>JAJOZX010003057.1:0-564493 GCA_023014485.1 Bathynomus jamesi | reverse complement strand
ATATATTTAAAGTAGTCTATCTGAATATGCCGTTGGAAGCATGGAAGCTTTAGTCAAATTAATAGGATTAAGTTTATTTCTTACAGAAGGAAGCGAAATGACAATAAAAGTAACAACAAATAACAATAATAATGCGTCAACCGATGTAATAATAATAATAATAATAATAATAAAACCAACGTAAAAATTTCCGAACGTAACTCGTATTGTATTTCATTATTTTACACAATTTTTCCACAGTTTTAAATAAAATGATCAATTATATATTTAATAGAAAATAAATGATCCTTAATGAAAAAAGTGAAATAAATTATAAAATTAAAACTAATGAAAGAGTAAAAAGATTAAGAGGAATTGAAACGATATGATTTTGTGGGAGCCATATTTTAAACAATTAATTATAAAATAGGGACTTCACTACAAGAATAATAATGGCTGTGGTAAACTTCTGCGTCAGTAAGAGCTAATGAAGTACTTCTGTAGTGATTTGTGAATGCATTTAGTAATGAAACCTGTCTGATATTGAAGATAATTGCATTCCATACATCTCCTTTGAAGAGAGTAAAGTCTACGGGAAATCTCATGTTATAATGATGATGATGTATTTCATGGAGGGTGATTGCTTTTTGAATGGGTGAGATATGTTAATTTTTATTGCTAACTTTGTAAATACTGACAGCAACAATGAGTTTGTGTAAGTCATTCAGTTTTAAAATATTTAGTCCTTTAGACACTGAGGAAGTGTGGCTTTGTCTGTTATCATTATTTAGACGATTCGCAAGCCTTTCTCATGAATGACTTCCAAAGGATTTTTTATATATTTCTTTGAGCTACCTCATGTTGTTATGCAATATAATTAACGGGGTGGATGAAGGAATAATACAGGGTAAGGGGCGTATTTTAAGGAGGTCGTTTTGAGTTTGAATTATATGAATAGAAATCTTAATATTTTGGATTTGATATGTTGTACGTGACTTTCGAAATTTCATTTTTCGTCTAAATAATTTAATGCCAAGCACTTTAACTTCACCTTTGCACCAGCAGTATTACTGAGCTTTATTTGATAGTTTGTATTCATATGTTTTGTGGTAATAATCATATAAGGTGACTGTCAGGTTCAGTAATAGTTTATTACAACACCCCATTCATAAACATTCTGTAATTACTAGGGGCACCGATTAATCGGTATCGGCACCTGGCATGCCGATTATCTTCCTAATATCGGCCGATTAATCGGTATCGGCAAGTTTGGCATAGGTAGCGTCGACTGGGGCGAATTGGGTCACCAAATGGGAAATGATTTTTTTGCTGATGCGACATTCTTAAAACTATAATTAAAATTGTTTCTAGTTTTTACCACTAAATCACAGAACTTTAACCTTTTGTTCTCTTTTTTAAATCCAGCAGTTAGGAACATCAAAATCATTTTACTCTGAGTCGCATGTATAGACAAATTTTTAGCAAAAAACTACCTTATTTCAACCGAAATAAACTTCATTAACCAAACATAAATGATTAAGACAACACCGAAATGAAGCTTTATTGAAAACCATCCTGGTAAAAAACAATCAAATTCTTCAAAGTAGCTAGCTATGGTAGCTATCTTCATATAAAATATTTTCCTTAAAATAACTAAAAATTAACTTTTAAAAATGGTTTATTTATTCAATATATTCTTATTTATTCAATATATTCCTTACAGCTGCTTGAAGTGTTGGAAAATTTTTTATTTTTATTTTAAAAATTTCATGTTACAATGAATTAATGCCAATTGTTCCCCATGTTCGGGCGTTAATTTGTTTCTCTTGGATTCGTAGATATTTCCTCCTGTGCTGAACTATCTTTCACTATAAACTGAAGCGGGAGGAGCGCACAGATATTTTTTGACCATTTTGCAGAGTGTAGTTAGCTGTTGTTCATTTTCTGTTGATTTCTTTCAGTTTCCATGTTTGCCCATATCATAATTGTTCCACCAATGAAATGGACATTCATTCTTTGCTATTGCAGGAAGTGATAGGTAGAAATCAACTTCTTTTCTGAAATAAACAGAAAATACATACAATCATGCAGTGTTACGTTACATTACATAAATAATTTAAATATAAAGTCACCTAAAAAAAAATGTTGCTAACCATTTTATCTTTTTGTCTTTAATAAGTTGTTTGTGGATTGATTTCGACTTTTTTGTAACTCTTTTTGACTGTTCCAAGTTGCTTTCCCCTTCTTCAAAAAATTTATATATATTATCTTGCATTCTTAGCTTTTTTAAGGGTGAACCTGAGGTTGTCGACTCAGCATCTGATCCAGAAGCAGTAGAACCAGAGTCTGAAAACTCTGAGTCAGTTAAACTTGTGCTGTATTCTGTAATTTAAGTATAGCTATTAAAGTTCATACAACACTGGTAACTATGTCATAAAACCTAATGATTTTTTTTTGAGATTTTAGTTTAAATCTGAAAAAAATCAACTTTGCCAATAAGAATAAATCACTTTAGTGCACTAATTTACTTTTTAATTTAAAAAATAAGGAAATAGATGAACTAATTTTGAAGGAACATTAGATCTATTTATTTTAAATAACAATGAATAGGTATTTTGGCTAATGAAAATAACTACTGACTGAGTTAAAAAGTTAATATCCTAAACCCTAGAATCAATTTTTAAAAAAAAATTATGAAAATAAAATTGTAATCTGGGAAAATAAGAATAAAATATAAATATTTGATTTACCATCAGTTTTTGGTTTTGAAAATTTGTCTGAAGCATTATGTAGTTCTGTTAGGGCTCTCTCCTTGTCTTCTGATGTAACAAAATATTTCATTTTGTACGTGGATCGAGTACTGTTGCTAGGATTAGTTTAGATTCTTCTTTATACTTGTTAAATCTTTCTTTAAAACTACCTCTGACTTCCTCAAGAATGGTTTGAATACCTTTGACATTTGTCACAGCAAAATCCAGATATTTTTTCCATTGATACAATAAAAGAAATGACTTGAGAAATTAATGCATCTGCAAAGCTCATCTCTTTGGTCGCTACTTCAAACTGTTTGAGAACCATGACAAGTGTTTCGGCAAGCTCCCATTGGTCATCTGTTAAGCAAGTATGCTTTTTCCCTATACAATATGCGTGCTAGCATATAATAGGTGCTATTCCACCTAGTTGATACGTCTTGGATGATAGCATGCTGCGGTAATTTAATTTAATTTTGTATTTCCTTTAAAGCATCTCGTGCTGAACTAGAGTGATGGAAATGAGTTGTCAAATTTCATACAACCGCAAGCATGTCCTTTACGTTTCTTTGTTCTTTAATAACTTTATTTTGTATGCATAATTGAAGTGTATGTATAACACAACAAAATGAGGAGTCTTCTCGGCCACTCTCTCTAATAGCAACTTTCATATTTGCCGCATTATCGGTTACGATCATCTGTATCTTTTCCTTATTGATGTTCCATTTTTTGAGGGAGTCTGTTAAAAACTTTGCTATTTTAACTCCAGTATGTGAGCCTTCAAAATGGGACATTTGTGGAACAGCTTGCTCAGGTCCAAACTCCTCATTTATCCAGTGGGCTGTTAAGCTATAAAATGAATGCAGACTATGACTAGCCGTCCATCCATCTGTAGTAAGGCTGACATATGACGCATTATCAAGTTTGGTACGTAGAGTAGTTTCCAATTTTTGGTAAATGAAGGGGACGACACTTTCTGCAAAATGCTTTCTCGATGGTATAGTGTATCTAGGCTCAAGATGGCTTATCAAATTTTTAAAGCCAATGTTTTCTACAACTGAGTAGGGTTGCAGATCGTAGCAGATCATTTCTCCAATCTTCAAAGTAATAACTCTAGCTCTATTATCATTGATTGCCCATTTCTTTTTCTTTTCCAGTAGCTTCTCCAATGATGGTTGTAACAGAGTTTTATGCTATTTTAACTCCAGTATGTGAGCCTTCAAAATGGGACATTTGTGGAACAGCTTGCTCAGGTCCAAACTCCTCATTTATCCAGTGGGCTGTTAAGCTATAAAATGAATGCAGACTATGACTAGCCGTCCATCCATCTGTAGTAAGGCTGACATATGACGCATTATCAAGTTTGGTACGTAGAGTAGTTTCCAATTTTTGGTAAATGAAGGGGACGACACTTTCTGCAAAATGCTTTCTCGATGGTATAGTGTATCTAGGCTCAAGATGGCTTATCAAATTTTTAAAGCCAATGTTTTCTACAACTGAGTAGGGTTGCAGATCGTAGCAGATCATTTCTCCAATCTTCAAAGTAATAACTCTAGCTCTATTATCATTGATTGCCCATTTCTTTTTCTTTTCCAGTAGCTTCTCCAATGATGGTTGTAACAGAGTTTTATCTTGACTTGTTAACTTGCTGTCTGATGATTGTAGCTCATGTACTTCTGGTTCTACATGTTCAAATTCTGATATAGTTTCTTCTAATGATTTCCTATTGGAGGAGCCTGGTTTTTCCAACGAAACTATCTTAGTTTTTCTATCTTTATTTGATGATTCGTCACTTGGAGAGAGTAACTTTCTTTGACAGAAAAGTGGACATGAGTATGCTTTGACTTGTTAGTGATGTTTTTTTACTGGATGCTGTTGCTTGTTGAGAGCTTCAAGTTTGTTAAAAAGAGCTTTGTGCTGAGACTTAAGATGGCTTCTGAGGTTTGATGTAGTCATTTTGTGTGTTTCCTTTCCTCCTCTGGATATAAGCGCACCACATACTTTACACTTTGCTTTGCTATTATCTTCTGAACAGATGGCAAAAAAATCCTAAATTGGGCTGGTTTTGGAAGATTTAGACATAGCTCATATTAGTGTTGTAAAATTCTCGGGAATAATCTTTAGGAGAATATTCTCTGAACCGAGAATTTTTGATAGTTTTCTTTTATAGAATATTTGAGGGGGTTTTCAACTATTCTGATACAACTTAACTTCAGTTCCTGTCAAAATGGAGAAATTCTAAGTCAGAAGTGAATGACAGGATGAGTGAATAAATAAATAAACTAACTAATTTATATTAGTACTGTATTTTAGTAATTATACAGTATATCAGAACGTGTTTATTAGCTATTGTTATGGTTCCCGTTATACAGTTACAGGTAAAACCGTAACGATATGTATATTGAAATATAAAAGACAAACCGGAAAACACCCAATTATATCATACCACAATCACAACTGCCATTATAAGAATTAGATTGCCAATTCCACATAACACAAACTCACACAGCTATATCAGTATGTACGGTATTTTAGTAACTACGGTATATCAAAATATATTTTAGTAACTATATCAGTATGTATTTTAGTAACTATATTAGTAATTATTTAAGTAACTGCAACAGTATGTATTTTAGTATCTAGACCAGTATGTATGTATGGATTTGTATGTATGTAGGCTATGTATGGACTTTTTATTATATCTAACGTAAATTTCCCCTACCTTATCAAGGTTTCCCTGTTCCCTTAAGGACCAAGAAAATCATGTGTAGATGCTTGCTCTATTTGCTATAATGTTATAAAATAGGGTACTATATTTTTGTTGCAAATAACCAACTATATTTTTGTTGTAAATAACCAAATAATATTAAAAAAACAATACTAATATTCAATCTTAAATGTATAAATTTAAAAACAAATTTGAAATAATTTTGAATGATTGAAGCTGATCAAGCAGTTATAAATAATGGTAAGCTTAAGAAAACCAGTTTAATAACACTTTCAATTTGTTATTCAAATTATTATCAAAAATGGCAAAAAAAAAAACTTCAAAAAGAACTACCTGGCCTACCATAAAAGGCTCAACAGACAATATCACAATCACGTGTAGATACTTGCTTTTGCTATACACAACCACAACTAACCAAGAAAATAATTTGCCATCCTTTATATAGGTACTATTTTCTCCCAAATCCGGAGTATTCCAGAATGTTCTGGAATCGTCTAGAATATTCTAAGACATTCTAGAAAGTTCCATAAGGTTCTGAAATATTCTAGAATTCTATAAAAAGCTGTAAAACAATCTAAAACTCTCTTAAAACTAAGAAAAAAGAAAATTCTCGAATATTCTCAGTGAATAATATTTTGGAGTATCAATAAAAAACTTTTATTAAAAAACAAAAACAAGCTCACATCGCTAATTAAGTAATAAGTTTTTATTATAGTAAATAAAAGTAAATAATATAATATTAATTAATATACATTACATTGGGTTATACTTAAAAAATTTCTAAATTGATGCCGATTAATCGGTATCGGCAAATTGGTATCGGCCGATTAATCGGTATTTGCAAAATTGAGGTATCGGTGCATCACTAGTAATTACCTGTTCGTTTCATTTATCAGAAGGTGTAAACTATGATGGGAAAAAGTAAGTGTGGTATTACCTGACTATTGTAAGCAATTTAATGTGATTGAGAGGAAAAAATCGGTGACATATGTTAAAAAATAGTTATAGCCCAGGAATAGATTCTTGTGGGAGCCCACTAATTAGTATCGCCTTGTCGGATAAATCACCTTTTAATCTGATGTACTGATGACGATTTGTCAGGTACAATCTGAACCAATCAATGATATTTCCTATTATTCTGTATTTGTGAAGTTTATTCAATAAAATTTCATGTGAAAGTGTATCAAATGCTCTTGACAAATTGCCAAAATGTAGGATAGTTCGCATCTACATTGGTTGGTTGTTCCGTTTTACGTCCCTCGTTCAAATGAAGGCATAGAGACGGTCGGTAACGCCACCAACTGAGAAAAGCGAGTCTTCCTTAAAAGAAGTGGGGCGAGCCAAATACATTAGATGCAGCGGGCTCGTCACTGTACCCTCTTCCCTATTTCTTATACTGGTTTGGGACAGTTCTTTGTTGGGTTTTGCACGTACGTTGATATTACCTCAGGAGTTTCGTTGCTGTTTTTAACTTCTTTGTTGGTTTTTCATTTGAGTGTTGAATTATTTTATCCTTAATTGGTTTAACTCTTCGCTGAAGAGGATGTTTTAGTTGCACGCTGAAATTATCACTTCTCTTTATTACTTTTAATGGGATTTTTCAGTTTCTTTTCTTATATAGCTTGTCTTGCCGGTGTAACGGTTACACGTGTTTCGATCGAAGTCCGAATGAAAGTGGTATTACAGTAAAAATCCTGCAGTTAATCAGTTTTAAACGGTGCCGATATTTTGAGTTAATTCATAGTGCACATTGGTATTTCTCTTTAAAAAGTAAATATCGTGGCATTTATAAAAAAAGTAAATAAAAACGAAGCGAATAAATCTATACAGCATTTTTCCGAGTGTTTCTTTGTGAAGGAAATTAGCTGCTATCGAAATTCCTACAAATGCCCCCCAATTATCTCTCGCGGCCACAATCGCGAGCACCAATCAGTGAGAAGTATACAGCGTGCCACATCCCCCATCCCCCGAAGTAACGGAGAATACTTTCCCTCACGCAGTTTGAGTCAACCCCAACCCAATACTTCCCATAATACCCTTTTTGAGTCAATTTTGTGCACCAGCGGCTACCCTCTATCAGTAACATGGAAGTGGTAAATAAATTCCTGTAACTCTGTGGTATCTGCAACAATGCAACAAATGAAGCAAAGGCGATAAGGTGCGATCTCTTCCAGTTGCCTTTTGATTTCAGATGCCTAGAATGGAAAGATGAAAAAATCTCCCTCATAACGAACGCAAAGCAACTTAATGGGATAAAGTTTTTCTACGAAAACTGCATGACCGAAATAAACTCTTTTATGGTGTTTAAAGCAGAAAGAGACTACGAGAAAAAAATAAAAGAGGAAAGTGTGAATAAAGAACAAAGGAAAACAGAAGAAACGAAGAAAGGCGAAATAGAAATAAATCAAATAATGTCACACAACGAGGCCGAGGGGAAACCATACAGGCAACAGAGAGTATAAAGACGATATATAGTATAAAGGCAAGGAAGGACATTAGCACAAGTAGGAAAAGACGAGCGTGCAATCAAGAAAATGGAGTGAAACTGTCCCCCCAATTAGGAGCAGAAAACAAAATCCCCTAGTAAATATGGGGAAGGAATTATATGCAGATATTATATAAAACATAATTGCAAATATAAAAGAGGGCAATGTATATATGAACATCCCCCAATATGCAATTTCTTCTATAATAATGGTTATTGTAAATTCGGAGAGAGATACAGGTTCTACCACCCGGACATCTGCAGGAATTACCAAAGTATGGAACCTGTAAATACGGAAAAAAATGCTACTATCATCATCTCCCGACGAACCCAAAGGGCAAAGTTTAAAGGACAATAGGAATAACAATAACAATAGGAACAACAATAACAACAGGAATAGCAATACGAATAACAATAGAAACACAAAACGGGAACAAAAAATTTTTTCAACATCGCAGACACAATACGGCTGCTAAATGTCATTCAACGCATGCAGTTGACACAGCTGGAAACCCACGAGCCAAACCGAAGGAAAACGAACTTAAAATACACAAGGGGCAACGAAAAACTCAAAGGAGCCACGAGTCAGTCGCTAACCAGGGTGTCCATTTATCTACCAACCAATTTTTTTATTGTGTAGAAGTATGAACAGCTGGGTTTTGCTGTGCGCCGCCTGACCTCACCGGGTCTTGATCCCGGAGCCGATGGATTCGTAGTCAGCAAAGCTAACCACTACACCACCGAGGCGCATATGTATGCATATTAGGGTGAGCCACAAATATATGGTAAAAAATTAAGATGCACAAATAAGAGCTCCGCATGCATTTTCTTATTTCTTATATGGAGAAAGATCTCAAATCGGATTTTGAGCTACATCCATTAATATTTAAGGGTGGTGCAAGTTTGAAGAAATTTGTCACCCCAGACTGTATAATGATACTAAGGCTCCGAGTTGCGCCACCTCTAAATATGCACGAATCGATTGTTTTTTATATTTCCAACATCATTAGTGGTTGTGGAATATGAGCAAATGTCATGAGGAATATATTTTTAAGTTTCATTTTTTTGGACCGCTAATATATATATCCACACACACACATTCAACTGCAAAGAACACGCAGTATAATAATGTAAAGAACGACGCTTGTATAGTAGGGCGGATCGAAAATGAGGTTTTTAAACTTTTTTCTCGAAATTCAAATATGGCTAGTGCGGAAAATATGTGGGTGCTATAGATAATGACTGTGCATAAATATTAGTCCTGCGAAATTATATCTTCAGGTGCCACAAAGCCGTCGAAAAAAGTGAATATAATGATTTTTCTTATATTTTGCATTAGTACAATAACTGAAACTTACTTGTTATTATTATATATTAAGTGTTCCAATTACCAAAATAGTTACTGAATTACGCAGCTCTTAGTTTATTTAGATCAATGTTCTTTTGATTAATGATCTAAATAATCCAGAACTCACCACGAGGAGGTGGCTGCGTGTCGAGCTCCACCCATGCCCTCCCAACCACCCATCCTTGCGCATGTTTTTTTTCTATTAACGTTTTATTTAAACTTTATATCAGCTTTACTTTCGAATGATGGCATTTTTTTACGTGACTGAGTGTTGATCTTATGAAGCCATCTCGCGCGTTCAATCCAAAATACTTTTGATGATGCTTCAGTCACTAATTTTACCATTCTTTCTACTACTTGTGTATGACAAGGAATTTCTCGAATGGAGGGGTACTCTTGTTTTCTATGAATTCTTCAATCTCATTTTCTGTCAGGTGTCTTGTCACAGGTTTCAGTGACAATGCATTTTTGCCAATTAATTAAATCAGTATAATCAGTAGCTTCAAATTGAATAACAGGTACTGTGAAACGCCTCACAACTTTTTCCTTGTTTGTTTGCCTTGCTTTCTTTATTCGCCTCCACGCTAATTCTCTTATGGCGCTGCGGTCATCATGAATCATTGATGCTAGAATATTTTCTGGATTTGCAAAAAATGCATTTCTTTGTATGACAGGGTTTACAATCCTTTACTTCGTCATTCAGTGTTCTTGTTAGTTCAATAGTTTTGAAAACATGTTTTGAGCCATTGACAAAAGACGTACTTTGCTTAATAGAAAACCACATTGGGATGTAGACCTTCATTATAAAAGAAGCAATGTTCATGAGGTTCTCAGATGGACTTACAGTTGAAACGTATAGACGAAGCAAACGATTTGCTGTAGTCAGCCATCGTGAATGTGCCATTTTGCCTGGACTACGATGAGCAAGATCTGGAGAGCAATATCCCTTTGTTATGGCCTGATGAATATCAATTAGATATTTTTGGTCAGTGCTAAGATCTTCACAGTCTACAGTTGGTTCCTCAGCATCAATCCTTTCAAACTCGACAATAGGAAGACTCTCACAGTTCTCTAATTCCCTGCCAATAGGACCGGTGAATCCGCGGGGGCCAGATGTTTTTCCATCCAGCTTTGCAACTAAATGGCGTAATGGCAATTCATTGGCATGGAGCTGGCACACTAAATGTTGAACTGGCTTCTTCAGCTTCAATTCTATAAGCCTTATAACGCCTCCCTTTTCTCCAGTGTTGACTGCTGCACCATCGCATCCAATGGCAACAAGGTTTTCCAGGTTCATGTCATTATTTCCAATATACTCAAACATTCCTTTACATATTTATTCAGCTGATCCAGAATTCACAGAATAATGGCCCAAATAATCTGAACCAGGTTCTCTCACTAAAGTGATATGTTCTTCTGTGGAAGAGTGTAGAATCTTTTCGACCATCAAAATAGATTCCTCTGATTGGGACCTGATTTTGATCTTTCATAATTTCTGATCTCTTCTTTTGTCTTTCTCTTCTGATTTTACTCCTATCCACTACTTCAGATGTATTGTCAATAGAAACTTCTCCAATATCTTGCAATACTGCACTAACAATGAATGCTGCAGCTCGATCTGAAACTGCAGTCCTGTCACAAGCAGTAGCCACTGAAGGTAGATTTGTAGTTTTCCTTTTCTTGAATAATTGTTCTTCAGGTTGTTCGAGCTTTCTCTTCGAGCTAACTGGCTCTGGAAATGTATCGTCTGATATTTCGCCAGATTCACTTTCACTATTTGATGTCGATGATGATAATTCAACATTTGTATCCTGCAATTTCTCCTGTGAAGATTCTTTGGTGAGCCTCACAGCTTCTTTTTGCTTTCTTAGCAACGTAGATGCTTTTTTCTTTGAGAGTGTAATATCTACTCTATCAATAACAGTTTTCTTTCACTCCTTTGATCTAAGAGGAACGTCACTTCTTCCTTTGGAACCGTTTTTTCTTTGGGACAAGAACATTGTGTTAGTACTTTGCACTTGCACGCTGCAATGTCAAAAAGTTTCGTGTGTGCTTCTTTTTGAACATATCAATCTTTGCTTTGTAAGCTTCAGAATTTTTTCTGCTTTGGTATGGCTTCATAATGACACGATACTTTTCGTGGTAGCTTCTGAACATTGTTTCAATTCGCCTGTCTGACAGAATTGGGACGGAAGCATTTTCCCAAATTGTTTTCAATTTATCAACAACTTGTTCTAATATTTGAGATATTGAAGGATCTTTATTAGTATTCTGTTTCAAATCGTTTCTTACAAACAAGTAATATTTAAAAACTCCTTCGTATGTAGGAAGATTCCTGTGCCACAAATCTTCCCCCATACCAAACATGGGGCACTCAGTTGAGGCCCTGGTTGATTTTGCACAAACTCGAGACATTTTGAAAGTATACAAATCTGAAAAAGAAAGAGCTAATATCAATTATACGTTAATTTCAGTTAATAGTACATGGCAAACTTAGGGCAACACAATACAGAAATGCAAAATATATAAGAATATAGTTTAGACTATCTGAGTAACGCCAACAACAGAACACCCACCTGCTACGAGAGCGACAGCTACACTGAACCGAGGTACTCACGTGACAGCTGAGTGAGCTGACTATAGAAAACTGTTTTTTGAGAATAGAAACTTTTTTTAAAGGTTGACTGAGCTATTTTTATACAAGTGTGAATAATTCTTGTCTATTGTGCATCGTGGACTCTTCTGTAATTATTGGTTAAATTCTGCTTTTTTCAATTTTTTCAATATTGAAGGTCATTGTGGCACCTGAAGATATTAATGTTATGATTTTAAATTTATACCAGCTTATTTCCTCACTACTCCACATACTTTCCACACTAGCCAATTTGAAAATTCGAAAAATGAGTTTTTCACTCCGCCCTATTGTATAGATATTCCGCGCAAGACGAGAGCGAGAGAACGAAACAAATGAAAAAATGAGGTAACCACCCGGGAATCGAACCCGGGATCCTCCTATACAAGCGTCGTTCTTTACGTTATTTATACTGCGTGTTCTTTGCAGTTGAATGTATATAATGTTACGGCATGCGGGAGGTGCCCCCTTGGGGCATTGGTTTCTGCGAGTATGTAGAAGAATTACGGCATTTGGAAGAGTGAGGCCCATGTGTAATGGTATCGCATCTGACCGGCAATCGGAAGATCCCGGGTTCGATTCCCGGGTGGTTACCTCATTTTTTCATTTGTTTCGTTCTCTCTCTCGTCTTGCGCAGAATATCTCCTATACAAGCGTCGTTCTTTACGATATATATATTATATATATATTTTTTTTTTTTAACTGCAAACAACACACAGCATAATTGATGTAAAGAACGACGCTTGTGCAGAAGAACGTTCCGCACAAGATGAGGAAGGAGAACGAACAAATGAAAAATGAGGTAACCACCCGGGAATCGAACCCGGGATCTTCCGATTGCCGGTCAGATATGCTATCCACTACACCATGGGCCTCGATTAATCAGAAGTCGTAATTCTCCTACATACGAGCAGAAACCAATGCCCTGAGGGGGCACCTTCGCATGCCGTACCTATATATACACATTTTAACTGCAAACAACACACAGTATAATTAATGTAAAGAACGACACTTGTGTAGAAGAACGTTCCGCACAAGATGAGGAGGGAGAACGAACAAATGAAAATGAGGTAACCACCCGGGAATCGAACCCGGGATCTTCCGATTGCCGGTCAAATATGCTATCCACTACACCATGGGCCTCGATTAATCAGAAGTCGTAATTCTCCTACATACGAGCAGAAACCAATGCCCCGAGGCATGTAAAGACACGACGCTTGTGTAGAAGAACGTTCCGCACAAAATGAGGAGGGAGAACGAACAAATGAGGTGCCCCCTCAGGGCATTGGTTTCTGCTCGTATGTAGGAGAATTACGACTTCTAATTAATCGAGGCCCATGGTGTAGTGGATAGCATATCTGACCGGCAATCGGAAGATCCCGGGTTCGATTCCCGGTGGTTACCTCATTTTTTATTTGTTCGTTCTCCCTCCTCATCTTGTGCTGAACGTTCTTCTACACAAGCGTCGTTCTTTACATATATATATATATATATATGCAATGAATTTCACAATTAAACACGTGAAATGAATGAATGATGCAAACCTACAAGGGAAAAGAAAAATGATTCCAAGGTCTTTCGTGTATTCAGAAGTACACCTCGTCAGGGAACGAGGTGTACTTCTGAATACACGAAATTCCTTGGAATCATTTTTCTTTCTCCTTGTGGTTTGCATGATATATATATATATATATATATATATATATGATGCAAACCCACAGGGGAAAAAATGATTCCAAGGTCTTTCGTGTATTCAGAAGTACACCTCGTCAGGGAATGAACGGAGAGGGCGAGATAACGAAAATATATCAGTACATATGTACAACGAGACAGAGAAATAAAAAGATTAGATTAGGACTTAATTAACGAGAGTTGATTAAAGGGAAAAGGTATTTTAACAGGATATTGTCAATTTTATACATTCCCGCACTGTTACTGAAGTTATTTTTAAAATGGATAAATGCACATTCTAGAATATTCCTTTCAATTGTATCTGTGTTTTTAATAAGCCCTTTAGAACTATCCCACTTGATACTATGGTTACATCTGTACATATGGTTAAACAATGCACTAGAATTATTTGCTGTTCTACACGCATATTTATGCTCTTTAATCTGATATCTAACGTTTTTCCTGTTTGACTTACTGTATATATACTGAGTTACATTGTATGCATCCGATCGAATACACAAAGCCAACCGCATTATCTGGGCTATTCTTTATTAGGCGTGATTTAACAGTATTATTACACTTAAAGACTACGTCAATACCAATTGCTTTAAGTAAAGTCGGAAGATATTTAAAATTAACATGGTAAGGTAGGCTAAGGATATTTTTACGCTCAAATTCCTTTACAGTTACACTATTATAATACCTTTTCTTGGCTTTCCTAAGGCAGTTATCTAGAAATGAAATAGGATACATAATTTAGTACCAATATTCATGATATTGCATAACTCGGAATCTAAAAATTCAGGACTGACAACTTTCAATGCTCTAAAAAACATAGCAGAGAAATAGAAGATTTTATCGAGGGATCGTTACACATGTATATATTTTCGTCATCTCGCCCTCTCCCTTCATTCCCTGACGAGGTGTACTTCTGAATACACGAAAGACCTTCGAATCATTTTTCTTTTTCCCTGTGAGTTTGCATCATTCATTCATTTCACGTGCTTAATTGTGAAATTCATCCCATATATATATATATATATATATATATATATATATAATGTTCAAGGTTTTCTTATGCAGATATCAAACTGATATAAAAAGAATCCGATTCACGAGAGTAGTATAGCTGCAAAAGGGAAGAGTGCAAAAATGTTGCAAGTGATTACGTAATGTTGCAAAGGGGGGTGGGGATTGTTGCAAAAAGGGAAAAAAAGAAAAAATACCCCCAAAGGGCCCTTTGTTGCCAACCGGGGTTGCAAGGGGCATGCAACTTGGGGGCGGAGTTCTCCCCCAAGCTATTCCCCCCAAAGGGCCAGAAAGGAGAGAAAGGAGGAGAGAAAGGAGGAGAGGTGTTCACCTGGCAGGAGCCAAATGCATATTAAGACCAGCCGAGTAGGCGTTGTTTTATAGGCTCCTAATCAGCCAGTTGGCTGAGCCAAGGGGGGGAGGGGTATACCTGAAGGAGAGAGAGAGAGAGAGAGAGAGAGAGTAGTTGCCTTTGATTGCAAGGCATGCATCTTGGAGGCGGAGTTCTCCCCCAAGCTATTTTCGTTTACCTAACCTAAGAGGCCTCTAAGGGGTTTTCCCAAAGGGACAGAAAGAGAAGGACCAGAGGTCCTTGCTCGGCTGGGAGCCGAGCTTGTAATGACTCCGTCATCAGCTTCTCGGTCTTTTATAAACCTCTACTCTGGCTGAGTTGCCAGATAGCGCCATGTATTCAGTTGCCAGATAGCAATATTTAAAACCATATATTAATCACCCATTTAAATAGTGTACCACAATATATGAAGGTAGATGAATCCAATTAAATTCTGTTTATTAAATAAATAATTTTACACACTTAATTTTTATTATAAATATTTAAGTCACGAATAACGAAACGAAATTAAAATTTACGAAACAATTCAAAACATACGATCGTCATTCCCCCAAATCCCCCCACTGAAAATTTACGAAACAATTCAAAACACACGCTCCTCATTCCCCCAAATCCCCCCCACCCATCTGTACTTGTATATATAATAAACTAATGAACCACTCGTGTGCACAAACCATATAAAATACCACAATATATGACGGTAGATGAATCCAATTAAATTCTGTTTATTAAATAAATAATTTTACACACTTAATTTTTATTCTAAATATTTAAGTCACGAATAACGAAACGAATGAAAATTTACGAAACAATTCGAAACACACGCTCCTCATTCCCCAAAATCCCCCCACCCATCTGTACTTGTATATATAATAACTAATGAATCACTCGTGCTCACAAACCATATAAAATACCACAATATATTTATATAGTTAATCAATTGGAAGATTCAACCATATAAAATACCACAATAATTTATATAGTTAATCAATTGGAAGATTCCTTTAAAGTTGAACTTAGCCAAAACCAATCCGCTATAACGGGTCGGACGACTAATGACATCTTTATATTTTCGAAGAACACTGCTGGTTGAGAGACCTTCCTCCCAGTCCGCTCTTGATAAGTCTCCATTCACTCCAAATGAAAAGAAATTTACGAAAAAAATCAAAACATACGATTGTCATTCCCCAAACCCATCTGTGGATACATATATATATATATATATATATATATATATATATATATATTATATATCTATATATTATATACAGCGTGTCCCAAAGAAATGTATACCCACTTTGTTCGATAATACCAGCTATGAGGATAATAAATATTATTTTTATATGTTTTTTAATAAGAATTTTCTCCTGAATCTAAATATGTAATTATTTTATTAAAATTGAAAAACAAAAACGTTACAGGTGTTTAAATTATAATTATTATTATTTTCGAGACTTCATGTGCGATATTTTTCTAATATTTTTGCACGTATACGAGATAGTTTGAAACCGACGGCACTGTGCAAAACTTACAAAACAACGTTCTGGAAGACGTCGAACATCTTAGATAAAGTGTCATTTAACCATGGATTTGTAAATTTTTTGAATTAACTATAATTACAACATTTTGCTTCAATATCAACACTAAACATAAGTATCTCAAAACAGTCGGTAAAATATTAGAAAATATCGCACATGAAGTCTCGAAAATAATAATTATAATTTAAACATCTGTAACATTTTTGTTCTTCAATTGTCAATAAAAATAATTACATATTTGATTCAGGAGAAAATTCTTTATTAAAAACAAAAAGTAATATATTTATTATCCTCATAGCTGTATTATCGAACAAAGTGGATATACATTTCTTTGGGACACGCTGTATATATATAATAAACGAATAAACAACTCGTACACACACACACACACACGCACACGAGGAAAGGTCGAAACTAGGTCAATTCGAATCGTCTCCCTAGAGACCATTCTTCCAGACCGCTCTTGATAAGTCTCCCTTCACTCCAAATCTTAACTTTCACACACACACACACATACGCCTGTATATATTATGAAAATCAGGAAAAATGCCAAACGTATATTAATTCGAATGAAGCTAAACGTATATTAATTAAAAACAAATGAATTTTCTTCTTTTAAGAGAATCATTTATTATAAGAAATTAATTACTCAATATAAGAAATTAATCATTAAACGCGCGCGTAGCACACGTGTTTGTCCGTGACCTTTTGAAAGGGGCGAGCGGTCGCGAAGTATTTTGGTGCGAATTTGCTCTTCTAGCTTTCCGTCCCTTTGACTTGTAATTAAAAAAATATTTTATTAAAGGCGCTGGTTATTTTTCTTGCAAACTTGTATGGTATCAGCTTCTTAGTTTATTGAAATGAATGAATAAAAATGGAAAGGTATATTATTATCATTATTGTGCATTTTTCAAAATTAACACAGATTTTTGTCAGAGGAAAATATGGGAAACAATTCAAAACACACGTTCGTCCTCCCCCCCCCCCCATCTGTGCTTGTATATAAATAAACGAATGACCACTCGTGTGCACACACACACACACACACACACACACACACACCGGAAATTTCAATGCATTTTTCATCTCTCCGTGGAGCAGAACGATTCAAACGTGTTCACCCTGAGGCCTTTTTGAAAGGAATCTAGGTCAAATTGTTCTCTCTGTCTCGACACCTTCAATTTGGGACCCAATTATATTAAATAATAAACAGTAAAAGAAATAAACACATTATCTCTGTCTATTTTCTTTTGGCAAACCTTTCTTGCGTTTCAAAAACTAAAAATATTACGCGCTCTTCACCTTAAAGTGAGTTAAATCCGAGCAGCGATGTTAAGCGACGTTGGATCTGGGTAGTTGTTGGATGGGGGACCGTCCACCGCAACAACTAATTTACACACGCTAAAGGGTGTGAAATAAATATGCACTTATTTTTTATTTAATACACATGTAGATTTAATTAATATCGTCAACACTTTAAACCATCTCTGAAAAATTGTGAGCAGTTATGTCTTACACTAACCGCCGCATCTAATATGAATTAAATAAAAAACATTACTTTATTTGCATGTACATGGAAGTGTTACTCATGAAAACCAATTAAGAATTTCTTTTTTAAACTTTTTACGAAAAAAGAAAAGGAAATTCAGAGCTTAAGCTACAGATTGTTGAGGCGAAATTTCAAGTTGATCAGCCGAATGTACCATAGCCACAAGCGTACTTACTGTTTACATATCCTAATGGAAAAACAGCATGAAAAGACATGATATTATAATATATATATATATATATATATATATATATATATATATATATATATATATAGCAATGATACTCGACCTACAAATTTCCACTACAAAGTTTACTGTTGAGATGATTGAGAGCGAAAGCTGAACCGTGTACCCTTTGCAATAAGCAAACGTGGTTGCGACTTGCAACGACTCGCTTTGAAATGAACGCCCTTCTAAAGGCGTCGAATCAACTGTTACCCTTAAATCTCCAAATCAATATGGTTTCCGTAATAATAGAACAACGGAAATGGCTACTTTAAATCTTATGGAAAATGTAAATATAGTTAAGGAGAACAAAGAAATAATGATGTCAATATTTATGGATTTGAGCAAGGTGTTTGATGTAATAGACCATAATATTCTACTTAATAAATTGTATTGTTACGGTTTTAGAGGGGCAATCAGTGATTGAATTAAAAGTTATTTGCCCGATAGATATAATTTTGTATCAATAAATAAGGTTTGCTCCACTAAAGCGCTTGCCAAACATGGTGTGCAACTGGGCTCAGTGCTGGACCCACTGTTATTTTATTATATATAAATGACCTTCCACATTCATCTGATATACTGAACTTCATATTGTTTACCGCTGACACAACTCTCTTTTTCTTGCAAAGATGATAATACAGCTAAGAAGATATTTCATTCAGAATTCATCATTGTAATGAAGTGGTTGACCACCAATAAACTCTTCCTAAATACCCGTAAAACAAATTTCATGAGTTTTACTAATAAAAGAAATGTATATCTTGATGAATTTAATGTTAATGAAATCGCCATAAAGGAGTGTACTGTAACAAAATTTCTTGGTGTAATGCTAGATAAGAATTTGCAATGGAGTGATCATGTAAATTATAGCGCGAAAAAGATTTCAAGGAACGTTGCTATAATGATTTACAGCGTAGTAGGCTAGCCCTTAAGTCAAGCTAGGCTACGTTTTGACAATTTCCAGTTCCGAGAAAAAGATTCTCAAAGCCATTTCTCTCTTTGTGCATATTATTATTAAAAATGTTAATTGTTCTAAGACTATTTATAAAAGAAAATGGGATTTTGGCACAACTTGCATAATTATGTATTCTACAACTTGCTTATTGTAATTTTAAATATGTTATGAACGTTATACGCGTCACTATTAAATGTCATTATTTTTTTTACTTTCGATTTGATTTTGGATTATGTGTTTCAGCTTTGTAATTTTAATTTTTATTATTGAGCAGTTTTAATTTTGTACTTTAGATTTAGTTTTAGCTCTCCACGTTTATATATTTTGTCATTTATACATTTTTAGCTTTTATTTAGCAGGCATTGAAATGCGATAGAGTCCCCCGAAACAGCGGATGCTGCCAAATATAATAACTTTTCTGCGCTACGTCATCGTCTTTATCCTAAATATAAAGTTTAATACAGTTCTTAGTACCTCTGTCATTCAATTATTAATCTTATATGTTATAATGTTTCAGAACATTCATATGATCCCTTTCCAGATAGAATCCTAGTCCAAACGTATTTGGTTTTAGAATTTATAAATCTTAAAAAGATGTAGGAAAACAAGAAATACAAAGGAGAATATGAATTCCTAACTGATGCATTTACATGCACAAATATACGTAATAATAATAATAATAATAATAATAATATCGTTAACAATAGGCATATATACTATTCAAGTACTATGGGCCATAGGTGCCAGGTACTCTGAGACACTGTCATCAAATGAATTAGCCACAGCCTACTAACGGGGCCTACCTACCAAAATCCCACCAAAGGCGTCTCAGAGTCTATGGAACTACATTTGCAAGCAAGTTAGAGGTCTTAGTGACAGAATGGGTTATCTGCTACCATCAAAGTAGCGTATTTGCCTACAGTTAAACCGCGTCAGAGTAGATAGCTGATTGAGCTCAGTTTTGGTAGGTTAACCAGATTTTTTCTGTATGCTCTATCCAGTATTTGAATGCAGCCTCAAAATAACTGTATCTGCTCTTATTTAGCTATTTGTTAATTGTAGTTAAACAGCAGTGAACATTCCTCAAACAGTAGGCTGTGGGCCTGGCAAGATTGTTGAAGCCAGAAAGCTATCCATAATTAGTGATTGAACCATTCTTCTTATTTGAGCATACAAATCAGTTCCAGTGAATATTCTTATGACTCATTTTTAATAGAAAATATTGTTTCAGGCACTGTCTCTACAGTTTTCAAACCCCAAGTGCCATATTAGGTAAGAAAGAGCAGGAGTTT
This sequence comes from Bathynomus jamesi, assembly GCA_023014485.1. Taxonomy (NCBI): domain Eukaryota; kingdom Metazoa; phylum Arthropoda; class Malacostraca; order Isopoda; family Cirolanidae; genus Bathynomus; species Bathynomus jamesi. Next base: position 543,956 of record JAJOZX010003057.1, on the reverse strand, counting down.
GGAACAGACTTAATAAAAATAAGTTTAACCCTTTCAGTCACAGTGGAGCTTAATGTTTCATTAGAAATAATAATAATATATCGTACTAAAAGACAATTTTTCTACAAATGTTTCTACATGTTTAATATATACTGTATTTAGTTTGTTGTCAGGAAAGGAACCCAAAATGCTTGTAATATAAGTTACTCATTACTATTGCTTCAGGTAGCTATTATTATTATTATAGATTTTGGGCATGTGTGTGTGTGTGTGTGTGTGTGTGTGTGTGTTTTTTCACACATTAGGATCATCGTTCTTTACAATTTTCTAGTTCATGTAAACATTGTATGAAAACTATAAGTATATTTATTACTTTTGATATGTTCCACATACTCTTTAGTTTTAGACTTAAGGTTTTATCCAAAACAAAATGTTTGTTATTCTGTTAAAATGATTACAAAGTTAAATTTTCTTCAAAATTCAGCATGGTTAAGCAAACTTAAATAAAATTTTTAGCCAACATCTGATTAGTTCACTATATACGTACCTTAAATTTGTATTTGTGGCATCTAAAGTAATTAATTTTAAATTCATTACATTTTTCAAGAGCCTATGAATGACAATTTAAGGTACGTATATAGTGAACTAATCAGATGTTATGTAGACAATAAATAATTGTAGGTCTTGAATTTATGATAATTGTTGTAGGACTTTTATAGGTGCCTGTCAGCAGCACAATTTAAATACCTTACCACTTTGCTACTATGTACTTATTTTCAGGTTTTATATATATATATATATATATATATATATATATATATATATATATATATATATATAATTGAGGAAATTGAAAACTTTTAGCATTTCTCATAATTTAATTGCTGACAACTAGAAAAAAGAAAGAATTCAATAGTTTAACCATAAACTAAATAAAATAAACATTTAATTTGGTTTTGTGCATATAGCTATTTAGTTTATAGATATAGACTAAATTTATTTCGAAAATATATCTTATGTTGTGCAAATTTGTTGAATTGTACTTTTTTTTTAATAAAATATATTTCCTGTTTTGGCTATAATGTACTTTTTTCATAAAATATTTTTCCTGGTTGGGCTATTTTTCACTACTCTGCGATTTAATTAGCTGGCTGGGTTTTGTTCTGGCTATTTTTCAAACTGGATTCAGTTTAGTGGTGCTTGTGATAGAATTATGATGTGCCAATCGTGTGATTTTGATCTAGTTGTCATGTGTCCTAGATGAAGGCAAAGGATTGGATGTTTTTATCAATTACGGCATTATTCTCTCATCCTTAACTTGCCCAAAATGTGACAGTGAGTGCTTAACACGAAAAGATCAGAAGATATTTAGGTGAAATAACCAATATCAGCCTGGTTAGGCTAATTGTTAGGCATGGCTAGGTTAATTAAAGACATGATTAGGTTAATTGAAGACCTGTTTGAGCCAATAAAACATGTTTAGGCCCTACATTTCTTAAGTTTAAACGTTATAACAATGTTCAGTGTGTGAAAAATGATAATATATATATATATATATATATATATATATATATATATATATATATATATATATATGTGACATGAGAGCTCTGTGCTGGGCCCAGAGGGCTGTGAAAAGAGCTAACTAGTTGAGAGAATAGCCAATTTGCTCTTACATATTAAGTTTGAAGATAAGCCAGTACTTCGATATCTACTTTTTAGTGTTTATATTAACGACATAGAATGGGGATATAAATAGTAAAACCTCAATATTTTCAGATGATACAAAATTGGGCCAAAGCGTAAGATCTTTAACAGTTGTCATGAGAAAGTAAAAGACTATTGATGAAGTAGATGCTTGGGCAGATAGATGGGTGATGAAATTTAATGTGGAAAAGTGTAAAGTTATGCATGTTGGTCGTGGCCAAGGCTGGTAAAAACCAATTTTTTTTAAAAACCAAAAAAGCCATTGGCTCCGAGCGCACTCTTCCCATTGTCCCCTTCTACAGCAATCAGCAACGGGTGATTTATGCAAAGATGCACCAGCTCTTCTGGAACGTCTGGATGCAATTTTACCGAGCGATATATTTATCAACTTGTGTGCTTCAAACCCGTTTGGAACATCAGATATCATGTTCACCACCTAGGAATTGGTCAAGGCACAGAGAGCTAACTAACACGACTCTATCCTCTATTTCCAATCTTGTAATGAGTTAAAGTGAAAGTTTCGCCTGCCTTTATACAATGTCGTTCTGACGTCGTTATCAAGCTCCACACAGGGAATTTCCAGGTAGTAACATGAATCACGTTGCTGTTCTTTCACCTGTACACACACACACACACACACCACACACACACACAAAGGAGAAAGTGAAACGTTAATTGAAACATGATTTATTTAATAAAAGAAATATTCAAGCTATATATATATTTATCATACACGTGTAATAAATAAGTTAACAATAGGCACATCAAAGATTATATTCAAGAGTATATATATATTTAAAACGTGTGATAAATAAGTTAACAATTGAATTTCTGTGTTAACATAATTTCATTGTTAACTTATTTATTACACGTTTTAAATATATATGTCTTGAATATAATCATTGATGTGTCTGTTGTTAACTTATTTATTACACGTGTTGTAAATATATACAGCTTGAATATTTCTTTTATTAAATAAATCATGTTTCAATTAACGTTTCACTTTCTCCTTTGTGTGTGTATGGGTGTGTGGTGTGTGTGTGTGTGTGTGTGTGTGTACAGGTGAAAGAACAGCAACGTGATTCATGTTACTACCTGGAAATTCCCTGTGTGGAGCTTGATACGACGTCAGAACGACATTGTATAAAGGCAGGCGAAACTTTCACTTTAACTCATTACAAGATTGGAAATAGAGGATAGAGTCGTGTTAGTTAGCTCTCTGTGCCTTGACCAATTCCTAGGTGGTGAACATGATATCTGATGTTCCAAACGGGTTTGAAGCACACAAGTTGATAAATATATCGCTCGGTAAAATTGCATCCAGACGTTCCAGAAGAGCTGGTGCATCTTTGCATAAATCACCCGTTGCTGATTGCTGTAGAAGGGGACAATGGGAAGAGTGCGCTCGGAGCCAATGGCTTTTTTAGTTTTTTTAAAAAATTGGTTTTTACCAGCCTTGGCCACGACCAACATGCATAACTTTACACTTTTCCACATTAAATTTCATCACCCATCTATCTGCCCAAGCATCTACTTCATCAATAGTCTTTTACTTTCTCATGACAACTGTTAAAGATCTTACGCTTTGGCCCAATTTTGTATCATCTGAAAATATTGAGGTTTTACTATTTATATCCCCATTCTATGTCGTTAATATAAACACTAAAAAGTAGATATCGAAGTACTGGCTTATCTTCAAACTTAATATGTAAGAGCAAATTGGCTATTCTCTCAACTAGTTAGCTCTTTTCACAGCCCTCTGGGCCCAGCACAGAGCTCTCATGTCACACTATATATATATATATATATATATATATATATATATATATATATTTTACTTTTTCATACACTGAACATTGTTATAACGTTTAAACTTAAGAAATGTAGGGCCTAAACATGTTTTATTGGCTCAAACAGGTCTTCAATTAACCTAATCATGTCTTTAATTAACCTAGCCATGCCATCAATTAGCCTAACCAGGTCTTCAATTAGCCTAACCAGGCTGATATTGGTTATTTCACCTAAATATCTTCTGATCTTTTCGTGTTAAGCACTCACTGTCACATTTTGGGCAAGTTAAGGATGAGAGAATAATGCCGTAATTGATAAAAACATCCAATCCTTTGCCTTCATCTAGGACACATGACAACTAGATCAAAATCACACGATTGGCACATCATAATTCTATCACAAGCACCACTAAACTGAATCCAGTTTGAAAAATAGCCAGAACAAAACCCAGCCAGCTAATTAAATCGCAGAGTAGTGAAAAATAGCCCAACCAGGAAAAATATTTTATGAAAAAAGTACATTATAGCCAAAACAGGAAATATATTTTATTAAAAAAAAAAGTACAATTCAACAAATTTGCACATAAGATATATTTTCGAAATAAATTTAGTCTATATCTATAAACTAAATAGCTATATGCACAAAACCAAATTAAATGTTTATTTTATTTAGTTTATGGTTAAACTATTGAATTCTTTTTTTCTAGTTGTCAGCAATTAAATTATGAGAAATGCTAAAAGTTTTCAATTTCCTCAAATATATATATATATATATATATATATATATATATATATATAAAACCTGAAAAATAAGTACATAGTAGCAAAGTGGTAAGGTATTTAAATTGTGCTGCTGACAGGCACCTATAAAAGTCCTACAACAATTATCATAAATTCAAGACCTACAATTATTTATTGTCTACATAACATCTGATTAGTTCACTATATACGTACCTTAAATTGTCATTCATAGGCTCTTGAAAAATGTAATGAATTTAAAATTAATTACTTTAGATGCCACAAATACAAATTTAAGGTACGTATATAGTGAACTAATCAGATGTTGGCTAAAAATTTTATTTAAGTTTGCTTAACCATGCTGAATTTTGAAGAAAATTTAACTTTGTAATCATTTTAACAGAATAACAAACATTTTGTTTTGGATAAAACCTTAAGTCTAAAACTAAAGAGTATGTGGAACATATCAAAAGTAATAAATATACTTATAGTTTTCATACAATGTTTACATGAACTAGAAAATTGTAAAGAACGATGATCCTAATGTGTGAAAAAAAAAACACACACACACACACACACACATGCCCAAAATCTATAATAATAATAATAGCTACCTGAAGCAATAGTAATGAGTAACTTATATTACAAGCATTTTGGGTTCCTTTCCTGACAACAAACTAAATACAGTATATATTAAACATGTAGAAACATTTGTAGAAAAATTGTCTTTTAGTACGATATATTATTATTATTTCTAATGAAACATTAAGCTCCACTGTGACTGAAAGGGTTAAACTTATTTTTATTAAGTCTGTTCCAAACTCCTGCTCTTTCTTACCTAATATGGCACTTGGGGTTTGAAAACTGTAGAGACAGTGCCTGAAACAATATTTTCTATTAAAAATGAGTCATAAGAATATTCACTGGAACTGATTTGTATGCTCAAATAAGAAGAATGGTTCAATCACTAATTATGGATAGCTTTCTGGCTTCAACAATCTTGCCAGGCCCACAGCCTACTGTTTGAGGAATGTTCACTGCTGTTTAACTACAATTAACAAATAGCTAAATAAGAGCAGATACAGTTATTTTGAGGCTGCATTCAAATACTGGATAGAGCATACAGAAAAAAATCTGGGTTAACCTACCAAAACTGAGCTCAATCAGCTATCTACTCTGACGCGGTTTAACTGTAGGCAAATACGCTACTTTGATGGTAGATAACCCATTCTGTCACTAAGACCTCTAACTTGCTTGCAAATGTAGTTCCATAGACTCTGAGACGCCTTTGGTGGGATTTTGGTAGGTAGGCCCCGTTAGTAGGCTGTGGCTAATTCATTGATGACAGTGTCTCAGAGTACCTGGCACCTATGGCCCATAGTACTTGAATAGTATATATGCCTATTGTTAACGATATTATTATTATTATTATTATTATTATTACGTATATTTGTGCATGTAAATGCATCAGTTAGGAATTCATATTCTCCTTTGTATTTCTTCTTTTCCTACATCTTTTTAAGATTTATAAATTCTAAAACCAAATACGTTTGGACTAGGATTCTATCTGGAAAGGGATCATATGAATGTTCTGAAACATTATAACATATAAGATTAATAATTGAATGACAGAGGTACTAAGAACTGTATTAAACTTTATATTTAGGATAAAGACGATGACGTAGCGCAGAAAAGTTATTATATTTGGCAGCATCCGCTGTTTCGGGGGACTCTATCGCATTTCAATGCCTGCTAAATAAAAGCTAAAAATGTATAAATGACCAAAATATATAAACGTGGAGAGCTAAAACTAAATCTAAAGTACAAAATTAAAACTGCTCAATAATAAAAATTAAAATTACAAAGCTGAAACACATAATCCAAAATCAAATCGAAAGTAAAAAAAATATAATTGACATTTAATAGTGACGCGTATAACGTTCATAACATATTTAAAATTACAATAAGCAAGTTGTAGAATACATATTTATGCAAGTTGTGCCAAAATCCCATTTTCTTTTATAAATAGTCTTAGAAAAATTAACATTTTTAATAATATATATGCACAAAGAGAGAAATGGCTTTGAGAATCTTTTTCTCGGAACTGGAAATTGTCAAAACGTAGCCTAGCTTGACTTAAGGGCTAGCCTACTACGCTGTAAATCATTATAGCAACGTTCCTTGAAATCTTTTTCGCGCTATAATTTACATGATCACTCCATTGCAAATTCTTATCTAGCATTACACCAAGAAATTTTGTTACAGTACACTCCTTTATGGCGATTTCATTAACATTAAATTCATCAAGATATACATTTCTTTTATTAGTAAAACTCATGAAATTTGTTTTACTGGTATTTAGGAAGAGTTTATTGGTGGTCAACCACTTCATTACAATGATGAATTCTGAATGAAATATCTTCTTAGCTGTATTATCATCTTTGCAAGAAAAAGAGAGAGTTGTGTCAGCGGTAAACAATATGAAGTTCAGTATATCAGATGAACGTGGAAGGTCATTTATATATAATAAAATAACAGTGGATCCAGCACTGAGCCCCGTGGCACACCATGTTTGGCAAGCGCTTTAGTGGAGCAAACCTTATTTACTGATACAAAATTATATCTATCGGACAAATAACTTTTAATTCAATCACTGATTGCCCCTCTAAAACCGTAACAATACAATTTATTAAGTAGAATATTATGGTCTATTACATCAAACACCTTGCTCAAATCCATAAATATTGACATCATTATTTCTTTGTTCTCCTTAGCTGTATTTACATTTTCCATAAGATTTAAAGTAGCCATTTCCGTTGTTCTATTATTACGGAAACCATATTGATTTGGAGATTTAAGGGTAACAGTTGATTCGACGCCTTTAGAAGGGCGTTCATTTCAAAGCGAGTCGTTGCAAGTCGCAACCACGTTTGCTTATTGCAAAGGGTACACGGTTCAGCTTTCGCTCTCAATCATCTCAACAGTAAACTTTGTAGTGGAAATTTGTAGGTCGAGTATCATTGCTATATATATATATCATGTCTTTTCATGCAGTTTTTCCATTAGGATATGTAAACAGTAAGTACGCTTGTGGCTATGGTACATTCGGCTGATCAACTTGAAAATTTCCCCTCAACAATCTATAGCTTAAGCTCTGAATTTCCTTTTCTTTTTTCGTAAAAAGTTTAAAAAAGAAATTCTTAATTGGTTTTCATGAGTAACACTTCCATGTACATGCGAATGAAGTAATGTTTTTTATTTAATTCATATTAGATGCGGCGGTTAGTGTAAGACATAACTGCTCACAATTTTTTAGAGATGGTTTAAAGTGTTGACGATATTAATTAAATCTACATGTATTAAATAAAAATAAGTGCATATTTTTTCACACCCTTTTGCGTGTGTAAATTAGTTGTTGCGGTGGACGGTCCCCCATCCAACAACTACCCAGATCCAACGTCGCTTAACATCGCTGCTCGGATTTAATTCACTTTAAGGTGAAGAGCGCGTAATATTTTTAGTTTTTGAAACGCAAGAAAGGTTTGCCAAAAGAAAATAGACAGAGATAATGTGTTTATTTCTTTTACTGTTTATTATTTAATATAATTGGGTCCCAAATTGAAGGTGTCGAGACAGAGAGAACAATTTGACCTAGATTCCTTTCAAAAAGGCCTCAGGGTGAACACGTTTGAATCGTTCTGCTCCACGGAGAGATGAAAAATGCATTGAAATTTCCGGTGTGTGTGTGACTCAGAGCTGGGCACTTGCGTTTTTTTTTGCGGTACTGCGGTACTACCGTGTTGGTCGGTACCGCGGGAAGTACCGCGGGAAATTTGAATGCGGTAGCGGTACTGCTGTACTTTCAGCGATCCTTTGCGGTACTGCGTTATGCGGTACCGGTTTGGTAGTGCGATAGTAGTACCGCAGTACCGCAGTACCGCAAAAAAACGCGCACTGTGTGTGTGTGTGTGTGTGCACACACGAGTGGTTCATTCGTTTATTATATATACAAGCACAGATGGGGGGGTGAGGGAGGACGAACGTGTGTTTTGAATTGTTTCCCATATCTTCCTCTGACAAAAATCTTTGTTAATTTTGAAAAATGCACAATAATGATAATAATAATATACCTTTCCATTTTTATTCATTCATTTCAATAAACTAAGAAGCTGATACCATACAATTTTGCAAGAAAAATAACCAGCGCCTTTAATAAAATAATTTTTTTAATTACAACTCAAAGGGACGGAAAGCTAGAAGAGCAAATTCGCACCAAAATACTTCGCGACCGCTCGCCCCTTTCAAAAGGTCACGGACAAACACGTATGCTACGCGCGCGTTTAATGATTAATTTCTTATATTGAGTAATTAATTTCTTATAATAAATGATTCTCTTAAAAGGAGAAAATTCATCTGTTTTTAATTAATATACGTTTAGCTTCATTCGAATTAATATACGTTTGGCATTTTTCCTGATTTTCATAATATATACAGGCGTATGTGTGTGTGTGTTTGTGTGTGTGTGTTTGTGTGTGTGTGTGTGTGTGTGTGTGTGTGTGTGTCTACGAGTTGTTTATTCGTTTATTATATATATATATATATATTATAATATATCCACAGATGGGTTTGGGGAATGACAATCGTGTTTTGATTTTTTTTGTAAATTTTCTTTTCATTTGGAGTGAAGGGAGACTTATCAAGAGCGGACTGGGAGGAAGGTCTCTCAACCAGCAGGTGTTCTTCGAAAATATAAAGATGTCATTAGTCGTCCGACCCCGTTATAGCGTATTGTGTTTTGGCTAGTTTCAACTTTAAATGAATCTTCCAATTGATTAACTATATAAATATATTGTGGTATTTTATATGGTTGAATCTTCCAATTGATTAACTATATAAATATATTGTGGTATTTTATATGATTTGTGAGCACGAGTGATTCATTAGTTTATTATATATAGAAGTACAGATGGGTGGGGGGATTTGGGGGAATGAGGAGCGTGTGTTTCGAATTTTTCGTAAATTTTCATTTCGTTTCGTTATTCGTGACTTAAATATTTAGAATAAAAATTAAGTGTGTAAAAATTATTTATTTAATAAACAGAATTTAATTGGATTCATCTACCGTCATATATTGTGGTATTTTATATGGTTTCTGCACACGAGTGGTTCATTAGTTTATTATATATACAAGTACAGATGGGTGGGGGGATTTGGGGAATGAGAAGCGTGTGTTTTGAATTGTTTCGTAAATTTTCAGTTGGGGGATTTGGGGAATGACGATCGTATGTTTTGAATTGTTTCGTAAATTTTGATTTCGTTTGGTTATTCGTGACTTAAATATTTATAATAAAAATTAAGTGTGTAAAATTATTTATTTAATAAACAGAATTTAATTGGATTCATCTACCGTCATATATTGTGGTACACTATTTAAATGGATGATTAATATATGGTTTTAAATATTGCTATCTGGCACCTGAATACATGGCGCTATCTGGCAACTCAGCCAGAATAGAGGTTTATAAAAGACCGAGAAGCTGATGACGGAGTCATTACAAGCTCGGCTCCCAGCCGAGCAAGGACCTCTGGTCCTTCTCTTTCTGGCCCTTTGGGAAAACCCCTTAGAGGCCTCTTAGGTTAGGTAAACGAAAATAGCTTGGGTTAGAACTCCGCCTCCAATTTGCATGCCTTGCAATCAAAGGCAACTACTCTCTCTCTCTCCTTCAGGTGTACCCCTCCCCCCCTTGGCTTAGCCAACTGGCTGATCAGGAGCCTATAAAACAACGCCTGCTCGGCTGAAGTCTTAATATGCACTTGGCTCCTGCCAGGTGAACACCTCTCCTCCTTTCTCTCCTTTCTGGCCCTTTGGGGGGAATAGCTTGGGGGAGAACTCCGCCCCCAAGTTGCATGCCCCTTGCAACCCCGGTTGGCAACAAAGAGCCCATTGGGGGTATTTTTTTCTGTTTTTCTTTTTTTTCTTTTTTTTCTTTTTTTGCAACAACCCCACCCCCATTTGCAACAACCCCACCCCCTTTGCAACATTCTTGCACTCTCCCCTTTTACGGCTATACTACTCACGAGTATGCGTAATAAAAATGGCACCATACTTATTTCCTTTGAAAATAATTCATTTATTTTCTTTTTGAATGATTCCGAATTACCGACTGGAATAAATGTAATTATAACTGAAATAAATTTATCCCTGAAGTAAATGTTTTATTCAAAATCTGCTAATAAATTTCGTTATTTTCAGCTTAGACTCGAAAATTTAATTATTGTCCGAACACCGCGCACATTTCTGCATCTTCAAATTTTGTGCATTTTTTTTCTCCTGATGGAATCATTTTTGAAAATTTCTTTAATAGTCTTTTACTACTCTTCTAATAAAATGCAAAGAATAACCTTCATAAGTAAATAAGAGATACAGACTTTTAATTAAGAGTCGTCCTTAAACCGAAATAAGTAGATGAAAAAAAAAAAAAAATTATATGATAATACTTGGGTGTCCAAAACGTTTCCACACAGTATTTAAAAAAAAAGTACTAATGGTTGAATGTAAATAAAAATTGGCACATACAAACAGTCACACCTATTCCGTTCCTCCAAATATCCCCATTTACATCATTGTATATTTGGCATCTCGAGAGGAGGGAGTAGAGCCCCTTTCGGTAAAAGTCTGTTACTAGTTCGCCGGAAGCCGAGATGGACAGATGGAAGATAATGAGTTCGTGTTTCAGCTGCGTTCTGTTGTCCTTTTTTTTTTTTGCAACTGAAGAAGAATATTGGTGGTAAAATACACCGTCGTCTATGTAACGTATTCAGGGATGAGACAATGAGTAAAAGAAGTGTGCACTACTGGATAACGAAGTTTAAAGGTGACCTCACTGTGAAAGACGCTGCGCGAAATGAGCAGCCCTTGACTACAATAGCCTCATTTATTAAGGTAGTTCGGTGCATAACGACTCGCGAAATAAGCTCCCTCGTTGGAATAAGTGAAAATACTGTGGAGCAAATCTTAAACGAATTGGACTACCACAAAATTGCTGTAGAGTGGATACCAAAACACCTGAATTCAGATCAGAAAAGTTTCAGTCCATATGGAGGTGTGCCAAAAACTGTTACAGCAGTACACAGAGGAAATTTATAATGAAATTGGAGTACAACATTGAGTCATGTTAATAAATTATTATTATGATTAGTATTATTATTAAATGCAGAGATTGCGCCCACGCAATTTAACACTCTTGACTGGATTTGTAACTGGAAAAAAAGGGGAAAACATCGATATTAAAAAATATTTCGAGTAAGAAAGTGTTTGTAATTAATGACTGGCTTGATGAAGTTCGTACGTATGTATCGTATTAGGAATAATGCATTATAATATCAGAGGAATGAAAATTATGCATCAACATCATTATGTTTATTATTTTTTCCTACTGATTATTCATTTTTTTGGATGCAAATAAAATTTTCGAGAATAGCCATAGTTCTCTACTATGAGAGAAAATAATAATTATTATTATTTAGTCTCTATTATTATCTCTGTGTTATCGAGAGCTATGATACAATAACCGAAGTTTGATGTTATTACGAAGTCTGAAGCAAAATCATAGTTTAAAACACGTACATTCGTGCTAAAATTAGCTCGTTGAGCCTCTTCACTGAATATTCCAAATTAAAAGCAGTAGGAAGCTCATTCATGAGATTTCAGTCTCAAACGAAATTACTACAAATCATTATAACGCTAAGAAAATGGGAAACAAAGAAAATAGTTTTTATGCACACTTCAGGGCGAAATTGAAGGTGCAATGAACCACCAATCTCTTCATAATTATCATTTATGCATATTGTATAAGTAAAGAAAAGATTGTTGAAGCTTCAAATCCAGTGACCGCTTGATTTTAACTTTTTAATCATATAATTACCCATAATTATAGGCAAAGTAAAGTAATTAGTTTTCGTAAGGCTTTACCCTGAAGTGTGCAAACTCATTTCCCTTTGTTTCTTATCTTCTTAACGTTTTAGTAATTCGTAGTATTTTCATTTAAGGGTGAAACAGTATGAATGAGCTGAGCTTACTTTCTACACATGTAAGACTATGGTAAAATGCGTAGCATAGAGCAGGCTTCATCTTCGACTCGCATGAGCCACGTCCCCTGCACGTGTATTAACACTACACCATCCAGGCAATGCACTAGCAACCATTCAGTAAATTGCATTGTAGAAAACTACAATAACCGTAGATGGTAAGATATCGGACTCGGGACGTTGCTCTGTGACGCGGGAACGAACCCTCATTTGCGCTGCACGCTTTACTTCAGTCTTCGTATAAAAAACCAATCTACGATTATTGAAACTTTCTATTATATATATATATATATATATATATATATATATATATATATAGTGTATATATATATATATATATATATATATATATATATATATATATATATATATATAGTGTGTATATATATACGGCTGCAGAAGCCCTGTCCTTTTCCTACTATTGAAATAAATACATCAGGGAAGTAGTAGTTTCATAGATTTAGGTGCTTTAACAACGCCCGGTTACCATGAAAACAAAAATATGCGTTTTGAAGGAAACCACATATTTGGAAGAGTATTTTAAAGAAACTACGTAAAAACTTTAATATTATTATTATTTTTAAGTTGAAAATTGTTAGCTGGTTATAATAATAATAATAAACGACGCTTCCAAATAAAAAGTTTCCTTGAAAATAACTGCGTTGGAAAATTTAATCTACGTAATTGTTGCGTTTCCCTCTTTCATTCACGGCAAGCGAGACGTTTGCAAGATTATATATATATATATATATATATATATATATATATATATATGTGTGTGTGTGTGTGTGTATATATATATATATATATATATATATATATATATATTGTTACATATAGGAATATGATAAGGAAATTGATTACTTAATCAAAGACTAATTTAACCTATAAATAAGTTGTTCATGAAAACAAAGGGAACGAGCTGAAACGGCGGCTCCATCTTTTTCGTTTCTGAAAGGACATTTTATAAATTCTTAAGTACATGAAATTAAAAAACATTTGCATGTTAAATACTCATATAATTTAGGGAAAAAGACATGAATTCAATTGTCCATTTAATTCTGAATAAGTTCGGATAAAAATACCATATATAGGTTACCTAAAAACTAGGAAAATAACTAATGTAAAAATTACATTTAAAACAAAAACATAACCATGAGAATTTGACTCTGCTCGAGGAGACGTTTAAAAAAATGAAACGCCGAACCGAAATTATACTTTTGCATAAAACGGGAAAACTCCGTTAGAATTAGATTGTTACATTATTAACAAGTTTAATGGCATGTTAAAATTACACCTTCTGAAATGTTAATAATTCTTAAAAATGGGATGAATTAATTAAAGAGAATCTTGTTCGGGTATGTAAGTAAATCTTACGCCTGGCAGCCTCGCGCGGCAACAGGGGGTCATAGGCCGAAAAAAGAAGTTATCATATATATAAAATCAAATCGTATTAAAGCAGTGAACGAGAATGAAATTTAAATAAAATTACTCTCTACCTATTGCCGAATAACGTAGCATAAAATTATGTTAGTTAAAAGATGGGAGTAATGTGTTATTAAAATAACACTCGAAGCGACAGGCGCCAAATGAAACAAGGAGAAACAACCATCCCCGCTGGGGTAGATTAGTGCGTCTCTGAAGTTGAAACGATAAAGTCATAAAAAGACTGTGTGAAAGTTTGAAGTAAAAGTCACAAATTAGTTCACCCAACAAGTTAACATAAAAAAATGTGTGGTTCACAAAACTGAATAAGCTCAAATAAGTCTTCCCCTATAAAAGTATAGAAAACGGACCTAACGCGTAAATCACTCTTAACGCGAATGTGTTGGCTGAAGTAATTCAAACGCAAAATAGACTTCCCTTCAAAATTTAACGGAAGAAAACTGAGACACTCCGTGCATTCTGGTCGTGTTCGTAAATACTAGAAAATAGTATATCCTACCTTCTCCTTTTAGAAAACGGACTGAGTTCCATACATTCGGTAGAAATATAAAATGCATGTTATTATAATGCAAAAGTTCTCAAGAAGAGAATATTTACTACTGTCAAAAAGGAAGTAGGTAAACAATGTAACTAAGGTATGCATTAGACATTATAATTGAAATGGTAAATAACCAGATAGGATTCAAATAATTGTATGAAAATGTATTTATGTATCTAGCTAATACGGTCAAAAGAAGGGTAGAGAAACAATTGTTACTCTAAAGATAAGTCAATCAAAATTGTAGTACGTATGCGTTCATTCATTTTTAATGGTCTTGCGTATTACAATACGGCTGTATTCAGTTGAATAACTATCAGTTGTAGATTAAACTTCTCTAACAGTCAAATTTAAATTGCTTGGGCATGTTACTTAATTTTATTATTATTATTAAGTGTCTTCCCTAAATAAACCAAAGTTTATCACTGTCAACAATTTCATTTTTGCAGTGTAAGTTGTGTAGAAAATCTGTGACGAATACATTATTTTTGTAAAAGGCTTTTCAATTATTCTCCTACACTGATTGACAGAGAAATTAGACTATATAACAAGTTATATATAGTACGGGCTATTTAAAATGATTCATCCGATTTCAACTGAGAATACTTCCGTACCTATCAACCGTGCAGTGCATCAACTGGGCATACACCACATGAAAGAGGAAATCTCCGAGTTTTACAAGATCACCGCGAGACGGCTCCAAAGTCACGCCGTGGCCTAGCCTAGCAACAAACAGTCAGTGTGAAAATGGCGTCCGCACAGAAGAAGGCGTTTTGTTGGCTCCATGACTTGGTGCTCCACAGCTGGCCCCCTAGGTCGCCGGATCTTACACCGTGCGACTTCTTCCTTTGGGGGTACGTTAAGGATACTGTGTACATGCCACCGTTGCCCACATCTTTGGATGAGCTCCGAACTCGCATTGGTACTGCTGTAGAGTCAGTGACAACGGACATGCTGGAGCGAGTATGGGAGGAATTCGACTATCGTCTCGACGTTGCTCGTGTAACTATGGGAAGTCACATAGAGCATTTATGAGGTGAGAGACAAAATTTGGACAGTTTTTCTTTTGGTTGATGTATCACAAATCACTCTGTATTTGTAACATTAAAAAATATTCTCATTTGAAATCAGGTGAATCATTTTAAATAGCCCTGTACATATAACCTTGGGTTAAATTTATATAAGGTGGTTTAAAGGAAAACAGGCTAAAATAAAAATATTGTAGTAATGCCTAGTTAAGAATATTAATTTTTGTTTAATTAAGATTATAATGTTTAATGTAAATCATTTATTAATAATTGTGAAATTTACGAAAAAGTATGTTTTAGATTAAATTGTTTAAAATGGGAAGAGTTGGCAATCTTGAATAGAGGCCGACAGAGCGGAACCCACAAAAAGACTCAGTCCTTGGGTAGCGCGTCAAGCGTAAGGTTGGAGCCATGTGATCTTAAAATCAAATTGTTTTGTGCCCCTCTCCGACGTAAATTATTATAATAGAAATTTCATACTCGCATACCCCTAACTTAACTAAACCATTTTCGGAATTAATAAAACGTTCACAAGTGTTAAAAAAGAGTATTAATAAACCCCCCTTCCCCCTTTGTTTTGTAACGGACTTTCAGAGTCAGGTCTCGGCGTGGCTACCGGAATCTTTATACGATACGGCAAAAAGAGTGTAGAGAAACAAAGTGATAAATGAAATAAAGAGCCGATAGAGAATAGATAGAGAGCAGAAAGTAGCGTAAATAATGAAGAGAAAGTAAATAATAAGGGTGAACACTACATCTGGTGGTTAGCGGCGGTCCTCTTACATCATATTTTGTATGAGGCTTACCCACGTGACCAGTATTTCGATTAAAATTCTTCAAACCCGGTATATTAGCCAATAGCGTTAATGAATATTTTATTTCGATTATTAAAATATCTAAATGCAAAGTTTATCCCGTTTGCAGGCAAATTTCGATTTTCATTCCTTAAAATTCATTATAAATGAAATTTCAAAATGGCGCGCCCATTGTTTTCCAAATTATTCCGAGTCACGTCGCTTCAAAAGGTTTGCGCGTCAAAATTGGTTGTTTGAGATCGAGTCTAGACTCAAACTTATTTTGGTCGTGGTGCAGAGTCGGTAGAAAAACTTGTCCGACTAATAGTGCGAGTCATTATTACGTTAAATTTCGTTCATTGGTCGGAGAGGACATAGTTTTGAAAATTTATCGTGCTGCCTGAGGACTCAATTTTCTTTTTTTTTCGTCTCTTCCACTGTTATGCCTGTTTCAGCTTACCTTTTAAGAATAATGATTAATAAATAAATTTTACTGGATTTGTACGTAAGTCAAGTATGTTAGTTTAAATACAGTATGATACACATTTTATATGGTCCTTTCAAAATGTTTCAGCGAAAATTTGTACCGCATTTCTAGGTATATATACATATATAGTATTCTGTGTTAGTTTGAATACAGTATGATACACATTTTATATGGTCCTTTCAAAATGGTTCAGCGAAAATTTGTACCGCATTTCTAGGTATATATACATATATAGTAAAACATTTCATGAACATGAAAAATTTTCTGGGTTTCATTAGCAGATTTTTGATTATATTTCGATTGCTTGTATATAATAATAGGATTATTTTGTTTATATAGATTTACGGGCTTTTTGCTTCGCTCGCTTCGCGCTATATAGGTTAAGTTACAGTTAATTGACAGTCGAAAGGTAATCTTAAACATATTAAATTTGTCAGATTATAAGTCGCCGTATAGGATTGTGTAAAATTTCAAAATAAGCAGAATTAGTTTAACTGAAATAGAGAAATTGTGTTGTGAAATTTTCTATAAGTTTTTTTTGGATTTTTTATATACTCATTAATTATATACTCATTAATTATATACTTACTTATTAACTTATACATATATATTAGTTATATATATAATTATATATATTTATATACTCATAAAATTTGGTAGGTAGGCTGAATATCTATTTTTTTCCTCTCTGTTCCTTTCGTTCATTTCACGACAATTCCGACATATTTGGTAAAATGGCTATTGTATTGTACTAAAGAAAGATTTCTTGTAGGCCTATCGTAAAATATTGTTCGGAGATTAACCGTTACTACGGTATGTCTATTGAGTAGTAAATTTTTAGTTATTTAACAAAATTTTAATTGGTTTAACATAAATAATCGTAGGATTTTTCTTTAATAAGCACAAATGTTATGCATTAAATTCTAAATTGTGCTTTTCACGCGTAACATTGAATTTATTAATTATAGGTCTAAAAGTGCGCAGTAAATTTTATGTTTATTTTGGGAACCTATGTGAGTTAAGGTATACATATTTTACTAAATCTCGATATTATAATTTTTTTTGAATTACAGAAATTTGTGTAGGAAATTCTTTTCATATATTTTCTTTACGTTTTATAAATTCATTCAATAATGAATTTTATTTGTACAGGTAGGCCGATTTTTATTTTTCTTTCCAGTTCAATGACAATGGTAAAATTTTTAGTTCGAATTTAGATTGTATTCTAAAAAGGATGTTTTAATTTGATATTTTAATTTGGGTATTAGAAATGAAAAATGTCCTTTTTTTTTAGTTCGAGCGTTTGCATAGGAAAAATTACAAAATTGTCAGGATATAATGCAGTTTCATTCGGTTAGGGATATTTGTATAGAGGTTCGCTTACACACAAAGCGACCGCTCTCAATTAGGCAATGTTTTGTGTTTGTTTACAGTAGGTGCGTGTATTTGTGAGTGCATATTATCTATTCTTATTTAGTATAATTATGCAAATTTGTAGTTTCACTTGGAAACGATAAATTACTGAGATTTTTGTGATTTGCAAACCATACTGGGGTTTCTGTTGAAGGAGAGAGTTGTCTCTCAGATGTAATTTGCGAATTGCGAGTTCAATTCATATGAAATTTGACGTTTCAAGTTGGAATTACTGTATTAACATGATTTTTGGTAGTAATATTTAATTTTTTTTACTTTTTAATAACTGTTTAGAAAATTATTATTGTTTAAACCTTCAGTCGGAGTTAACTAATGCATTTGAAACATTGACTCAAGTGTACACTCGGAAATGGAGCCTTCTAGATAGCCAGTAACGTTTTTGTGGCGTCTTTGCGTGCTCCTCCTCAAAGCAAGAGGGTTCATGATTGTCAGAGAATGGATGACATGAAGTTTCTGGGGTTCATTTTTGTCTTTTGTATTTAAAAGTATTGAGGTGATTTCTGACGGTAGTTTGAACGATAATATTTCTTAAATTATACTAACAGTTACTATGTATGGGCGCTTTTATATTTATACTGTACAATTTTGTTTCGTGCGTTTTATGACCTTTTTTTATCTTCTCCGCTGTAACTGCCATAAGTGACCTTATTGTGATTAAATTTTTGCGAAATTTTGAGATGTGAAATTTTTTTTCCGTGAATTTGGCCAGAGCAAATGTGTAGTGATTGTTTCGAAGTGAACTGTCGAGAAAATTCGGTAAATTAAATATTAAATGAATGATAAGCAGTACAGAAACGTTCGAATAAACTTTTTTTTCAAAATTTCGAGAGGCTCGGTTTGGGGACAACCAAGTTGAATCCGAGTTCCATCCATTGAGTTTAAGTCGACCGGATAGGTGATCGATCACCAATGAGAGAGAGAGAGAAGAGAAACCAAATGGCGCAGGGACTTGGCGCAGGATGGTTTCGGAAGAGAAGAGAAGAGACAGAAGAGAGGAACCGAATGCGCAGGGACTTGGCGCAGGACAGTTTCGGAAGAGAAGAGAAATTTACGTGTGCAGTTTTGGCACACGAAAGTTTCGATCGAAGATGGTCTACTGGTATTTTTCGGGCAGTAGCTGGTCACGCTGCTCGAATGCTTCGCTAAATATGTGTTTTAGCAGGCGGTAGACAAGCCACGAGAGCTTGAACGGGTGTCTAAGACTGTACTGTCCATACAGACATACAGTAGGTTCGTTGGGAAACGGCCTACGGCGAAGTGATCGTTTGATTGTTGCCAGTAGAAGAGTCTTTCAGCTGGACGTAGGAAGAGCAGCGTTCACCGACAAAAGTGGAGATGAGACAAGGCGAGTTTCTTCATCGACTTCTAGAATTGCAAATTCCGTCCAATTCCAGCGCGTGGTCCCGCTTTCAGATATCTCCCCCCCTGATCCTTTTAGAATTGGACGTCCTCTTGTTTTTTTTTTTCTCGCCATTTGGAGAGAGAGCGGAACCATTATAGCGTGCTGCCCTGTTGCATGTTGATTGATGCAATCCCTTGCATTCTAGCGAAGTGAGCAGGAGAGCTGCGATTGAAAATTGAAGCAGTCCGTTGTCAGCGTGCGGATTGTCATCTAAAGAACGTCCAGCAAATTAATGTACTGATTATTATGTAATGAAATTATAAGTGAAAGGGTCCGATTATTGCCCATATTTGTTGTGTTTTTCGTGAAATAGTATGTGCGCTCTTGGTCAGTATTTTATGTAAACTTTTTCTTATTTTTTTCTATGTTGCCCTGATAGTAACTGTATAACTATACAAATAATTGTTTCAAATGTAAAGCGATCTTTGATGAGGAATCGCTGGAATAGATTGTGAACATGAGATTTGTGCAGCCACTGTAAGAAAATTTTCCGTTATTTTTTTGTCATGTATAGATTAGTTACAGGTTGTAATTTAATTATTAGTGTGAAATGTTATTTTATGCAAATGTGAAAATAATAAAGTTCGGTTTTTATAATATGATACAAAATATATGTGGAATTTGTCATTCTATTATTTCTTGTCTATTTCTAAACTTTGAATTTGTTAAAGAAAAAAAAAAAAAAAATTGCAAAATATATAAATTTGTTGAATAAAATTATGAAATTTGTTAAACGATATTAATAAGTTTTCTAATGAAAAACTTATTTTCAAGGGGGTGATGCGAGTGTAGTAATGCCTAGTTAAGAATATTAATTTTTGTTTAATTAAGATTATAATGTTTAATGTAAATCATTTATTAATAATTGTGAAATTTACGAAAAAGTATGTTTTAGATTAAATTGTTTAAAATGGGAAGAGTTGGCAATCTTGAATAGAGGCCGACAGAGCGGAACCCACAAAAAGATTCAGTCCTTGGGTAGCGCGTCAAGCGTAAGGTTGGAGCCATGTGATCTTAAAATCAAATTGTTTTGTGCCCCTCTCCGACGTAAATTATTATAATAGAAATTTCATACTCGCATACCCCTAACTTAACTAAACCATTTTCGGAATTAATAAAACGTTCACAAGTGTTAAAAAAGAGTATTAATAAACCCCCCCTTCCCCCTTTGTTTTGTAACGGACTTTCAGAGTCAGGTCTCGGCGTGGCTACCGGAATCTTTATACGATACGGCAAAAAGAGTGTAGAGAAACAAAGTGATAAATGAAATAAAGAGCCGATAGAGAATAGATAGAGAGCAGAAAGTAGCGTAAATAATGAAGAGAAAGTAAATAATAAGGGTTGAACACTACAATATAAATCATACAGTAAATGTAATTAATAAAACCACGTTATATAACAGTATATATATAAGCACACCGGACAAAAAATTAGTCACCCCTCTCAGAATGTACCTAATAACGTGTGACGGCGCCTCTGGCCTTGATAACCGCACGAATCCGGCGAGGCAGAGACTCTACGAGGTTGTGCATGTACTGAACATCGATTTGCTGCCACTCGTTCATCAGCCGGTCCCGAAGTTCCGCCAGAGTCCGTGGGTGTCTATTCCTGCGCTTCACTTTCTGTTTCCAGCCTGAACAACACCTTCGACGCATTCAGGATTAAAGGCTTCATTGGACCTGCGATGTACTCGTCGCCTCCCATCATTGGAGAACAAACAAAAACGGGACTCATCGGACCAAATTACACGTTTCCAATCTGCCGCAGTCCGGTTTTTGTGCCTCTGAGCCCATTTATAACGTGCCAATTTGTGACTTGCTGTTAACAGCGGCCTCTTCCGTGGTACCCTGCTCCAGATGTCCATCGCATGCAGTTCTCGTCGCAATGTCCGTTCGGAAATTGGTCGCTGGAGAACCTCATTGGTTTCTTGGAGCAATTGTTCTCTGGTTTGAAAACTATTTGCAGTTACTAGACGAGAAACATGGCGGCGGCCCCTATTGTCGAGAATTGTTTTCCGGCCACAGTTACGCCGTCGATTGTCAGTTGATTGCGAACTACACCACTCTTTGTAAACTCGCTGGACAGTACGCGTTGACACACCAACAAATTGGGCTACTTCAGACATTTTGTGTCCGTGGGCTCTGCCAAACACGATGGCTCCTTTTTGCCACTGAGTAACGTCTGCCTCACGACCCATTTTGCAGACTATATCCAACACACACGTTGTTCTTCACCACCTCACGAAACAGATCTGATCCTGTGTGCTACGTCACCGCTACTTGCCACTTACCAATGCTACATCAGCGCCCTCTGTGTGACCTTGAACTTCCTACTATCGGTGCTATTAGGGGTGACTAATTTTTTGTCCGGTGTGCTTATGAATGAATTCACAATTACAATGTATATGTTAAACATTTATAAAAACTAAACATTTCTTTACTTTTATGTATTCCAAGGATTTAATTTTTTATAATGATATAAAAAAGATGATGAATTAAGGAATGAGTGAATGATAATTTAGTTTTTTAAAGTCCTATCTAAAACCAATATAACATGGTCGTTTGTAGCCGTTTAGATTGTGCTATAGTACAGTGTTCTTCAAAGTACAGGTCGCGAGATGCTCTTCACTGGGTCGCAAGGTAAGAAAAAAATATATATAATATATTTACAAATGCACCATGATATCAAGTTTTTGTCAATAGTTCACTCAATTAAATATTAAATATTAGTTACCGTACTTATTAAGCATAATATTATTTACAATTATCATTTTTATACTGTATTAATTGTACTTAGTGCCATTTATGTATTTTGATTATTAGGTATTTATGGAAAAAAGAGTGTTTTTAAGTTAACAAGAATGATATCAGGCATTAAGAAATGCATCTCAAAAAGAGAGAGAGTGTGTGCGTATGTGTGTTCTCATGAGTCGTTCACTGCCTCACACGACCCGAACGTGTCCAGACAGGAAGTCTCTCAGTTGTGTTTATGCTGTAGGCGTGAGAGTATATTGCTATCACTTTAGTCGGAACATTTTCACCCAACTCTAAGAAAAGAATGGATCGTTTTGTTATCAGAAAAAGCAAAATAGTTGCTGCCATGTCAGCCTCCTATGAACCCCCTGCCAAAAAGAAACCTAAGTCGTGGAGAAGGCAGTATAGTGACGATTTTTTGAAGTATGGCTTTATCAACTGTGAAAAAGGAAACAAAGATCCCAGGCCACATTATGTTATTTGTAATGAAATTCTTGCAAATGAAAGTTTGAAACCTTCAAAACTAAGAAGACATTTAGAAACAAAACATGCAGAACTCGTTGACAAACCACTTGAATAGTTCCAAAGAATTAAGCATGAATTAAAGTTATCAGCACAAGTTCTTATTAAATCAACCACTCTTAATGATAAAGCACAACTGACATCATATTTAGTTGCATATCACATTGCAAAAGAGAAACTGCCCTATACAGTTGCTGAAAAATTTCTTCTCCCAGCCACTTTGGATATGGTGAGTACAATTTACGATAATAAGTTTGCAGAAAAGTTGAAAAGTGTCCCTCTCAGTGATACCACAGTGTCTCGGAAGATATCTACTATTTATTGCAGGGGATTTGGAATTCCAGCTGGTTTCACATCTACAATCTACTGGAGAATTTGCTATCCAACTTGATGAGAGCACTGATATTTCTAATTGTGCAACACTACTGGTTTATGTGAGATACGTGTGGAAAGAGGAATTTTTTGAAGACTTACTGTGTTGTTTGATCTTACCAACAAACACAACAGGGTCAGACATATACAGAGTGGTGCATGATTGTGTAGTTGGAAAATACAGATTGGACTGGGCTAATTGCAAAGGAATTACAAATGATGGTGCAGCAAATATGACTGGAAGAAATAGTGGGGTTGTGAGAAAAATATCAGATGCAGCAGGTAACGATATTACTTGGAATCAGTTTTATTCACCGTGAAGCTTTGGCTTCCAAGCGTATTCCTGATAGTTTTAGTGTGATTCTGAAAGACGTGATTAAAGTGATTAATATCATTAAAGGAAGCTCACTGAACACTCGGCTGTTTGAAGTGCTGTGCTTAGAAATGGGGGCTGATCATTCCCACTTACTGTATCACACTGAAGTTCGGTGGCTTTCACGGGGCAGAGTCCTAACAAGGGTTTATGAGCTAAGGATGAAGATTCATTTTTTCTTCTGGAAAAAAAAATCTGATTTGGCAGATTTGTTTTGTATTGACAATTGGATAATGAAGCCGTCATATTTAGCAGACTTTTTCATGTCTAAATAAACTTAATTCGAAGCTACAAAGAAAAGAAAATGATTTGTTCCGACACTGTGAAGAAATCAAAGCATTTAAAAGAATCATTACTACTGTGGCAAACCAGACTTCAAGTTGAACGCCCGAACTACTACATGTTCCCAACTCTGTTGCAACACATTGAAGAAAACATCATCACTGAAGAAGGTTTGAACAAAATGAAAGGTGCAATACAGTTACATCCCTCTGGCTTTGTCTGCCAGTTTTGATCATTATTTTCCGGAAGAGAAGTTTGAAGTTTTAAAGGAAAAACACTGGGTGAAAGATCCTTTTGCTTTTGAGACGCCCGAATCTATCGTAGGGTTGAACTTGACACCTGAACAAGAAATGAGCTGTTCCATCTCACATGTGATAATATATTAAGAATCAGGCACAAATTATCAACTTTGTCATCATTTTGAATCAGTGTTTTAAATGAATATCCACTCTTAAGTGAGATGAGTGTTTTGCTGTTGCTTCCTTTTACGACAAGTTACATGTGTGAAGTTGGGTTTTCCACTCTGACAAGGTTGAAAACCAAAGAGAGAAACCGATTCAACAGTGCAGCCGATATGCGTGTAGCACTATCATCGTGTGAACCAGATTGGGCCAAAATAACAAGCAACAGGCACATGGGCGTCCGGAGGGGGGAGCAAGAGGGGGCAGTTGCCCTCCCTTGGAAATTTGTGTTTGCCCACGCAACGACTTCTATAATTCTACTGCAGCTCAGTCAGTATTTCCACATTCAAGGAAATGTCGTTTACTTTACCTTTACTTTACCGAAGTGCCGTGTCGTTGAACTTAGAAGTGTTAAATAAACTATACTGAAAGATATAGTAATGGAATTATTTGCAAAGATCATTATATTGAGTGTTTTATTTATTTTTTTCTCTCGAAAACCTTTTGGTCAATTTCACTGAAACTTACACGATTATAGTTAATCATAGTATCATATAACATATAAAAAATGGACTTGACTGGTAGAAAAAAAAATGCACTGCGACCACTACGAGTAAAAACCGTCATCTCCCCTTATCATAGCCTGCTTTCGGTGCTAAATTTATGTACTTAGTATTACTAAGTACATAAATTTAGCACCGAAAGCAGGCTATGATAAGGGGAGATGACTGTTTTTACTCGTAGTGGTCGCAGTGCATTTTTTTTTCTACCTAATAAAGAACTAATAAGAACTAAGAACTAATAAGTTAGTTTTGCCCCCCCTTGCGAAAAATCCTGCGGACGCCCCTGATTACAGGCAGGCCCATCAGTCACACTGAGCAGGTAAATTTTAAATGGATTTGTTTTATTTGTTGTATATTTGATTAATATAAAGAATCTCCTTAAATTAATGCAGTACGTCCTAACTCTAATGAGTTAAAAGCTTTAAATTAGCTTACCATGTCACTTTTTTAGACTAAACACAGGAATAGGGTCGTGAGGGTGTGATATTATTGCACTAGGTCGTGAGAAAAAAAGTTTGAAGAACACTGCTATAGTAGAACCATTTGGAGCCGCTGAAATGGGTTTAGTATATCACGTACTTTATATACGTTTTGTCCTCGTGACCCCGCTGAATTTGTGAAGCGGAATTTAACTGAGTAACTTTCATCAGTAATTAGCGTAGGTAATATTAAAATTGCACAAATTAAACTACAAAAGTAGGGCTTATTTGTGATAAGCAGTTTAAAATATATAATGGTGCGAGTTTACACACACACGTACATTAGCTAATAACATCTAATAATGTTTTCAAATAAAAAAATATATTAGTGACAAGGATTCATTAAAAAAATTTATTTTCTCAGCCTCAAACTAATAAAACTCATATATATATATATATATATATAGGCGTAGGGGACAGATTTTGTCCAGGGAAGAGGCGAGGAAGCAAGTTTTGCCCGAAAAAGATAAGCGAAACCAAAAATCGAATTTTAAGTCATTTTTATTAAACACTATTTGTAGACATTCACAACTGTACAAAAGGTGAGCACCAAACGAGTTACAGTAATAGAGTAGGTTGTAATAGGTTATATCAAATGAGGTACTTAAAAACTGCCGTTTTGCGACAGGTTTTCCTTTCTACGAGGATTGTTCAAAAAGTAAGTTTACAAGGTGTTTTGAAGAAACTGTTTTATTACAAGGCAAGTAATTATTACAAGTATTTCAACAATTATTACTACTTTTCTACATAATCACCAAACAGATTCAAATATTGTCATATCGTGGGACAAGCTTTCCGATGCCGGTCGAGTAAAATGTAGGGTCCTTAGTTTTTAACCAGTTTCGTACGGCCGCTTCTGCATCAGGATCGTTTTGAAATTATTTACCCGCAAGGTGTTCCTTTAGGGGTAGAAACAAATGGAAGTCGATTGGTGCAAGGTCAGGACTATGGGGGTGATGATCCATGACTTCCCAGTGAAACGATTCCAAAAGTTGGCGTATTTGATTTGCAGTGTAAGTTCTTGCATTGTCATGCAAGAACACCACACCTGCAGTAAGCAATCCGGGACGTTTTTTTTTCTGATAGCCGTGCGGAGTCGCTGTAAAGTTTCGCAATAAGAAATGGTATTTATTGTTGTCCCTTTTTGCATTAATTCAACATGAAAAACGTCTTGATGGTTCCAAAAGGTCGTTGCCATCACCTTACCAGCTGACGGTGCAATCTTGAACTGTTTGGTTCGTGATGACCCCAGGTATTGCTACTTTACAGTGTTGCCACACATGCCTAACAAAATATTGTACTACCAACATTATTGTACTATGCATAATGTACCGGTAATTAACCTTGTGAACTTACTTTTTGAACAACCATCGTATAATCAAATATTGCATGGTTCAACAGTGAAGACATACATTTCGGGCAAAGAGATGATATCCTATATGAAAATCATAAAAAGTTGCGATGAAATCGTGGTGATTGAAAATATGTGTACTGGGCTTTTGCCCGAATTTTCGGGTGTAATTGCCCGAAAAAATTCAGTCGGGCAATTGACTGCCTTCACCCCCCCCGCTTCCTACGCCTGTGTATATATGCAGTATATTAATGTATAGAAACGACGTAAGTATAGAGGAGCGTTCTGCACACGAGGAAGAGAAATAACGAACAAATGAAAAATGAGGTGACCGCCCGGGAATCGAACCCAGGATCTTCCGATTGCCGGTCAGATATGCTATCCATTACACCACGGGCCTCGATCAGTCAGAAGTCGAAATTCTCCTACATAGGGCATTGGTTTCTGCCCTATGTAGGAGAATTTCGACTTCTGACTGATCGAGGCCGTGGTGTAATGGATAGCATATCTGACCGGCAATCGGAAGATCCTGGGTTCGATTCCCGGGCGGTCACCTCATTTTTCATTTGTTCGTTATTTCTCTTCCTCGTGTGCAGAACGCTCCTCTATACTTACGTCGTTTCTATACATTAATATACTGCGTGGTCATTGCAGTTAAATGTACATATTCACGATTTGCGAGGGTGCCCTCTCAGGGCATTGGTTTCTGCCCTATGTAGGAGAATTTCGACTTCTGACTGATCGAGGCCCGTGGTGTAATGGATAGCATATCTGACCGGCAATCGGAAGATCCTGGGTTCGATTCCCGGGCGGTCACCTCATTTTTCATTTGTTCGTTATTTCTCTTCCTCGTGTGCAGAACGCTCCTCTATACTTACGTCGTTTCTATATATATATATATATATATATATATATAGGGTGTTTCATAACATGTGGGACGCACTTTCAGGATGGATTCAGGACCTGAAAACAATGAAAAAAGTTTATATAAACATATGTCCGAAATCGCTTTGTTTTCGAGTTACAGCCCGTTATGTGTTCCAGCAAGTATCCGCCTTACCTTTAACCCTTTAAGGACGAGTCCGAAGCATATGCGGTCACTCTTGTTACCAGAACGTATAGGTTTTATCGTTATTCAAAAATAAATATTTTAGTAACTAGTCACTGAAATGATACACACTTTGGGTTCCTTTCCCGACAACTAGATGACATCTATATATAAACACGTAGAAACATTCATAGAAACGAGGCATTGTAGTACAATTTATATTATTATTTCTGGTGGACCTTAAGGTACCATCCGTCGTTAAAGGGTTAAAGGAAGTGCTCAAAATAACCGCCTTGCACTTGAATACACGCCTGAACACGCCTCGTCATAGACTGCCTGACGCGTTCAAACATTTCAGGTATTGCTCGGATTTTCTGGCATCCTTGTTCTACACGTTGGCGAAGCATTTCAACGTTGTCAATGGGTGTCACGTAAACGGTGGATTTCAGATGACCCCACAGGTAAACATCGAGTGGATTCAGGTCCGGGGAGCGAGCAGGCCACGCAATGGGTCCTCCACGGCCTATCCATTTATCAGGGAAATGGTCATCCAAATAGTCTCTGGCTATTCGACTAAAATGAGGCGGAGCGGCGTCATGCATAAACCACATACGACGTCGGACACCAAGAGGAACTTCATCTAGTAAATCGCTTAAATCATTCCTAAAAAATTTGGAATAGGATTCTCTTGTTAATCTTCCAGGCAAAACAAAAGGACCGATTAAGTTGTTGGCAATAAGTCCTGCCCATACATTGATACTAAATTGTTGTTGGTGCCTTGACTGGATGATGGCATGCGGATTCTCTTCGGCCCAGTGATGAGTGTTATGAAAATTGATCACGCCATTTCTTGTGAAGGCAGCCTCATCAGAAAACAAGACGGACGGTAGAAAAAGAGGATCGCGAGCCAAGTACAAAAAGCGGAAATCAGCTTCAGTAAGGTCTTGTACTCTGAATGTGATATGGGTAAAGCTGCTGTTCCCGTAAAATTCTCCACACAGTTGTGTATCTTACACCCTCTGCTGCTACTATCCTTCGGGTGATGACACCAGGATGTTCCTCCACGCGATTCAGGACCCGCTCCTCCAACTCAACAGTTCTGGCGCTGATTGGTCTACCACCATCTAAAACTCGCTTGTTGAATGATCCTGTATTACCAAGACCTCGTCTATTCTCTGAAAGGTCTTCGTGTCTGGCAGACGGCGATTCGGAATCCTTTCCGCATACAGACGTCTTGCTGCGGCCGCATTACACTCGGCAAGTCCATACATGAGATGCATGTCTGCCATTTCTCTGTTTGAATAAGCCTCCATTCTCACTTCAAATGCACACTATCACTTTAAAGGGTTTTTTTTCACTGGACTGTACTTATTCACGGTAAGAGTTACGAATACGAACAGTGAAACACCGCGATGCACCTCTGACTGATTGATGGCTCTACACTCAACGATATTGAAACGTCATAGAGTGTACGAAACATTACAATCGGCAAGGCCATACATGAAATAAGTCTCGTACACACTCACAAACTTTGTTGGCAAACAGTGTTTGTAAATAGTTTGCGGAAAGAATTGCTGGAACTCAAAACGGGCTGTAACTCGGAAACAAAGCGATTTCGGGCATATGTTTATATTTTTCATTTTTCAGGTCCTGAATCCATCCTGAAAGTGCGTCTCACATGTTATGAAACACCGTGTATATCCTAACAGATTGTTATTATAACCTAACCAATTATGAACTATTAAAATAAAAGCAGATGAACCCAAAATAAGACGAAATATATCATATCTATATCTTATTAAAAAACAGATTTGAATGTGCCTCCATGACATCGAATATGTTGATCCCTATTCGGCGACAAGATTTTTAAAAATTTCAGACCCCGATTGTTGCCGATTAATGTGTAAACTTAGCTAACCTCATTTAAGTGGTGAAGTTATTTTATTGTCTAACATGCCCCTGACACCAGAACCATGCGTAACATATGGGGTGGCCACAAAGTTCCTTTGCATGAAAAACGAGGGCAACATTCAGATATGCTGTAATTTCACTACAAAGAGACTTTGTGGCCACTCTGTACATAAAAAATTTCCAAGACTGGTTCAGTTATTAATAAAGATTATTCATTTCAATTGAATTCAAAGGACAAACCCCACATTGAACGTCCGGGGTCAGCTCGAGCAGAAGAGAGTCAACAAGTGGGCAAGAAAGCATTTTCTGCTTGTCAGACCAAATCCATCAGACGTGCAGTTTTGACCTGACAACAATGGATTTCTTTGTTTGGGGGTATGTGAAATTCAAAGTTTATACAACGAAGCCTCGAAATTTAGCCGATTTAGAAGGACGCGTAACCTCTGTTACGTGGTAAATTTCTCCAGAAATATTGTTCAATGTTACTAATAAAGTTGTGCTGAGATGGCTAAAGTAGGGGTGCAACTCTGCGGCTTATTTTCAAAGTAAAATCGGAGAAGAAACCTCTAGCTGTCAATTTATATAAAAATAAAATTTTAAAATTTAATTTTTAATTCGATTTCGTACATTACTTAATAAGGATCAACAGCCTAAACTGTAGCTAACAGGCGTCTGCAAATAACACCAGTACACATTTGAAAACTTGTCGATCGATTTTTACAAACTAGTTGGTGATTCTATATAATTTGAGTGCGCTGATCTCAAAAATATAGTTAGTTTTTCCCTATCACGTATGGTTTTCTTACTACAGGGTGTCATAAATCCCCCATTTATCCCCAAATGTGAACCATCTTATCGAGACCAACATTGGATTGCACATGCTAAACCATAAATTTTGTTGTTATAGACTACAGTAACGCTTACATAATAATGTAGGGTAAATATATATAACAACCAGTCCCGTTCCCAAAATACTCTCTCCCCTCCCATCAATGGGTGGTTAACATTTGGGGACAGATGAGGTATTACAACATCCTTTGTAGCACGAAATCTTTAGGTGATAGAGTAAAACCTAATTAAAGCAGCATTAAATAGCTACTAGCTCTTGGACAAGCATGTTGCTTGTTTATGAAAGAATAAAAAAATAACTGAAAGAAAAAATATATTTACCTTCTTTACTTGCAAACATTTCAGGACTTATTCCAAAGACTTAAGATACGAAGGTAGATCTGACTAATGACGACTAAACCGGTGCTCTTTGATGTTTCTTATGCTGTGCGTTAGGCTGATCTCGTTGCAGACACCAGCAGTAATCCGCCATCATATTTGTATGCCATCTTCCTTGATATCTTCTTTCCATGGTTTTGATGTCCTAGTGAAATCGTTCCCCTTGCTCCTCACTGACATCTCCGAGATTTTGGGAAAACGGTCAAGATGCGAAAATAAGAAGTGAACTTTCAGGCTCATGTTGCAGCCTAAGGCGCAAAACTTTTTAAACATTTTTCCACCAGTCTTTCATAATTTTGGCTTTTGTAGTTTCCCAAGAAGTTTTCAACAACATCTTTGAAACCAAGCCATGTCTTTTTCTTTATTGGTCATTGTGTTCAGGAAATGATCGTCTGTCAATAACTTTCTAATCTGAGGACCTATAAAACACCTTCCTTTATTTTTCGTAGCAATCTTTGGATATTTTGAACAATTGTTCTTGAAACACTCACCTTCTCTATTCAATGCTTTGACATACTGCTTCATCAAGCCTAACTTAATGTGCAAGGGTGGTAGGAGGATTTTATTTGGTTCAACTAGATGTTCATGTAAAATGTTCTTTGATCCTGGGGTAAGATTCTCTCTAGGAGGCCAAGTTTTCCTCTTCCAGTGCTGGTCACGTGCTCGACTATCCCATTCGCAGATGAAACATGGCATCTTAGTGTATCCTGATTGCTGCCCAAGTAACATGCAAAGGACTTTGAAATCCCCACACAATATCCATCTGTGATTTGATACTGAATTTTTCCAGAAGCAGTTTCATGTTATCATAGGTCTCTTTTAAATGAGTAGAATGGGCCACTGGGATTGATACATATTTGTTACCGTTGTGCAGTAACACTCCTTTTAGACTGGTTTTAGAGGAATCTATAAACAACCTCCAGTCACTGGTTTGGTATTCGATGCCTAGATTGCGCACTAATCCTGTGATGTCCTTGCAAAATACCAAGGGACCATCTTCTTCGAAAAAAGGCACGAAGTCTTTCTCACGATTTTTGTACCAAACGAAGTATGTGTCGGATGCCAATAAATTGTTCTCCTGCAATCTAGACCCAAAAAGTTCTGCAGAGTCCTTAGGCAGATTCAAATCCCTGACTAAGTCATTTAGTTGGGCTTGGGTTAATGGTTTAGGAGGATCTCGGTCAGCTGTTGGCTGTTCATAAACATCATCATTGTCTGGATTTGGAGCTGAATCAGAATCTGAATTGTATTGATCCAGACTCTCGGGTGGGCGGGGAATAGGAACTTCTGGACCATGGAAGACTTGGGTTATTCTTTGCATTATAACCTTTAACATTGCAAGAACAGAAGTAGCAGTCGTTGGTATGGTTTCTAGGCTCGCGCCATACCATAGGGATCCCAAATGGCAAACTTTTCTTTTTACCTTTGCTCCAATTCCTTAGTGCCGCAACACACGTAAGACAAACCTTGTGTGGAGCCCAACTTTTGTCTTGATCTCCTAATTTAATTCCAAAATAAGCATGATAAGCTCTTAATGAAGGTCGTTACATTTGTCCTTTGTTTTACAACAACATACCAACCACAAATGTAACAAAATATGTCTGGACTATGGGTACATCCTCTAGAAGCCATTATTAAAATTTTAAAGACGTAATGTTAGAATTATCTATCTGAAAAAACGAAATTAATTAAAGATAAAAAAGGTAAAAAATTACAAAACGCCCCAAAATTGTTTTGCTAATAACTTTAAAACTGTGGGTGATAGAAAAAAACTGGTAGCATTTTTTAATTCAGCGCAGCGAACTGCTTCAGAATCACAACTCAAAATAAAGAAATCGATTTTCATGCAGACCGGTGTAATTAATCAAATGACACTGCTTAAATTAAGCAGTGTCAATTTTAGTAAAGTCAACAATTCAAAAACTGCTAATGCTCAAATGATGTCATATTATCTTTAGTGTTGTTTAAAAAAGCCATTTACCTACTTATATTTGACCATAATGGTTTAAAATATAACCTAAATATGACTGTAGCATCGTATATCAATGTGCCGTTGATATGTGTGGTCAACTTTGGTTATTTTTGGTGTGCAGTATGGTTTCTAAGTTTCACATAGTCACAAATGCTGGAGTTTTGATTGTGAATGCATGTGTTTTCCCTCCTTTTTGACAATTTTGATTACTTCGTAATGTAAATATTGTGTAATTCAAATTATTCGAAATGTTATGTGTGACCCAAACTTTCTGTATATTTTGATATGATAGAGATATGAAATTGTCATTACTTTGAATAATTAAGTCTTGTACCTATAAGAACACAACCTTTTGTCAGAGCTTATAGGAAGATATTAAGAATTTCAATTAACTTAATTTTATATAATCATAATCAGTAGGCCTATCCAAATTTCAATGACATTTCTTTTGTTCACAGGTCCACAGGATGAGTCAGAAAGAAATCAGAACCCGAAGCAAATCAAGTTGTCACCTAAGTCATTTGGTGGGGACTGGGAGGGAACTTCCCCCTGCTGAGCTGCCCACAGCCAGAGATCTGCTGAGGTATGGTTTGTTGAGGAGAGAGATGAGTGAGGAAGACAGGAGGAATTACCCAGTTAATGACCTGATTAACAACGGCATTGTTCCAGGGCTACTGGCTCAGTGTAGAAAGGCCAACGCTCTATTCACAGGACCTGTAATCAACACTGAGGTCAGGATCAGGGCTAAAGTGAAGGCACTGTGGGATGAGGCAGTGAAGGTGTCCATTGGCAATGTGAAGCTATAGGTCAAAGATAGGCTCATGATGAAACTAGACAAATTGGTGGACATCCTGACCTGTCATTGTGTGATCAGGAGCTGCAGTGAGCTTGGGTGCAACCCTGTCTGCAACACTCAGGTAGGGGTGTGTCGAATTTTTCAACTTTCAAATTCCAAATATGAGGGGTGCTAAAAAGTTGCAGCATGACTTAGGAATTCTAAAGATATTTTTGTTAATTTAATATAATTTAGTTTTGCTTGGTAAGAAGCTACATAAAAATAGTGACTTTTTTTACTTTTTTGTGGAATTATATAATAATTATTATATTAATAATTATATATGCTGTGTATATAATGCACTGCTGTTTTTGCTTATTTCACAGGTTGAAACATATTCATCAGTGTGCTGAAGATTACTTGTCCGTCAGTGCTACCATCCTAACCAGTGGAATTGACCTACAATGGCTTCTAAAAGGAGGACAAGACTGGGGACATTCACACATATGAGCAACCTAATTGGAAATGGTAGAGAGTTTTGCCCTCTGAACTCCCAACTCTGCGAGACGTTCTGAAATATGGGCTACTACTCAGAGAACAAAGTGGTGAGGATGTGAAAACTACCCAACAGCCAGTCTTGCAAAGGACATTTACCCTAAAGTGCTTGAAAAGTGGGAACGAGCAAACAGTTCTTTTGTAGCCCCCGTTGTAAATTCACGAGTCACAATCTTAAACAAGATCCAAGAGAGCTGGGAGCAGGCCAAAACATATCTCTTGGGAGAGGAAAGCTACATGTCAAAGAGGCTTTCATTGCAAAACTTGACAAGCTTTTGACATCCTCAGTTGCAAGTGTAAAATTGTTCTCTGCTCTGAATTTGGCTGCCTTGCAGATGCTGGTTGCAAAAACGAAACTCACATTAACTGTACATGCCCTAGGGAGATGAAGATCCCTGTGAAGGAACTTGCTTTCATTAAAGGTCAGAGAGACAAGTCTGGTTCTATTGGACCACATCAGATTGGCTTGCCAGATCAACCTGAGCACAACAGACAAGTCAAAAGCAGAAGCGGCAAGAAGACGAAAGAAGAAGGCTTGCTGATATAAGCAGACAAGTAAGCAGGATGTTTCAATGCCATCAAATGAAATAATTTTCTCTGATGATGAAAATGAAGAACAAATAGCTGATGCTCAAGATGGAAAGGATGGAAGTTATGAAGTGACATTAGAAATACCAAGCACGTCTTCAACTTCCAATAAAAAGCCAGAGTACACACATTAGAAATACCTAATGTTGCTATGCATAGCATCAGATATGGTGTTGGCCTGCGTGCCACAGCTGCCATCACCACTGCTGCCTTTATGGATGCTGGCTTGATCACTGAAGAAGACAAGAGACTTGTAGTTGATCACAATAAAGTCAAGAGGGCCCAAGAAAAAGTTATGAGATCCCTGGATCAGGAATTTGATGATCTTTGTAAGAAGGGTGAAATTGACTGCATCTTCTTTGACGGCCGTCAAGATACAACTAAAGTTATGCTGAAAGCAGACAATTCAGATCGTCAGTTCCCCAGCATCATCAAAGAAGAGCATTATTCTGTGTGCAGTGAGCCAGGTGGAAGATATCTCTACCACTTCACTCCTGAGAAAGGCTCAACGAGAAAAACCTGCTGAAGTTTTTGCTGATAATCTTGTAGATTTCATGAAGAAGAAGGGCATTGATAAAAGTCTGCAGGCCATTGGAGGTGATTCTACAAATGTTAACACTGGCTGGGAGGGTGGTTCCATGCATTGGGTAGAGGTCAAGCTTTGCCGTAAGCTGATCTGGTTGGTTTGTGCCCTCCACACTAACGAGTTACCCCTGCGACACTTGATCACAGCACTGGATGGGAAGACCTTGTCAAACAACAAGTGGACAGGTAACATTGGCAAGATGCTAGACACTGCAACCGAACTTGAAATTGATCCTTCATTCACCAAACTCTCAATTGGAGAGCCTCTTACTTCACTGAGTGACAATGTCGCAAAGGATCTCTCTACTGATCAAGCGTACGGGTATAGGATCACACAGGCCATAAGGGCAGGAGAACTTCCCACAGATCTGGCCCTTCTTGAAATTGGTCCAGTGAGCCATTCAAGGTGGTTGACAACAGCAAACAGGCTTTGTCGCATATGGATTTCAAAACATGGCCTTAAAGGCAAAACCCTCAACAACTTAAGACTGATAGTGGAATACATTGTTGGTGTGTACTACCCCTGTTGGTTCAACATCAAAGTAAAACACTCTTGGATGGAAGGCCCACGCCACATCTTGTTTCAGCTGCGGCTAGTTAGGCTGCAAAAGAAGGCTGTAGTGGATGCTGTTTTGCCAACCATCAAGCGCTCAGCATGGTATGCATTCAGCGAAATGATAATCCAGACACACTTGTGCTCAGATGACAGTGAGGAGAGGAGAGCTGGTGTCCAAAAGATTGTTGACATGAGGGGTGGAGATGATGACACACTTGGTGATCTTTCTGTACGTCCCAGGAAGACACCTTCCATCAACCCCAGTGCTTCTTCCGTGTTGGAGCTGACAGACTGGTCTGACGGGGTATTTGAACCTCCTTTGAGGTCAATAGAGAGGTGTGTGAAACAAGTCACAGAGGCAGCAGGCAGGGTATATACACATGAGAAACGTGAGGGCTATATCAGAGGCCAAGAAGCAAGTCGGCGGCTGATGTCCAAGAACGAATCAAAGCAAGACTTGATGAAACTTGCTGTTTAAATATTTTTTTTTACTGATGTCATTACTTTCTAATGTTGTTTTATGATTACAAGGATATGTTTTATGATTACTAGGATATGTTTTATGCAGAGAAACTAAAATTTTTATAGCATTACCTGACATTTTGAGAAGCTAAAATTAATAAATGTTGTTTTCCGAGAGCAATTTATGTGCTTTTTAACCAAACGTAGATTTACCAAGCTAAGTGTTGAGCAATCACAAAAATAATAGCAGATTTGAATTCTTCACATCCAGAAACATATTTTTAAAACCCCTCAGTGAAGGAATTGGCAAAAATTAATTTTCACCTCCCAAATTGACACCCTACCTGAGTGCAACAGTGAGGTTCACATTGACTGCAGCTGCAGCAGCGAGCAGAAGACACCAGTGCAGGAGTTTGCCTTCATTAAAGGTCAGAGAGAAAAGGTGGGAAGTGTGGGGGCACACCAGATGGGTCTAGCTGATCACCCTAAGACCAGGAGACAGGACGCAGTGCTGCAGAGACAGGAGCAGAGAAGGAAGGCCGAGGAGAGGAGGAGGAGGAGGAAGACAGAGGAGTCAGCCAAGAAAGAAGAGGAGTTGAGGGAGGAGTCACTGCTGGAGATGGAGTTGGAGGAGACTGGAGATATACTGGAAGAGGCAGGGAGGAGAGAGGAGGACGAAGACTTCATACCAGAGGCTGCGACAACTTCTTCCTTGCCTGTGGCTAAGAAGAAGAAATACAACACTGAAGATATTATCACCAACATAGCTCTGGCTAGCTTGAGACATCACACTGGGCTGAGAGAGACTGCAGAGATTGCCACTGCTACCTGGATTGATGCTGGTCTTATCACAGAGTTTGACACAGCACTGGTGATTGACCACAACAAGGTGAGGAGGGCTCAGGAGAGACTGACTAACTAAGGAGCTGGTCAAGAAGTTTGATAAAGAGATTAGGGAAAATGGCATCACCTGTATCTTCTTTGATGGGAAAAGAGATGACGCCAAAGTGATGATGGAAGCTGAGGGCAGTGACAGGCAGTTTCCTGGCCTCATTAAGGAAGAACACTAAACAGTGTGCAATGGATCAGGTGGGAAATATTTGTGGCATTTTGTACAGAGGAGAGAAGTCATGCTGAGGTCATTGCTGATCATCTGGTGAACTGGCTAAGAGAGAGAGGAGCAGACCAGACCCTTTTGGCCATAGGTGACAGTACTAATGTGAATACTGGCTGGGAAGGAGGAGTAATGCATTATGTGGAGGCCAAGCTTAGCAGGAAGTTGGTGTGGATTGTCTGTGACTTGCACACTGGGGAGCTGAGTCTCAGACACCTGGTGACTGCACTGGATGGCAAGACATTGAGCAACAACAAGTGGTCTGGGCCCTAGGGAAGATGTTGGACACTGCCACTGAGCTGGAGATCAACCCAAACTTCACGAGGATCACTGTTGGTCCTCCTCTACCCCATCTTAGTCAGGAGGTAGTCAAGGACCTCAGCACAGACCAATCATATGGCTACAGAATCATCACTGACATCAGATCGGGAGAGGTACCTCAGAGTCTAGCTCTCCTGGAGATTGGGCCAGTCTGTCACAGTAGGTGGGTCACCACGGCTCTAAGGTTCTGCAGATTATGGATTTCCAAATATGGGCTGAAGGGTAGGAACCTGAAGAATCTGAGGATAATTGTGGAATTCATAGTGGGAGTCTACATGCCAAACTGGTTGAACATCAAGTTAAATCACAGCTGGGTGGAGGGTCCCAGACATGTACTGTACCAGCTGGAGCTGCTCAGAAGTCAGAAGAAGGAGGTGATAGGAATAGTGATGCCTCCAGTGAAGAGATCACCTGGTATGCACACTCTGAGGCTGTGCTCCAGGCCATGCTGTGCAATGAGGAGGAGGAGGGAGGAGGGAGGCAGTGAAGAGGATACTAGAAATCAGAGGTGAAGGAGATGAAGACACACAGGTAGGAGACTGCAGTGTCAGACCCAGGAAGACTCCTGACATCAACTCAGATGCCAGGGCCGTTTCCTGGCATAAGCAGACTAAGCGGCCGCTTAGGGCCCCGCTGCTACTAGGGGGCCCCTAGACAGGCTCCCAGGTCATAGCTCAGTGGGCAAGAATAGGAATATAGCTGAAGTTATTATTAATATTATTGTTATTATTATTATTATTATTATCATTATTATTATTATTATTACTGTCGTATTAATTAAAGTTTTTGTATGATACAAATGTGATAAAACGGAGACAAACGAAACGTTTTGGTCGTTTGTGTAAATAACTATTGTGAGATCTTATTTCTATATTATTTAACTTTATTCTTACTATATGCTTATACTTTCCTAAATGCTTATTTTATCTAGTATTGTAAAACATTATTATATTATATTATTATTATTATTATTATTATTATCATCATCATCATCATTATTATCATGATTATTATTATTTAGCAGATTAGTTGTAGTTAACTAGATGTGACTTCGTGCATCTTGGAAAATGAAACGACATTATCCATCAGGAGCTGAAAAACGGAAAAAGAAGAAAACAGAGTAGGAGAAGCTTTCCAGTAGCACAAGTGAGATATGCCACTTGTATATTTTTATGATTACAGTTCAGGCAACTAGGTTAGGTAGACCATCAAGCTAGGCAAGTGCTCAGGAATCGTGTAGAGTAAGCTAGTCTCTGTAATACTTATAATATTTTGAAATGTGAAATTTAATGGATCACATCACCTCAAATTCTGCTCACACAGATCACTTAATTATCAAACAAGATAAGAAAGAGTATTTTAGCAAAATCTAACAGAATATGTAATGTTATGTTCTTCTCAGGAGCACTACTGAAATATTTGGAAAAGCCATCCTCAGCAAAGCCTGATGAGCATCATGAGCCAACAGCAGGATCATCTTCTATGCAACCTCAAACAACAGTAGAAGTAGAGCCTGATGAACCAACAAGTGGCCCATCTTCTGTTCAGCTTCAAACACCACACACAGGCATTTCTACTGAGCAACAAAAACCAAGATCTGCTCCACCGCTTGATCCGTATGACTGGCCAGTTGTCCTGTCAGATGCCTTGAAGACAGATCTGGTGTCTCGAGGACCATTTCAAATCAGTCCAGATTTCACATTCCCTAAAAGAGAGGACGGTAGAAGCTTTCATCACCATTACATGTACAGAACATTAATTAATGGAGAAAAAATAAAGCAAAGCTGGCTGATGTACTCAAGAAGGAATGATGCTCTTTATTGCTTCTGCTGCAAGGTGTTTTCAAGGAAGTCGTACAAACTAATTATGGATGGACTTTCAGACTGGATAAACGTTGGTTCGCTTCTGAAAGGCCATGAAAATAGTTCAGAACATGCAGATAACATGGCAACATGGAAGGATCTGGAACTGCGGCTAAAAACTGGGACCATTGACCAAACTGAAATGTCATTAATGGAGGTAGAGCGAAGACGTTGGCAAGATGTCCTCACACGTCTTGTAAGTATAATTCAATCACTGGCAGAGAGAAACCTTGCTTTCAGGGGGTCTTCCTCTACATTGTACACTCGAGACAATGGCAACTTCTTGAAGGAGGTTGAGCTGCTTGCCAAATTTGATCCAGTGATGAAACAACACATCAGCAGAGTCGAAAGTGGCCAATATAGTCATTCAAGTTACCTGCGAAACATCATCAAAATGAGCTCATTGGGTCCATTAATGGGAAGATCTTGGATGCCATTGTTGCAGAAATAAAACAAGCTAAATATTACTCATTCATTTCAGACTGCACTCCAGATATAAGCCACCAAGAACAGATGTCGATTATTATCAGAACTGTTAAAATGGGTGAAGTACCAGAAATAAAAATACTTCTTGGGCTTTCTTGAGGCTTCAGAAAGTACAGGCCTGGGTTTATCAGTTCTGATTCTGAAGAGAC
This sequence comes from Bathynomus jamesi, assembly GCA_023014485.1. Taxonomy (NCBI): domain Eukaryota; kingdom Metazoa; phylum Arthropoda; class Malacostraca; order Isopoda; family Cirolanidae; genus Bathynomus; species Bathynomus jamesi. The sequence continues at coordinate 503,818 of JAJOZX010003057.1, read as the reverse complement.
TAGATGAACTGAATATTCACTTTGATGACTGCAGAGGACAGTCATATGACAACGGAGCGAACATGAAGGGCAAGAACAAAGGTGTTCAGGCAAGGTTATTAGAAAGAACTGTCGTGCACTCTATCTTCCATGTGGGGCTCACACTCTGAATCTTGTAGTGGCTGATGCAGCTAAAGCTTCCACACATGCCATCAGCTTCTTTGGCAACGTACAAAAATTGTATAACATTTTTTCAGCAGCTACACAGAGATGGACAATCCTAAAGAAACACGTGAACATAATACTCAAGTCTTGGAGTGAAACCAGGTGGGAGAGCCGGCTTAAGAGCATTGAGGCTGTGCGATACCAGAGCCACAACATCAGAGAGGCCCTGTTGGAAGTCAGAAACAATGCCACAGATGCCATAGTCAGGACTGAAGCACAAGCACTTGCAGAGGAGGGAGGGTCTTATCGCTTTCAGATTTGCACAGTAGTATGGTATGACATTCTTCATGCAGTTAACCATGTGAGAAAACTTCTGCAGTCTCCTACAATGCAGATTGATGTGGCAGTCAACCTCCTCACAAAAACAAAAGACTCACTCACTAGCTACAGAAACACAGGTTTTGTTGCAGCACAAGTCGTAGCTAGGGACATATGTGAGGAAATGAATGTGGAGGCTGTGCTGAAGGAGAAGAGGCTCAGATCCACAAAAAACTCTTTGCTTACGAAGCTCCTGACGAACCATTTACAGAAGCCTTAAAGAGGCTGGAAGTCAAATTTTTCAATGTGGTGGTGGATTGTGCCATCGGGTCAATAAATGAGAGATTCAAAACATTAGACGATGTGAGGGACATATTTGGGGTTCTCCTAAACTTCACCACAATGAACAGTGTGAAAAGCTCTCTAAGATACTGAGCTCTGGAGCTGACTCTGACATTGATGGAAGAGAACTGGCCCTCGAAATTAAGAACTTGCCGACTTTATCTTCAAAAGTGGTTTTCGTTGAAGTGTTTTTAAAAAAAAGTGTTCCGTGCATTCTTAACTAAATTACTTCGTGCTACTAGTCATTCATTAACGAATATATTTCATTTATTGACGTTATTCAGTACTATATTATTTGATCAAACCAAGGCTACTGCACGTGGCTTGCCTTGTTTGTTTTTCAAATCAATCAGAAAACGTGGCGACATAAGGTTCATTTTTCCGTGCTTCGAGAGGTCAGGTAGTGTGCGGTCACAAACCGTGTGAAGGAAAGGAAAAAATTGGGTCGAATCGCGGACAAATAAGTGTTATAAATACTCTTCTTTTACAGATCTTTTGTCGGTAGCTTAATTCTATATTAATTTAGTATAAATTTGTGCTACAAGAACCTGTTTCTGCGTTTCAAGAACGCGGTAGACCTACGTTGTAATTTATTAATTTCCAAACGCTCGTTTTTTGTTTTTGTTTTTTTGTTGTTCAACTAATTAAAAGCATGGCACCCCCGTCAAGTACTTGCAGTCGCTGTGAAGGGAAATTTGCTGCTTACGCGTTTACAATGGCTAATAATAATGAACAGTTAGTTTGCAGGTGGTGCTCAAGCATGGAAGTGCTGAGGAACGAGTTAGAACGTGAGAGGGAGGCCAGGTGAGACTTGAAGAAAGCGTGATGCTCCTGACGGCAAAATTAGAATCCCTTGAGACTCCAGTTACGACCCCTCCTGCCTCAGTTTCTACTAATAATATAAATAGTACTAATAGCCCTCTCTCTTCCCCTAGTTCCCAACCCTTCGTTCGAGTGCGAAATGGAGCCCCATTGAGAAAAGCAAAGACCTGTCTACCAGTAATAACAAGCAATAAGTTTTCTGTTTTAGGTTTCGAAGATGCTGATGAACCGGAAATACGACTCGTTGGCGATTCCATTGTTCGAGGGCAGCTCGAGGAATTCTGTGGGAGAAACCCTCGTCGTAGGCGCCGTTACTGCTACCCTGGTGCAAGGGTGGAGGATATAACTAATAGTGTTGACCATTTTACAGACGGTACCACCGAGGACACAACGTATGTTATTCATGTCGGTACTAATAACGTTTTAAATTCTAGATCGGAAGAACTGCTGGCTAGGTACAGGGACTTATTAGAGCGATTAAAGGAGAAAACTAATAAGATTGTTTTAACAGGTATAATTCCTCGAATTATCCAACGAAGCGATTTCTACAGCAAGGCGACCTATATTAACAATAACCTATCTGGAACAGTTTCTACGGCAGGAGGGACTTGTTCCTCGAAGATGGACTTCATTTTAATGACGTTGGAGCTGCGCGTTTAGGAAGACTATTTCATAATACTGTCTCTTCTTTTCAGGCTGCCGTAACCCGAACGGTCCCAGCGTAAATTCCACAAATTTCCCCTGCGCTCGCGAAGGTGTCGCAATTACAAACAATTTGAAGGTTCTATCCTTAAATGCTCGTAGCCTACGAAATAAAATAAACGAATTTTTTTCTTTAATTGCTTGTAAAGACTATGATTTAATTGCGATAAATGAATCGTGGCTTAGCACTGAAACACGTGACTTTGTAGGGGAGTATCAAATTAAAGGTTATAGACTTTTTGTTAAAAACAGAATAGGTAGGCGAGGAGGCGGTGTTATGTTGTATATCAAAGATAATATTGCGAACGTTATAGAAGTAAAGCACTCAATTCCAGAACCGATAGATTCGACTATAGCAGAACTTAAATTGAACGATTTCAAACTTCTTGTTGCGGTTATATATAGGCCCCCTAATCAAACAGCTGATACGGACGAAGCGTTATATCGTGAACTAAAGAGAATAATCGGTAGTGAGCAGGCTTTAGTTATGGGTGACTTTAATTGCGCCAACGTGAATTACGATACAATGCAGGGAGACGCGGAAGGTAATCGTTTAGTTAATTTTCTCGAGGATAGCTTTCTTATTCAAAAGGTTGGGGAACCTACGAGGTTGGACAGTATTTTAGATTTAGTAATAACTACGGATGATAGGCTAATTACTGATCTTCAAGTAATAGAACCGTTGAGCAATAGCGATCACAATATGGTAGAGTTTGTCCTCTCAGTAAGTCACTCGAAACCAACTAACTCGACTAAAATTCCTAACTTCCAGCACGCAGACTTTAGTAAATTTCGAAATAAATTTTCACACGTCAATTGGGAAAATAATGGGGAACTCCAACGCAAAACTAATGTGGGAATCGTTCGAAACGGTATTTAGGACTATAAATGAGGAATGTGTACCGTACAAAATTAAGCGTGCGAAAGTAAACAACAAGCCCTTGTGGTTTACTTCTAGAGTAGGAGACATTATAAAGAGTAGAGATAGGGCTTATAGGCTATATAAGTGCGATAAAGATAATCTGTTGTTACGAAACAACTACATATCTCTAAGGCGTGAAGCAAAAGTGTAATAAAAAAGTCCAAGCGCGAATTTGAAATCTCCATAGCTCGTGACGGTAAAGAAAACCCCAAGCGATTCTTTCAATACGTCAATAATAGAAATCCAGTAAAAAGTGTCTTGGGGCCTTTGAAAAATGTAAACGGAGATCTAGTTTCTGAAAACAAGGAAATGGCTACCTTGCTAAACGAATTTTTTACGTCAGTTTTTACTATAGAAGATGTAACGAATATCCCTACGGTCATAGACATAATACCTTTTGATAATGGTAATATTTTGGATAATATCGTGGTTAGTGAAGGGGAAGTAATGCGCTATATTGATAAAATGAAAACGCGTAAATCACCGGGGCCGGATTCCATATATCCCATACAACTAAAAGAATTAAAAGATAGCATTGTTGTGCCGCTAACAAAGATTTTAATGCGTCTATTTCTGAGGGGTCCGTACCAGATAATTTCAAGTTTGCAAACGTAACACCTATCTTTAAGAAAGGCGATAAAGGTCTGTTGTAGGTAAGCTACTGGAATCAATAATTAGGGATCGTATAGTCGAACACTTAGAAGTGCATAAACTAGTTAGAAATACGCAGCACGGTTTTAGGCGAAACAAATCTTGCTTAACTAATCTTTTAGAATTTTTCCAAAGCGTGGTTGACGTTTACGATAGACATCGGGCGGTTGATGTAGTGTATTTAGATTTTCAAAAAGCGTTTGACACCGTGCCGCACAAAAGACTCATTGAAAAAACTAAGGCTCATGGAATCAGGGGTAGTAATAAATTGGCTAGAAGAGTGGTTGCGAGGTAGGAAACAGAGGGTGGTCGTTGATGGAGCGGAGTCGTGTTGGGCTAATGTAGCGAGTGGCGTTCCTCAGGGTTCTGTATTGGGCCCCTTGCTTTTTCTTATATATATTAACGATTTAGATGTCGGCCTAGTCAGTACAGTTTCAAAGTTTGCGGATGACACGAAGCTGGGTGGTAGGGCGATTAATGACGAAGATAGAGGTAAAATTCAGGAAGATCTGAATAAAATCGTTGATTGGTCAGTCACATGGCAAATGAGATTTAACGTGATAAGTGCAAAATTTTGCATATAGGTTCGCGTAACGGTAATTTTGCGTATAGTATGTCAGGGAAAGATTTAACAAGCGTAGAGCAGGAAAAAGATTTAGGAGTTATAGTCACTGGTGATTTAAAAGTAGCGAAACAAAGTACAGCAGCGGTCAATAAGGCGAACAAAGTGTTAGGTTTTATAGCTCGAAATTTTGAGTACAAATCGCGCGATATTATAGTTCCTCTTTATAAATCATTAGTTAGACCCCATTTGGAGTACGCGGTCCAATTTTGGAATCCGCATATGCGCAAAGATATAGACAAAATCGAAAGAGTTCAAAGACGAGCAACTAAGATGATTCCGTCGCTTAGGTCAAAGTCGTACGAGGATAGGCTTAAGGAGTTAAAATTGACAACACTCGAGACTAGGAGGTAAGGGGTGATCTAATCCAGGTTTTCAAAATTATGAATGGGTTCGATAACGTAGATAGAGATAGCTTTTTCGAAATATCTCAATATAATAGGACTAGAAATAACGGGTGTAAGTTGACAAGTAGAAGGTTCGAGACAGCAGTTGCCAAAAACTTTTTTACGCATAGAATAGTAAATAGCTGGAATAGTTTGCCGGTAGAAGTAATTAGTAGCACGTCTATAAACATGTTTAAAAATCGATTAGACGCATATGTTGATAGATGGGTATAGTTTAAGGTAGTAAAATTAAGGCTTTGTGGGATAGATCCCACAGCTCAACACAAGTGTTGTGGGATATAGGGAGGCAGCGTCTTGGGTTAGGGGATACTCTCTGTCCTTACACACCCCATTTAAAGAGATTCCTCTGCCGAGCGGTGCCCCCCATAGTACTGTGAGGTATTGAAAAACTCATGATCTTCACTTGCCCCACAAACACCTTTAAATGGGAGACCCAAAATGGGTGCACACACATTTCTACATTACTGTACAGTCTTTACAGCCACACCTACACTTTTCCTCCTAAGTATTATATTGTAATGTATATGGTTGTAAATTTTGACTTGGTCCGCAATCGATATGGACCGTGACTTATTTTCGTTGGGCAAGGTACTAGTATTGATGGATACCGTAATGAAATTGACTGGATTCTTTGGATCTGATATATTTGCATGTCGTTATAAATAGATATAGAGTGTAACATATTTGTGGATAGTAGTCTATTATGACTTGATCCTCTGGATCCAGAGATTCTATCTTTAGTTTTAAATCGATAATTAATTAGTTTTAATTGATAATTATTTAGTTTTGCAAAAATTGGTAGTTGCCAATGTACAGGCAGTTTTACATAAATTTCTTATGTTCTTGTGGTTCGGAACCCACGTAAAATTGTAGGTCCCCTCCGCCACCACGGACATACACAATACAATTACGAACACAGTTAGGTAGACCAGCCATGAGTGGATCCTAGGGTCTTTGTTGGTCTGAAACATTATAACATTATAACATTATAACATTATAACAACATGACTGCATTGGAGCTTCTCTCCTTCATTCATCAGAAGCAACTGGAGGAACTATACCCCAATCTCTGGGTTGCACTAAGAATTGCCTGCACTCTACCTGTGACAGTAGCGTCAGCCGAGAGGAGCTTCGCTAAGATGAAGCTAATCAAGAACTACCTCAGATCATCAATGGGGCAGGATCGCCTCAGTGGCCTTGGCATCATAAGCATCAACCACTCAACCAGGACGTTGGCAGGGAGATTTCATATGATGATGTTATTGATGATTTCGCCCAGAAAAAATCTAGAAGGCAAAAATTTTGAAGATACAAACTGTTCTGTATAACCGTTAGCTATTATACGATTGTATCGTAGAGTTAGTAATTGTTTGGTAGTTGATAATTGCATTATTTTTTTATACATAGTTCTGTGTCATTTATTCTAAATAATGTATAAGCTAATTTTCAGGAATTTCAGGAAGAGTATTTTTTCTGTTTGTCTTCTGAAAGTACATATTTGTTGTTTTGGACATAAATATTTCATTAAAATTGTTTCATAATTGTTTTTTATTAACACAGCCATTTTTTGTATGTGTGTGCTGAGGTGATATAGTAAGGCGTGAGTTGGTGGATGGAGGGGTGGGGCCTCAAATGGGTATACTGCTTAGGGCCCCCTAATGGCTAGAAACGGCCCTGCCAGATGCCACCAAACTCTCGGAGCTTATTGACTGGAACTTTGGCGTGACTGAGCCTCCTCTGACCTGCTCTCTCACCACTGCTGCAATCAAGGAGTTTCTGGATAGACCAATGAAAGTTCCTGCATGACCCTCACACACAGAGTCAGTAGAGAGGTGTGTAAGGATGACAACTGAAGCAGCACAACATGTTTACTCACAAGAGAGGAGGGAGGCGTACATCAGTGGCCAGGTGGCCAGTAGGGAGCTGATGTCCAGGAACAAGAGCAAGGCAGACATGGCATCCTTGGCAAAGTTCAAGAAACCTATCTCTATTTCTAAGTTTTAATATTGAAATACAATCACAATGTCTTTAATTGTATGTATGTAAAATGTAGTTATATATGGTATCCTTGGCAAAGTTCAAGAAACCTATCTATATTTCTAAGTTTTAATATTGAAATACAATCAAAATGTCTTTAATTGTATGTAATGTATGTAAATGTAGTTATATACAATAAAAAAAATACTTGCAAAAATTGCTGATTTTTTGTAAACTTCAACTTCAAATATAAGTAGTTAGGAGTGGTCAAATCTGGATTTTAAAGCCATATTTCGATTTAGCACATAAAAATGCATCATTTGGTCACTAGTAGCAGGGGCGGATCCAGACATTTCAGTGAGGGGGGGGGGGGGGGGGTCCAGAGAAAAAAAAAGGGCATTCCCTATATAACAAAAAGGGCACAACAGTATATATTTTCTTGAATAATCACTTGGTTCAATGAGCGAGTGCAGTACCAATTTTATTGTTTTATTAGATATCAGTCTTATTCAAATAGACATAATGAAAATCACAATTTCAAATGTCTTGCAAGTTAAATTAATAACTAACAATATTAGATGATGCTACCGTAAGTGATATGGCTGCACCCTCCACAGAGCACGTCTGACCAAACGGACCAGAATATTAATGGCTTATCAGTAAACATACCTACCTGTCTTTTATTTGTAACGGCTGAAAAAAGGGCACCTTAAGATATTGAGGGGGGTCCTGACCCCGCTGACCCCCCCCCCCCCCCCCCCCCCCCAGATCCTCCCGTGAGTAGTCTTTGAAAATCTAAAGATTTCACTTTGCTCGCTAAAATTGACATACCCTACTGCTTAATTACTACCGGTCGGGTCAACTTGGCGGTTGAGCCTAGATCTCCGGCTTTTAAAATTTAAAAGTTAGCAAACCTAGGCTTAAATGCGTTGAAATTGATAGTACATGTGTATTTGCTTTGAGCGAATTTCCTGTGTTTTTCAAAACATAATTTTCTAAACAATCTTTTCTTTACAATCACTTTGTATATTATACATTTTAGATTCAGTAACATTTTCTATCAGCTTATACGATCCATCTCTTTATTTGTTGAACTATCTGTTTATTTCTCTCTCTTTGGCCGGTGTGTTGGTTTCTCTTCACTCCTAAAATAAAATGCCATAAACCTTAAGGCATGTAATACAAACATACCATTCCTTTATTACATGTAGAAGAGTGGATTTTTTTAGCGTTGTCAATAAAACTTTACTGAAATGGATACCACTAAATACAATGGCAGTCGTGCGTGCTAATCAAGGTCTTTGTATTGAAACCTATAAAATACATGGCTTTGTAATCACTCAAAAGAAAATAGCAGACATTTCTAGTGAAACCTTTTATAGGCATTATGGTCTTTCTCTCGTAAAGTTTTATCCCTTAAAATATTGCACAGACTATATATATATATATATATATATATATATATATATATATATGATCACCCAAACCCGCAGGGAAAAACTAAAACAGTGTTTAAAAAAGCTAATTAATTTCGGCCGGTCACAACCAACCAAGCCCTTTTCAAAGCCATAAACTACTTAAAATACCTAACAAGGATAAAAACTTCCGTCCTGCGGAAGAGCTGAAATTTAAATGACTATGTTAAGGCATAATCACGGACAAAGAGATGGTGGCTGTTATACATCTGGCAGTTGGCAAAGGCAAAAAATTTGCCCAGATTTCAAACATTCAATATGACAAATCGTTAAGTAAAAATCAATCCTGTACATCTGGCAGCCGGTCACGACCCGAAATTGCCCTAAAATATTTAAAAATGTTAAAAATAAAGCTATCCCTACTATACGACAGCTTAATATTTGAAATGGTGTTTTCTCCTAAAATATAAAATGCCTCGTCTCTGTTCCTGGTCCCTGACCTTCAAAATAGGTTTAGAATCCTGAAAGTTAAAAATATGATTATGAAGTTCCCTATGCTGAACCAGGCTACTATAAGTATTACCCGATCTCAGATCACGTTTGTGGGAATTAATCCTTCTCTGAAAATCAATTGTGTCTCCGATGTATTTTTGAGGGCTGTCCTATGGTATGACTAGCTTTATTTTTAACATTTTAAAATATTTTAGGGCAATTTCGAGTCGTGACCGGCTGCCAGATGTATAGGATTGATTTTTACTTAAAGATTTCTCATACTGAATGTTTGAAATCTGGGCAAATGTTTTGCCTTTGTCAACTGCCAGATGTATGACAGCCACCATCTCTTTGTCCGTGATTATGCCTTAACACAGTCATTTAAACCTCAGCTCTTCCGCAGGACGGAAGATTTTAACCTTGTTAGGCATTTTAACTAGTTTATGGCTTTGAAAAGGGCTTGGTTGTGACCGAACGAAATTAATTAGCCTTTTAAACACTGTTTTAGTTTTTTCCCTGCGGGTTTGGGTGATCTTATATTGTTGCGGTAAATGCAATCAAAGTTTATATATATCTATATATATATATATATCCCCAAAAGTGTAACTAAAGCCACCTTTCATAAATATACTCTACAAATACAATCAAATGAACTGCATATATTAAGTATCTGGTAGAATGTTCTTTGGTATCTTACAGTACCTCAAATCATGAAGGCACAGAATCAGTGATGTTCTGTGTGGCAGCCTGATTCAGATTTTTCCAAATATGGAATAGACTTTATTGCAGCTTTTGCGTTTTGCTTGGCAGAGTTCGGCTTTTCCGCAGTTTCCCATGACCCCATCCACATGTTCCCAGTCTTGTCCGATGGCGTTCATGGCAGGACTCTGTGGTGTTCAGGAAAGAAACAGAACCCCATTCCGTCTCTTTCAGGCAGAAGTGATTCTGGACGTATGTCATGTAGCTCCATCTTGCTGCAATATATGTGTTTGATACTGCAAAATGGCTTGCTAGTATAGTGGTAAGAGGGTCTTGGAGGATTCTAACGTAACTGTCTGGGTTCATCTTTCCACTGGTGAACACTAGAGTGCTCATGCCACACTGCTAAACTGCACCTCACAACATTAAACTGCTACAATCATATTTTACTTCAGTTGTAGGTATGCATTCTGAAACGCATCCTAAACCTGTCTCCACACCCAGAATTGCCTACTTCAGGAGAACTGCTGAAAATGCTGTTCATCTGTGAAGACTACAAACATCCAAAACTGTGGAGGCTTACATATCACTTGAGGGGCTCTGTCCCTTCTGCACTGAATGTTTGCAGTTGATAACAGTGGTTTCCTCTGAACCACGTTGCGATGTTCGTTGGCTCATTTCGGCATTCTGCGAAATGTCCACAAAGCTTTGCCTTGGATTCGTACTCACACCACGAACAAGTGCTCTTTCTGCCCGTACTGTTATTGAATATAGACATCCAGGCTGATGTTGAGCAGTTTTAGCATTTGTTTGTTGATATTGCACAATTATGTAATGCACACATCTAAGGGAAATGCCCAGAGCCTTGGCAATTTACCTCTGACTCTGACCGCACTCGGAACGACCCACAGGTAAATGGTGATATGTCACGTTCTCCTGGCGTGCATGACATTGCACACACTGAAAATGAAAGGATGCGATCAGTCAACCAGTTTATGCCACAAACATGCTATTTCTGTATTCAGGGAACTATCCCTCTATAATCGTCGTTAATTTGTTCCATGAACGACGATTAACGAGTCATTGAAATTCATGTAATAATGACAATTCGTTCTAGACCACCTGCTGTACTGTACTTACCAAATTATGAAGTGGCTGGCTGTGTATGGAAGGGGGTTGGTGGGCCTCCATCAGCAGATCAGGGAGATCTACTGCTGTTGATGTTGATGGATGGGGAGACTTCGGTGGATCTGATTTTCTTTTGCAGAAATAATCCAGAGTTGGTTGTCTTGTAGCCTTCTTTTTCTCTGCTAGGATTTCCTTATAGCAACGAAAGGCTTGATTGGCCTCTCGAATGACTTTGGAGGATCTTTCTGCATTGGGGTCATTTTCTAAAACATCCTTCATCTTCTCCCAGTGCCAGAAGAAATCCTTCAGATTTCCTGTTGTCAATGTCTTGACAATCTCTTCTTCCTCTTCATTTGACTCCTCTGATACCCTGTGCTCTTCAAGCTGCAACAGTTCTTCAGTGTTGATTTCTTTACTATGAGATTCCAAGAGCTCTTCGACATCGTCCGTTTCCAACTCGAAGCCCAGTTGTTGACCCAGCTCAATAATTTTGTCTTGAATTTGTGTTGGAGTCACTTCTTCAATTCCAGACAAGTCAGCAACACAATGAGGCCATACATTTCTCCAAGCAGCATTCAAACAATAAGTGCTGACTTTATTCCACGCTGTAGAGATGTTATCAATGGCATGTTTCACATTGTAGTCTTTCCAGAACTCTTTGAAGGTAAGCTTGCCTTCTCCATCTGTGGCTTCTAGACACTAGCTGAATGTTATCTTGTGGTAGTATCGCTTGAAGTTGGCAATAACATTCTGGTCCATAGGCTGCAGTATAGATGGTGTGTTCGGTGGCAAGAAAAGAACTTTTACCATGCCATAAGACAGGTCTTCCAAGTTGGTTGGATGCCCAGGAACGTTGTCCAGAATAAGAAGGGCCTTTTCTGAAAGATTATTGCGCTTGAGGCATGCTTTGACTGCAGGGCAGAAGTGATCACAAAACCACTCACTGAAAATTGCCTTTCTAACCGAAGCTTTTTTATTTGATTTCCATGCAACTGGCAGTCTGGTTTTTACAAAACCTTTCAGAGCTCTGGGATTCTCTGAATGCTAAACCAGCAATGGTTTCAATTTGAAGTCCCCTGTAGCATTGGCCCCAAGAAGAAGGGTCAACCTGTCTTTCGTTGATTTATGTCCAAGCATCTTTTTCTCTTGTGTTATGAAAGTATGGTTGGGCATTTTTTTCCAAAACAAACCAGTCTCACCTGCATTAAATAGTTGCTTTGGATTATAACCCCACTCCGAAATTTGCAAATCAAAGTCACTTGCATATTTTTCAGTTGCATTTTTGTCAGCACTTGCTGCTTCACCATGCTGAACAGCGGAATGAACACCAGTCCTTATCTGGAATTTCTCAAACTCGCCTTTACTCGCACTAAATTCCATTTTACACTCACTATCCTTTTCTTTAAGGTCATCAAAAATCTTTTTGGCTTTTTCTCTAATGAACATATAACTAATGCTTTGACACTTTGCCTGCTGATCACTTATTCACAATAACAATAATTTTTCCATCTTAATCATAATTTCATCTCTAGAACACATCATTTTAATAGAACCAGGCACTGCTAATTTTGCAATATCTTTGTATTGTTTTTTTATCGGCCATAATCGATCGCACAGTAGATGGTGGTACGCCATATTCCGTGCCAATGTCTGCTGCACGTTTTCCATTTTCAAAATCATCTATAATTTTTAGTTTAATCTCCAATGTGGTCACATTTCTAGGCCTTTTAACTTTACACCACTCTGTACATTCTTAGAAGGGGCCATTTTCACTTAATTTTACTAAAGTGAATTAAAAAAGCAAATATTTTAAATTGCGTAATAAAGCTGCGCGACGTCCGTCTCCACTGAACGCTCAACAAAGACTGATGCCCTGCGGGCAGACGACGATTAATAGAGGGAGGACAATTAACGAAATATTGGTGTTAAATAGGGAACGACGATTATAGAGTGACTACGTATACGGTTCTTAAGAAGTTACTTACCCTGCTGAAACGTCCACAAGTCGAGAACCATAAACTGAAGGTTATAGAAAAACTAGATATGTTACTGTGACAATAGGAGAGGCAGTTCTGGTGTTTACCACGTTCTCTCCACATGCAGGCTATGATGGACGTGTATAGAATTCATGCAGAACATTTGTAGCACTCCAAAAATTTTGTCGTTGTATCACTCTATATTAATATTTAGTATGACGTTTCATGATAAAATCGTTTGACAATGAAGGTTACATTTTTTGATAAGCTATAATCATTTTACTGTAGCTCCGTTTCTCGTTGGGTAAGAACTGTACAATATATATATATATATATATACATATATATACAGTATGTTGCTTGTACCCTGTGGTGAATGGACGTGCTGTTTTGCTCTCTCTATTTAACACCCAAATTAGAAGGGAATAATCTACTCGGCGGTTTATTCTGTTTGCACCCGAAAGTGTATAAAGTATCAGTGAATCCGTGCATATAAATTATAAAGTGAAATTCATTAAAATTAAGAAAGTGCAATACAGTTTACATAATTTATCACCAATTTTAACTTATATATTCAAAACGAAATACGGTTGGCATTCGAGAAAGTTTGAAACAAAGCAGGAAAAAGGTCATAAAACGCAAAGGTCAGAAAACCCTCGACATACCCTCGACCATCGAAAGGAAAGAAACAGAAATAAAAATAAAAATAAATAAATAAAGAATTTGTGTAGGTATTTCTTTTTACCCTAATTAAGGAATAGCATGGATATGGGTCCAAATTCTCACTTAATCTGTAATTTGTGCAATCTAGTAACAACGGAAAACTTAGCGATTAGATGTGATTTCTGCCAACGACTAAACGACTTTAACTGCACGAATTGGAATGATAGGGAAATAACTTGTCTCGAACGCGAAACACTTCATGGGGATCAAATTTCTATGTGGCGCATGTACACAGACAGTAAATTCTTTCGCAGTCTTTAAAGAAATGGAGATAGCAGACTCGAAAGTTACAAAAAAGAATGAAATAATGGGGACACATGGGTCCGGAATGGTCCCAACGAAAAACCGGGTGGATGAGAGAGAAGACGAAATAACGAATAACAGCATAATAACGAACAACAATTTAATAACAAATAACGATATAAAAAATATAATACGGAAGGAAGACAGATGAAAGGAAAGAATAAGTAAAAGTTGCGAAGTAGACAAACGGTCCAACGAGCGAAATGATAAAAAGATAATAACTAAAAACGTAGAAAATAAACAGCCAAAGAAAAATAATGATAATGCCAAAATTAAGAACTTTGAAAATAATAAGAAAGAAAGCAGAAGCGTAGAAAATATCGTATGTAAATACTACGCGAAAGGAAACTGCAGATATCGGGATGGGCAATGCATATATGCACATCCCACATTATGCAAAACGCATTAAACAAGTGGATACTGCATATTTGATAAGAAATGCATGTTCCACCATCTTACGGTCTGCAACACTTATGAAAGATATGGGAGTTGCAAATACGAAAAAAAATGCCGATACCACCACCCTCAAAGGAACGCAACTAGGGAACAGAAAAAACGAACATCAAAGAAGAGTGCCAATTTTTTTAGACGCAGCCAACACATTTCAGCTGCTAAATATTCTCCAGCAATTACAAAACCAGCTGACAAATATAAATATAGGAATCCGAGAGCCGGACAGAAGGTACGAACAAAGGCACTTCATGCGTTATCGGGACAACAGGTACGACAAAGATAAAAAGAGGTAAATTCTCGGAGGACCACAAGGCAACGAAACCGGCACCCCCATTGGAAAACAAATCGGAACCACCTGTATGCGAAAAAGAAAGAGAAAAAAAAAAAATAATCCTAGCCAACAAACAGGGCCTTAAATCAAACCATTCCACAAAGTTGTATACCTGAAAGGACTCATGCAAAAAGCCGGAGCAGACTTTGCATGCCTCACGGAAACTCATCTAAAGGACTGCCAGGCGAACTGTGAAAATTGTGAGTCCTGTACTGACAAAAAAGAAATACAAATTGACAACTATAACATCCTCCGAGCCGACAGAACAGTGAGACGTAAAGGAGGATGTGCTATTTACACACTCGAAAGGCACATAGCAGAAATGGCTGTAAGTACCTCAAACAACTATGTAGAATGTGTAGCAGCAAAAATTGAAAAAATTAAATATGGTACTAATTGTAATGTACAGACCCCCAAACACACCAACCTCAAAATTTTCAGATTCCATTACAAGGTAAGAAACTTGGTAAAAGATCTACACTCTCCAACCCCAAATATTTTTCTCTGTGGTGATTTTAATTTCCCATTCATGAAATATAAAACGATAGGAAAAAATATATGTATACACCAGGACAAGGGGGGCACACGAGAAGACCAGGAGCAGGTAAAAATGCTACTAGCTTTAGCTGATGAATTTATGTTAACGCAAGAAATAACAGAAAACACAAGAAAAAAAACTGCCTAGATTTGGTATTCACAAACAACAGTAATCTAATTGATAATGTAGAAATATCCCCAACTATGATATCGGACCACAACATCATTGAAATAACAACTAATATAAAGGCAACAGGAAAGGAAAGAACACGCACAACAGAAAGAAGCAAATTCGAAATTTTTAATTTTCACTCCAAAGCTATAAACTGGGAAGATGTGACATCCAGCATGGAAGTAATAGATTGGAAAACCATTTTCGAGGCCAAGACAACGGAGGAGATGCTAATGACGTTAGAGGAGAAGACGTTAGAAATTGTGGAAAAACATGTCCCAAAGATACAACAAAGAGGAAAGAGAAGCAGGTTCGAAAGACAAAAGAGGGCATTGTTCCGAAAGAGAAAAAGAGTGACTGCAAAATTAAGTAATTGTAAAGATAACAACATCAGAAAAATATTAAATGATAAACTACAAAGTATCGATGTCGTCATACAGGAACTAATCGAGAAGCATACAGAAAAAGAAGATGACGCTATAGAAGCGATAAAGGCTAATTCATAATACTTCTATAATTTCGTAAAAAGAAAGTCGAAAAACCATGCGACTATCGGACCTTTAAAAAATGAGAACAGTGATTTATCTGATGATCTAACAGAAGTATCTGAAATATTAAGAGCTCAGTACGAATCATCTTTCAGTATCACAAAAACTGACAAATTGATATGCGATAGAAACGCGTTCTTTGAAGAAGAACCACAAGGGAAAGTATAACGGATTTCGACTTTACGACGGATGATATTACACAAGCCATAAGGAAACTAAAAACACACTCAGCGGCAGGACCGGATAAATGGAATGCCACACTGATCAAAAACTGCAAGAATGCAATCGCTGAGCCCCTATACTGGATATGGAGACGATCACTAGACACGGGAGAAATACCGGGCATCCTGAAGAGCGCGAACATAGTCCCAATATATAAAGGAGGAGATCGATCCGAGGCCAAAAACTATAGGCCAGTATCGCTTACATCCCATCTCACTAAAATATTTGAAAGAATAGTTAGACAGAAAATCTATGACATTTTGGAAACGCAGAAAAAATTCAATGATAACCAACACGGGTTTCGGTCAGGCAGATCATGCCTATCACAACTAATGGAACACTACAACAACATTATTGATTCACTTGAAAGTAATGAAAACTATGATGTACTATACACAGACTTTGCTAAAGCGTTCGACAAGTGTGACCACGGAATCATAAAACATAAACTGAAATATATGGGAATAACAGGAAAAGTAGAGAAATGGCTATATAATTTCCTTAGTGAGCGGCGGCAAGTCGTTACAGTACAAGGAGTATCTTCATCAGAATTAGAGATCCTCAGCTCGGTACCATAAGGAACAGTATTAGCTCCACTACTCTTCATAATCATGCTAACTGACATACAGGGCTCCAATAAACCTTAGCCCCCCCCGCCCATGGCCTAAACCATTAGAGGTACAGTAAAACTAAACATACCTTACAAAAGAGAATTTAATCCTGAAATTAATGAGAAACAATTAAAACTTGGTGTTCCCGCCATTGGCTTCCAAGACAGCCTGAATTCGCTTTGGGTAGCTTGCCAAAAGTGACGTGAATAGATCTTGATCGTTACGCAAATTTGCTAAAACAGTTTCAATGTGTTGCGTCATTGTATCCTTCGAAAATCGATTTGCTGCAGGTTCTTGAAACAAGAGACATTCAACCTTGTCCTTTATAACTGATCCAATGTGTTCACATACGTTCAGGTCAGGAGAATTTCCTGGCCATTCTTCATTTCCAAAGAAATCGATCTCATGGTTCCGCAACAACTGTTGAGTGGCTAATGCCTTAAAGCAGGGGGGCCTTATCGTGCAGAAGTGTGACCTGATCGACATCCATAACATTGTTTGGGTTTCTTAGAAAAGGAATGACATGCTGGGATAGAATAATCATGAAAATACTGTCCATCCCAACTCTGACCATTTGGCTTCAGCACCCACATGAGCTTCTTTGCAGTGAACAAAACAAACACACCAACACAGTCTGGACTTTTTAATAATTCGCGATAATGTTCATTGTCATCGATTTCATCTGGTGTTGTGGCCCACACTCGATCATTTTGGTAGTTAGGCCGACGTGTTACGTAAACAAAAAATTCATCGGAGACAGCTAAATGCATGAAATCATCCACATCCCAATCTTCAAGATAATGGGCAAACCACATTCTGTCATCGATGTTAAGTTGAGTTTTTCTTGGCTTTGGAAGTTCATGCCAAGGCTTTAAACCTTGCCTATGACGGTACAGTCGAATGATCTCACCACTAACGATCTTTCCTCTCAACACTTCGATCTCTCTAGAAAGTTTAGCACAGCTGTTTTCGCTTACGCGTTCCGCTTTCAATGATGTCCTTTGTTTCCTGAGAGAGTGGCAAATTGGGCGCCCAGATTTGGTTGTATCCATTTCACATTCATCCAAAGTTTTATTCCAATTTCTTTTGACGAAGTCCTCACTTCTTCGCAACTTTTTGGCAACCCATGAACGTGTTATAAAAGTGGCTCCAGCATCACGAGCTTCCCGAAATGTTATTGCTCGTATGCGATCTATCACACGTTGCCTCTCCGAATCACTAATTAATTGAGAAGCCATTATATTATCACTTTATCAGGTAGAGTAATTTTAATACCTGCAATAATAAAGAATTTTATATACTTTTATAATCACTAAAACTATTTCGATATAAGTAAACATGTAAGCTGCAAACGAGGGGGGGGGGGGCTAAGTTTTTTGGAACCCCTTACATGAGGACGTTACCAGAGACAGCACAGTACTGTAACAGAGCTGGGCATTTGCGGCATATTTTGCGGTACTGCGGTACTGCGGTACTACCGCAAACCGCAAACCGGAACCGCATAACGCAGTACCGCAAAGGATCGCTGAAAGTACCGCAGTACCGCTACCGCATTCAAATTTCCGCGTACCGGTTGGTGCCGGTTTGGTAGTTTGGTAGTACCGCAGTACCGCAGTACCGCAAAATATGCCGCAAATGCCCAGCTCTGTACTGTAATATCCTTTCAGGATGACACAAAGATCAGTAGAAAAATAAGAAACCCAGAAGACATAGGATCTCTACAAACCGACATAAACAGAATCTACAAGTGGACGAAGACAACAATATGAAGTTTAACACCGAGAAATTTCAGCTATTACGGTATGGAAAATAAGAAGACCTAAAATCCATGGAATATTATACCCCAAATGGACAGGAAATTCAGAGAAATTCCAGAGCAAAAGATTTAGGGGTTGTAATGACAGATGATGCGAAATTTGAAACACAAAATAAGATAGCAGTAAACACAAAGAGAATAACGGGCAGATATTGAGAACCTTTAAACGAAGGATAGGAATGTAATGATTCCTCTACTGAAAACCCTAATAATACCCAAACTGGAATACTGCTCGGTACTAACATCCCCATATAAAAAAGAAGGACATAGACAGCTGGAGGGGATCCAAAGAAGAAGTTTTCACAGCCAAGATCAATGGGTGCAAAGAACTAAATACTGGGAAAGGTTACGAGAACTAGACCTATATTCACTGGAAAGGAGAAGAGAGAGATACACCTTATTTACACTTGGAAAATAATGGAGAACTAGTCCCTAATCTTACTCTGAATCTATAACTCCCAAACAACGGTGGAAAGTAGAAGCGGTAGACTGTGTCGTATTCCCAAATTGAGGCGAGACAGGGAACATCTTAACCCTGAAAGAAAATAGTTTGTAGTGATAGGACCAAAAACTGTTTAATCAGTTGCCTAAAGACCTAAGAAACACGAAGGGGGTTGCAGTGGAAATCTTCAAAAGAAGGACTAGACCCCTGGCACAGAACAATCCCCCGATGAGCCGGGCGTACCTGGCTATGTGAGGTGGAGAGCACAGAATCCAACTCACTTACTTCACCAGGCTAACTCGAGAGGAGGGGCGGACAAGCTTGACCTTCGCGAAATGAGAAATCATCGCGCGAAACCTTTTGTAAGGTTGTAAGGTATAAAACTTTGGTAACCTTGGTTTGCTTCCGCCCGAATGTTCATTCTGACGAAGGCAAACTTGTCACTCCACCTTAGACCTACAGTTTAACGTGGAATCCGAACACGCCCCACCAGCAGCCAGGTCTAACCACTAGGCTACCCAGGGTACCCATTATCAACCAACAATTTCTTCATTGTGTGGAAGGATGGCCAGCTGGTTTTGCTGCACACCGCCTGCCGTCACCGGGTCTCAATTTCGGGGCGATGGGTCATCGTCAGCGACGTTAACACTACACCCCGAGGCCCATATATATATTATATATATATATAAAAATATATATATATATATATATATATATATATATATATATATATATATATATGAGAGAGAGAGAGAGAGAGAGAGAGAGAGAGAGAGAGAGAGGAGAGAGAGAGAGTAGAGAGAGAGAGAGAGAGAGAGAGAGAGAGAGAGAGAAGTAACTGAATTACTGTAATGGTTACTTTTTCACTAACTTGACGGGTAACTGAGTTACTCTCGAAAAAGAACAACCAGTATCTTAACTTTCCACAAGTAAATTGTAACTTTGTAAGTTACAGTTACTCTAGTTTCACATTCATTAAAATCTAGCGAAAATAGACGAAAACTTTAGATTTTAAGTTCTTGTGAAGCCTGCTCTGGGACATGGTTAAAGTATTTTAAGTCGAATTTTTCGAAAGTTACCAAACACAAACAAACCTGTCATCAGTGAAGCCCCTGCACATGAAGTCCAACACAGGATCCCTTAGATTACAGAATTCCAAGATATTAATGTTATATCATTGTAAAAGTAAGTAACATAAACTTCATTTACTATCAACCAAACTTGAAGTTATAATTTTATGTACTTTTTAAAACCCTGTTTTTTAAAAATGATGCAATTAAAAGGTTGCCAGTTCGTTGCAAGCTACTAACAAACGGGCAAGAGTATGCTTGGTGAACTAATATTTTGTTCTTTCATATTATTTGGTCTACGAAATTATTTTCACCAGCTTCTAAAATTAATTATGATGAGTAAAATTTAAGCATTTTTCTTGTATAAAATTTAATACAATCCGTACAGTGATTTTGCTTCGAAAATTAAAATTTCATAAGTATATATATACTGTAATAATAATAATAATTATCTGAAATGACTTTTAAAGCGTTTATTACGCTATAAATCGTTTCCTTTGGAATTCACTGAAAGAACAGTACATCTAGTAGTATGGGTGAAAAATGTGGAGGGGGGGTAGTGCCAGAATGCCAGTGCCAAGGGGGTGCTACCCCCGAAAAATAGAAAAGTGCATCTAGAGTAAGCTAACCTAACCTAATGTGGGGGAGTACCATTTGCATTTAGACTATAGTAACCTAACCAAACCTAACCTAAACTTGAAAATAAATTTGGTATGTATCATACTTTGTATATATTTCGTGATCTTACTGCCGGAAAGTCGTTTCTTAGAATCGCTCTTAGCTCCGCCAGTTTTACTCTTAGCTCCACCCACTTTATGTGAGTTATCAGTAGAGGTGGAAAGAATACCAAAATTTTGTAACTGGAGGAGTACGAGTACGAATTCAAGTACAGACTTTTTTTGGAGTAAGCGAGCACGAGTACAACGACTTCAGATTTCCTCGAGTACGAGTACGATTACAGCTATTTCAGATTACCTTGAGTACGAGTACAACGTTTTTTCAGTGCTTTACCTGGTGCTTGCATGAGCAAAGCTTATTTGTTATGAGACCATATATGAACACATTACGATGGAAAATGAAAAAATGGACACGAAAGGAACAAAATGTATTTGCTTTACTGTTACATAATATATATATATATATATATATATATAATATACAGTATATATATATATATATCACATGTATGATACTGATAAAGTTATAAGTAATGTCAATTACGTAATGCTTTATTCAATATCTTTTGTAAGATGTTTTATATTCCATCAAAATAACTCGGCTTTCTTATAAAAATAATAAAAACTAAAAATATAAATACATACCTTGTAAGACTCAGCTGTGTATATATATATATTATATATATATATATATATTAGGGTGGTCCTCAAAAACGAATTTTTTATTTTTACTGCTCCCACCCGATAAAGTAGTTCCACTTCATAAAAAAATTATTTTGGCAAAGTTTTTACCAGATCCGATAATATTTAGGGGTGGCTGTCAAACTTTAAATGTTGAACGAAATCCTTAAAATGGGCAAAATCTGCAGCATCTAAATTTGCTGGCCACTTGTGGTACCTATCTGAGGAAATGGTGGGATTGGCACTGTTTGATGCTTCTGTATCAGTAGACACAAAAAGATTAATTGTAAAGGGAATTAATGAGACAGAAGGCAGCTTAAAATGTCCTAAACATGTGAGCCTTCGTCAAGATCATCTCCCAACATTGGATTCCTTGAGCACGAGAAACTCTTCAAGCTTATACGGGCCCTCAATATCAATACTGCATTTATGCAAAAAGACCCGTCAACATGGGACTCAGATGATGAGTTTCAAGAGGCTCTTCGAAAGTTGAAAACATCAAGGTCGTGAACGACAATGCCGAACGCGGGATTGCACTTATCCGGATTATAGTGGAAAACACACTAAGAATGAAAACAACTTCAATACCTATTGAAAGTCGTGGAGCAACACAGGAAGAAATATCCTGAACCTACTAAGATCTTAAACAGTGAGCTACAGTGAGTGGTCTTGCCAGCCATGACGATTCAAAATAGTACGTCATCAGTGTTATGTATAACGCTTATAATTTAAAATATATATGCAAAAAAAAATCTTTTAACTACACATATATCAGTGGTTCCCAAGTGGTGATCCATGGATCCCTGGAGGCCAACTGAGATTGTTCAGGG
Organism: Bathynomus jamesi; assembly: GCA_023014485.1. Lineage (NCBI taxonomy): Eukaryota > Metazoa > Arthropoda > Malacostraca > Isopoda > Cirolanidae > Bathynomus > Bathynomus jamesi. The sequence goes on along the minus strand of JAJOZX010003057.1, from coordinate 481,785 downwards.
GGTCAATAGAAAACCCCCGCCTTGAGCGGGTAATACCCATCGTAATGGGGGGGGGGGGGGGACTCACGGGCAGTTTTGTGGTAACTTCAAGCTTCGACAGCCACCTCTAATTATTATCCGATCGAGCTCAAATTGAAGCAGAATTATTTTCTTATTAAGTGGGACAATTTTATTGGGTGGGAGCATGTAAATTACCAAAAAAAAATATCGCCTCTATAAGGGAGGACCACCCTAATATATATATGTGCAACCTTCCACAATGACGTCAGATACCACCAGATCTCTACAGATCTCTAACTAATACTAACCTCCGCGATGCCCTGCGCAAGCATTTATAGTCTGCTGAAGGCTTTCTACAACATTCTGGAGTGTGCATTCTGGATTTCAGATTCCCTCGAGTAAGAGTACGATTACAGCGACTTCAGATTACCTCGAATACGAGTACAACAAATACACGTACTCGAGTACAAGAATACTCGAGTACTGATGTACTCTTCCCACATCTAGTTATTAGACTTGTCTTGTAGATGCCTGGTGTACGACGCTGCATGTTCTTTCTTTAATGACGATAATAAACTTTTACTCATGGAATTTCGTTCATAACCTTTACTTTTCACATAAAACCAAAATTGTCTGTAATATTTCATTCTCTCCGATGGGTTTGTAAATAATTTAACGCCGCTCATCTTGATAGATCTGACCCTAACGGGCGACTGAGCGAGAGACACTAGCTCCACCCACTTTACGCGAGTCACCCAATCATAACAGGTGACTGAGCGAAAGAGATATTTGTTGCTCCGCTCAAAACCGTGGAATTTTTTTTATTTATAGATAGATAGATGACTTGACTTTATGGGTTTATGAGGGTTTGAACGACGGTTCAGGATCTACCTGCGGTCGACCCCTCTTCAGCATTCCGCCTCATTTGCGGGATTTGGTGAAGGAGGGAATTGCTTTCCGATCTCCTCCTACCCTCGTAGCCAGCCACGGATGGCTGGTCAGGGACTTTGCACAGGAATCTGTCCAGCTGGTTCTTGAAGTTATTCAGGTCGGTGTACTGGAGGTTCTTCACTTTTTTGGACAGGTCATTAAAAAGCTTTGGGCCTCGTATTTTGAAGGTATTTTCCACCCTCGTTTTCATGGCTCCCTGTCCCACCGCAGCTGGGACAGTACAAAATCTGCCTCTTTTCTCATTCCATTTTGTTTCTATTTCATTTCTAAGGTTAGGGACAAAACCCTCGAGTATTTTCCATATGTATATTATTGTGTACAGCTCGCGTCTTCTTTCCTGAGTAGAGTTTCAGGGATTGTAATCGAGACCAGTAGTCTTCACCTTTCGTTTTCTCTATCTTAGACGTAAAAGTCCTTTGTATGGCATCTATGTTCGCAATGTCTTGTTTTTTGTATGAGCTTGTGAGTACTGAGCAAAACTCAATTATCGGTAGACGAGACTCTTCCATAATTTGAACATGATGTTTGCTTTTCTGCTGCGGAAGCGCTTCCAAATAATTCCTATTATTTTTCTAGCCGTTGTAATTGACGTTATAATGCTCTCTGAATTCTGCATCCGACGACATTATTACTCCAAGATCCTTGATTTGTGGATTTGGTGTTATCTGTTTGGCTTGCAGAGTTTTGTACCTTTTATTCTGTAGCACCTTGTTATTACCATATCTTAGAAGTTGGAATTTTTTTTTTTCTGCTTCTTTCTTACTTCTATCAATCCGGCGCACGCCACACATACCTCTCAGGTTATCCATTTCAACTGCTATTACTTTTAACTTCTTCCTTTCACACCCATACAAAAGTATCGGTACTAACACTCGGTACTAACATCTCACAGTATCTCTACTCAGTCTCCGCTTCTTCAAAACCACTTTCAGCGCACCCACCACCTTTCTTCCTTGATTCACCCTATTATTAATTTTATCTGCAATCGTACCTCTTTTGTTCAAAACATATCACAAATATATAAAAGACTGTACCACCTCTAGTGTTCACCGTTCACCATCATATGACAGTCAATAACTCCACAGTCAATAAATTGCTTTTACCCACATTCACTTTCAACAGTCTTCTCTCACACACAGTCACAAAACTCTTAACAGCCTCTTGCATATGACACTCACTGGCACAGCATCATCCACATACAACAGATTTATAAGCGCCCAGCTATTCCCATCACACATCAGACTCATTCAGGAGTTAATTAGTGTTTCCCTTCATTCACAAAAATACCCAATCCGTCCCCCCCCCCTCAAAAAAAAAGTGGGTTTGGGTTTTCTCTAACCCTGGTGCTGTCACCAGAATATCAACCATGCGATCATTTGTACCAGATAGTCGTAGCACCTAATTTAGAACAGAAGAACTGACAAACTATCAGCACTTACAAGCAATTAGCATTATTACCAGCCACGAAACTGAGACTTTTGACCAGATGTCGCGCACTGTATGGAAAATGTTCTCACAATGGTTAAAAAAAAGTGTTCCCAGAAAGAAAAACATTTCACTTCCAAGTTTCGACAAATCGTCAAAACAACGGAGTTCATTCTACCCATCCGAAAAATAGTGTTAATCCACAACACGTGGATCCCTCAGAAATTATAGTTTTGTGTTGTGTTTCTTGGGAAAAGAAAACTAAGTTATTTTTCGTCAAGGGTTAAAATTTAAAAATAAATGCAGACACATACGCACAACATTTAAATCACCTTCTCACAGAATAAGAACATCTTATCTCAGTCGTGATTTCATTTTAGTACAGCCTACAGGACATCGCCCCTTCTTACCTTATAATTAGAACTGAGCAGTATCACTCTGGAGATGTTTTTCAGTTTCAAGTTTAACCTCTTTCGTAATGATAAAATTTGTATGTCTCTACATCAACTGAACTTAGAAGACGGTCAGGTCACCTATCCAACTATGGAGCAGGCATAACCTCACTTAATCTGGCTGATCTCATGAGAAGCAATGCTGTGACGTGTCCATAGTATATATATATATATGTTAAACACAGACCGTGCATGGAACAAGGAACTCTTCTGGGAAAATTAAATCCACTATAGTCCGAATAAGTAATGGTAGTCCACTATAGTAATCCACTATAGTGGATTTAATTTTCCCAGAAGAGTTCCTTGTTCCATGCACGGTCTGTGTTAACATATAATGTTCTCAGGGAACCATTCTGAGTTTGTGTATATATATATATATATGCGCCTCGGTGGTGTAATGGTTAGCGTCGCTGACTACGAAACCATCGGCCCCGGGTTCGAGACCCGACGGCAGCCGGCGCGCAGCAAAATCCAGCTGTTCATCCTTCCACACAATAAAGAAAGTGGTTGGTAGATAAATGGGTACCCTAGGTGGCCTAGTGGTTAAGACGCTGGGCTGCTGATGGGGCGCGGTTCGGATTCCACGTTAAACTGTAGGTCTAAGGTGGAGTGAAAAGCTTGACCTTCGTCAGAATGAACAATTCGGGCGGAAGCTAACCAAAGGTTACCAAAGGTATTATATATATATATATATATTTTTTTTTTTTCCCCAGAAGAGTTCCTTGTTCCATGCAGGGTATGTGTGTAAGAAAAGTTTCTCAGGAAACCATTCTGAGTTGTATCATATATATATATATATATATATATATATATAAACACACACACAGGGTGTTTCAGGAGGAAAGGTCAATACTTCGGGAGGTGATAGTATCGGTCATTGTGAGAAAAAAGTTCATATGAACATGTGTCTAATTCTGAATGGTTACGGAGATAGAGCTGTTTGAATCTGATGCGCGCGCAGCTCTTCCTCCCTCTTTATAGAATCGTCTTACAGGACAAAGTTACCTAGAATTTCTGCAAAATGAATTGGCAGGACTATTGGAGGCTGTTCCTTTGGCTACACGCGCTGGATGTACTTTGAGCATAACAGAGCTCCTCCACATTCTACCCGTCTGGTGATGCAACACCTAAATCAAACTTTCCCTGGTCGATGGATCGGCCGCGGTGGTCCCATTCAATGGCCACCAAGGTCTCCAGACCTCTCTCCGTTAGATTATTGTTTGTAGGGGTGGATGAAAAGTCAAGTTTACAAAAGAAAGGTGGATACACGAGACGAATTGCTCGCGCGCATTTTGGATGCTGCTGCCCGCATAAAGGAACGTCAAGATCATCTCAGACGAACAACACGCGATCTTCGCACACGAGTTGCAAAGTGCATTGAGGTTGACGGTGGGATTTTCGAAAACGTATTGTAAACTGTAACGAAATTGTCATTTCTGTATCTGATACTATTCAAAATGCCATTGTTTAAACATTAAATGTTAGAAACAGTAATTGGTTTCTCTTTCTTGATTACCATTAACAATGCTTTTGTATTTGTAGATTTAAACAGCTCTATCTCCGTAACCATTCAGAATTAGACACATGTTCATATGAGCTTTTTTTTTACAATGACCGATACTATCACCTCCCGAAGTATTGACCTTTCCTCTTGAAACACCCTGTGTGTGTATATATATATATATAATAAGTTTTCTGTTTTAGGTTTCGAAGATGCTGATGAACCGGAAATACGACTCGTTGGCGATTCCATTGTTCGAGGGCAGTTCGAGGAATTCTGTCAGAGAAACCCTCGTCGTAGGCGCCGTTACAGCTACCCTGGTGCAAGGGTGGAGGATATAACTAATAGTGTTGACTATTTTACAGACGGAACCTCTGAGGACACAACGTATGTTATTCATGTCGGTACTAATAACGTTTTAAATTCTAGATTGGAAGAGCTGCTGGCTAGGTACAGGGACTTACTAGAGCGACTAAAGGAAAAAACTAATAAGATTGTTTTAACAGATATACTTCCTCAAATTATTCAACGTAGCGATTTCTACAGCAAGGCGACCTATATCAACAATAACCTAAAGTCTCTTTGCCAACAGGAAGGAATGCATTTTGCAAATTTTTTGGAACAGTTTCTACGGCAGGAGGAACTTGTTCCTTGGAGATGGACTTCATCTTAATGACGTTGGAGCTGTGCGTTTAGGAAGACTATTTCATAATACTGTCCCTTCTTTTCAGGCTGCCGTAACTCGAACGGTCCCAGCGTAATTTCCTCAAACTTCCCCTTCGCTCGCGAAGGTGTCGCAATTACAAACAATTTGAAGGTTCTATCCTTAAATGCTCGTAGCCTACGAAATAAAATAAACGAATTTTTTTCTTTAATTGCTTGTAAAGACTATGATTTAATTGCGATAAATGAATCGTGGCTTAGTACTGAAACACGTGACTTTGTAGGGGAGTATCAAATTAGAGGTTATAGGCTTTTTGTTAAAAACGGAAAAGGTAGGCGAGGAGGCGGTGTTATGTTATATATCAAAGATAATATTGCGAACGTTATAGAAGTAAAGCACACAATTCCAGAACCGATAGATTCGACTATAGCAGAACTTAAATTGAACGATTTAAAACTTGTTGTTGCGGTTATATATAGGCCCCCTAATCAAACAGCTGATACGAACGAAGCGTTATATCGTGAACTAAAGAGAATAATAGGTAGTGAGCAGGCCTTAGTTATGGCCCGGGTGACTTTAATTGCGCCAACGTGAATTACGATACATTGCAGGGAAACGCGGAAGGTAATCGTTTAGTTAATTTTCTCGAGGATAGCTTTCTTATTCAAAAGGGTGGGGAACCTACGAGGTTGGACCGTATTTTAGATTTAGTAATAACTACGGATGATAGGCTAATCACGGACCTTCAAGTAATAGAACCGTTAAGCAATAGCGATCACAATATGGTAGAGTTTGTCCTCTCAGTAAGTCACTCGAAACAAGCTAACTCAACTAAAATTCCTAACTTCCAGCACGCAGACTTTTGTAAATTTCGAAATGAATTGTCACGTCGATTGGGAAAACGTAATGGGGATCTCCAACGCAAAACTAATGTGGGAATCGTTTGAAACAGTATTTAGGACTATAAATGAGGAATGTGTACCGTACAAAATTAAGGTGCGAAAGTAAACAACAAGCCCTTGTGGTTTACTTCTAGAGTAGGAGACATTATAAAGAGTAGAGACAGGGCTTATAGGCTACATAAGTGCGATAAAGACAATTTGTGGCTACGGAACAACTACATATCTCTAAGGCGTGAGCGAAAAGTGTAATAAAAAAAGGTCCAAGCGCGAATTTGAAATCTCGATAGCTCGTGACGGTGTTAGAAAATCTAGAAGAGAAGAGCCATTGTTGTCCCAAGGCGATATGATGACTAAGCTGATTGATGCAGCATTGCTTGTATATATTAAGTTAAGGTGTGTATATATCCATCTCATAATTGTAAGGTTAGTGAAAAATTCACTTAATTTAGAGCTAGCATTTTTGGGCTCTTGTGACATCATTGTTTGGGCACTCTTGTGGCATCATTTTTTTGGGGCACTGCGCGTCCTTCCTACTCGTTTGTTGAATGCGGCACTAATAGGGCGTGGTCTTATAGAGACCTCTCTTGCAATTCAGTTTGGTTGTTTAGATACAAGATTGTTGCATCGTGCAATGGTGCAGGTTGTGTGTTGTTGCAAGGTTTAGAAAGAAGACCATAAATTGTGCCCCTTTTGTTTTTTATCTTAATTTTATGCAACTGTGGCCTAAGGTAGGCCCACATCGAGTCAGCAACCCTGAGGTAGGACCTAATAGGACCTCGAAGTCCGCTGCATAGCTTGGTTAGAAATACGCAGCACGGTTTTAGGCGAAACAAATCTTGCTTAACTAATCTTTTAGAATTTTTTCAAAGCGTGGTTGAAGTTTACGATAGTCATCGGGCGGTTGATGTAGTGTATTTAGATTTTCAAAAATCGTTTGACACCGTACCGCACAAAAGACTCATTGAAAAAAACTAAGGCTCATGGAATCAGGGGTGTAGTATTAAATTGGATAGAAGAGTGGTTGCGAGGTAGGAAACAGAGAGTGGTCGTTGATGGAGCGGAGTCGTGTTGGGTTAATGTAGCGAGCGGCGTTCCTCAGGGTTCTGTATTGGGCCCCTTGCTTTTTCTTATATATATTAACGATTTAGATGTCGGCCTAGTCAGTACAGTTTCAAAGTTTGCGGATGAAACGAAGTTGGGTGGTAGGGCGATTAATGACGAAGATAGCGGTAAAATCCAGGAAGATCTGAATAAAATCGTTGATTGGTCAGTCACATGGCAAATGAAATTTAACGTCGATAAGTGCAAAATTTTACATATAGGTTCGCGTAACGGTAATTTTGCGTATAGTATGTCAGAGAAGGAGTTAGCAAGCGTAGAGCAGGAAAACGATTTAAGAGTTATAGTCACTGGTGATTTAAAAGTAGCGAAACAAAGTACAGCAGCGGTCAACAAAGCGAACAAAGTGTTAGGTTTTGTAGCTCGGAATTTTGAGTACAAATCGCGCGATATTATTGTTCCTCTTTATAAATCATTAGTTACACCCCATTTTGAGTACGCGATCCAATTTTGGAATCCGCATATGCGAAAAGATATAAACAAAATCGAAAAGAGTTCAAAACGAGCAACTAATAGTCCACTCAATCTGTGATTGGACCTGGAAGTAATTGTAACAGAAATGGTTTTAACTGTTTTCGCACCCTTACCTCAACATAAATGATATATTAAAAACTTACCACAAACGGGCCAGGCCAATTTCCGTAAATCCAAGATGGCCACGGCTACCATCGGTGACAATAAAGTGGCACCAAATTTTTACTATTCAATCAATTTCTTATTGTAATATATCATTCTGTAGGTTTTAATGGTCAACGAAACCATTAAAATGGATTAGAATAGTGTCTGATGCATTTACTCATATCTTCGTTTCTAATATATGTAGGTTCACAATTTTTGTGTCTAAACATACATTTTCAGGGTCAGGGAATATAATTATAGGGCTTAGGATATTGTCAGGTGGGCGGTAGGCCCACCATGGCGGCCATCTTGGATTTTCATGATGGCCGCTATGCGAAATCATATATGATCCGAGTTTCTTAATACGCCTGAATCCTAAACTTGGCGCTTAAAAATGCAATTACTTCCAGGTCCAATCATTTTCTAAAACAAAATTAACACTGTAATTTTGCAATAAAATTAATTAATTCTATTATTTTGTTTCAGGTCAAAATGGATTCTGAACGTTTCGAAACCTGTGCAATATGTAAAGAAGTCATAGGTGACCGTGATTCTTATGTGACACAAAGAGAAAAAGGTGCCTTAGGTGTTTGCAATGCTAGCAGAGAAAGAGACGATGACATCTTTGTCACAGCTGGAGACAAACTACACAGATCATGTAGAGAGATCCATATATTAAATAAATAAAATACTTCAACACATCACCATTGGATGGCAACACACTGCCTTTACCAGTTTTTATGTCAGTCAAAAGTTTTCCAATAATAAGATCAATGGAATCATCACTGACATTTACTTCACTTCACCTTAGCGAATAAGCATTATTATCCATAGTCTGAAAAGATGTACAATAAAAGATCTGAAAAGAAATACAAAAACATTAATAATTAAAATGCATTAATAACTACTAATAACAATTAATATTAATAAGTACAATAACATTAATAACTAAAGAACTTTAAATTCTGAACCAATTAACACAAGAATCATTCGAATCGGTTAATAAATAAAGATTTTATGGCCAAATACATATGAAAAATCGGTCTGATGTCGTCACAGGCTGGGGTCAAAATTTCAATGCCCCCGATCCGGGGTCAAATATTTTCAGAATGAGTTAAAACTTCATATTCGCCAATAAAGTAACAGGGATCACCACATGAGAATATTGCACCTCAAAATTTCAAACTTTTATTAAAAGTGGCACACTCTAGAGCAGTGGTCGGCGAACAGGGGTAAATTACCCCAAATGGGGTACATTTAAACATTTTTGGGGTAATGCGTGCGGTATGAGAGGCACCATATGCAACAATTTTAAGAGCAATTGGCTTGTTTTTGTTTACTTTGAAGTCTGGGGGTAATTTCATTTTACTCAAATAGATTTTTGGGTAATACCCAAAGAAGTTCCCCGACCCATGCTCTAGAGTCTAGACTCTAGACCAGCGGTCTTCAACCTGGGCGATATCGCCCACTAGTGGGCGATTTGAGCTTTTAGGTGGGCGGCAAGAAAATTTATAAAATTCTTGTAAAATTCAACAAAATTTACAATATTGTATGCAAAAAATGATCGAATGTTTCGTCAGTTGTGTCATGACAATGATGAACAATTTGTTAGGTTATTATTACACACAGGTCCGATGGCTCTCGAAGGGTGCATGTTTAACTTGTTTTGTTGAACTATATGAGAGCGTAGTGCAGTTTCTAGAAGACGAAAATGAAGTTGATCTTAGCCAAAAGTTAAAAATGATAAAAAATGATGCTTGTTATTTGGCAGGAATATTTAAGAAATGCAATGATTGTAATTTGCAGCTTCAAGGAGCCAATATGACACTCGTGAACTGCCAAAAAGTTATCTCATTATTCATTGAAAAGCTGGATTTATTCAGTCACAATCTTTCGAAAAGGGAATTTCACCAGTTTCCAGAATTGTTATCTATTAAGGATGACATAACAACAATTGATACACAAAGGTTTATTGATCATCTCAATAAACTTGAAACGGATTTTGAAACTCGATTCAGTGATGTTTTAACCATGGAAGTATATGATTGGATGGTAAACCCGTTTACTGCAAATGTTACTGAAGCTGATGTAACATGTCAAGAGGAGCTATTAGAACTCAGACATGATGAGGAAAGCAATGGAAATTTCAATAACGGTGGTTATATGCAGCTTTGGCAAAATAAAAAGATGTCAAATGTATATCCCAATATGTGGAAAAAGATTTTTAAATTACTGATCGCTTTTCCTACTTCGTACCTAGTTGAATCAGGTTTTAGTGCTGTGAATCACATTCTTACCAAAAACAGGAATGCTTTAAAAATCCCTGAAAGAGGGGACATTCGTTTGTTCCTCACTAAATTCGAGCCAAAGATTCGGAATTTAGTTTCCAAGCATTAAGCACAAGGATCTCACTAAATTAAAGGTAAATGCATAATGTTTTATTATATAATATATATATACCATACATAATTTTAATATATGTTTGTTGGATTTTTAATTTTGGTGGGCGGTTGGCTAATTTCTCTCACATAAAAATAGTAACAGTGGGCGGTAGGAGTAGTATAGCCGCAAAAGGTTAGAGTGCAAGAATGTTGCAAGTGATTACGTAATGTTGCAAAGGGGGGTGGGGGTTGTTGCAAAGGGGGGTGTTGCAAAAAAATAATAATAAAAAAATAAAATAAAAAAAAAGGAAAAAAAATAAAAAAAAGAGTACTGCCCTTTGTTGCCAACCGGGGTTGCAAGGGGCATGCAACTTGGAGGCGGAGTTCTCCCCCAAGCTATTCCCCCCAAAGGGCCAGAAAGGAGAGAAAGGAGGAGAGAAAAGAGGAGAGGTGTTCACCTGGCAGGAGCCAAGTGCATATTAAGACTTCAGCCGAGTAGGCGTTGTTTTATAGGCTCCTAATCAGCCAGTTGGCTGAATCAGTCAGTTGGCTGAGCCAAGGGGGGGAGGGGTACACCTGCAGGAGAGAGAGAGAGAGTAGGTGCCTTTGATTGCAAGGCATGCAACTTGGAGGCGGAGTTCTCCCCCAAGCTATTTTCGTTTACCTAACCTAAGAGGCCTCTAAGGGGTTTTCCCAAAGGGCCAGAAAGAGAAGGACCAGAGGTCCTTGCTCGGCTGGGAGCCGAGCTTGTAATGACTCCATCAGTCGTCTCTCGGTCTTTTATAAACCTCTATTCTGGCTGAGTTGCCAGATATCGCCATGTATGCAGTTGCTGAGTTGCCAGATAGCGCCATGTATGCAGTTGCTGAGTTGCCAGATAGCACCATGTATTCCAGATAGCAATATTTATTAAATTGTACTTGTATATATAATAAACTAATGAACCACTCGTGTGCACAAACCATATAAAATACCACAATATATGACGGTAGATGAATCCAATTAAGTTCTGTTTATTAAATAAATAATTTTTACACACTTAATTTTTATTATAAATATTTTAGTCACGAATAACGAAACGAAAAGAAACTTTACGAATATATGCAATACAGTTCAAAACACACGACCCTCATTCCCCCCAAATTCCCCCACCCGGATATATATATATATATATATATATATATATATATATAATAAACTAATGAATCACTCGTGTGCACAAACCATATAAAATACCACAAATTTAGTGATGTAGGTCACATCCGCATCCGCATCCGCGGAACATCCGCACATTTTCCCGCATCCGCATCCGCACTTTGGACTGCGGATGTGTCGTGCGGATGTGGACCGTTGAGATAAAATGTCATTAATAAGCGGAAATTATCAAATTCTACTATATTAATAGAACTAGTTCATTGTGCGCAAAGGTTATGCAAGCGACAAGACGAGAGTCTGTTCTTGTATGAAGTTACTCTCTTGCAACCTACTTAGATCCACGTTACAAAGCTAAGTTATTTTCACCTAGTACATTAGAACGAGTTAAATCATCACTTGGCAAAGCAGTTGAAGAGCTTCAATCTCTTGAATCTGTCGCTTCGCCACCCACCAAAAGAATAAAAGTTTCAGTGACAGAACCAACACCTTCAACAAGCAACTCTATCACAGAATCTGTCTCTCAGTTTCTTGAGTCAAGCAGCAATGACGAGACCTACGCGATGTCAAAAGATGTAGTAAAAATGATCGAGAGCTGTCACCAAGAAAAACACCTGGCTGCATGTGACAATCCTATTAGTTGGTGGAAAAATACGCAGAATATCTATCCATACTTGAGTAAACTTGCAAGGAAACATTTAGCCTGTCTTCCAACAAACGTACCAAGCGAGAGATTATTTAGCAGTGCTGGATTAATATATGATGAAAAGAGAAACAGACTGGCAGCAGAAAAGGCAGAAAAATTAATGTTCCTTAAGCATAACCTTCCTATAATTAAGTTTGAACATTAAACGATGAACATCTTAGTTTACTTTATTTTAATTACTCATTTATAAATATGCATAATAAAACTTTAAACTTAATATAAATAGTTATCAAGCTAATTAAAGATCTCTTTCTATAAGGGTGGAGGTTGGGGAAAGAGGTCGGTGGGGTGCATTTGAGTTGGGTTCACGTCCCGCATCCTGGTAACACAATTATGGTTTCTAATTGTGGCTGAAACTCAACAAAATATAACGAATTTATTGCAGACGAATTCACTAATTGATTTCTATATTAGTTAGATGCTTGATATTATTTTATATGTTCAGAGAAAAGTACAGCAATTATTGTACAATTAATCAATTATACTACATTATAGCTACAGCTCTCTCTATATAATAACTTATTATATACGTTAAACACAACAAATCTCGAATATATCCTAAAAAATAACGAAAATGTAGACATCCGCATCCGCATCCGCGGATGTTAAAATCAAACATCCTCATCTGCATCCGCATCCGCGGATGTGAAAAAAATGACATCCGCTACATCACTAACCACAATATATATTTATATAGTTAATCAATTGGAAGATTCAACCATATAAAATACCACAATATGTTTATATAGTTAATCAATTGGAAGATTCATTTAAAGTTGAAATTAGCCAAAACACAATACGCTATAACGGGGTCGGACGACTAATGACATCTTTATATTTTCTCCAATAGATTTAATGATCGTATTACCCCGCCCCCATTCCCCCATGTGTGTTTATATATATATATAGAAAGAATCATAATAATCGTGTCTATTTGTCAACCCCTTATATATATATATATATATATATATATATATATATATATATATATATATATACTACTGTTAAAAGTCTTGGCCAGGTATATATTTTTCTGATTAATCACGTACATCTAAATCTTAAAGTAATGTAAATGAATATACTTGATGTTTTGAGGTTGTATACATCAAATCAATCTAATATGTAGAGGCACATTCCAATTTAAAGGCAACATTTAATTTAAATTGAGGTTTCATTTTTTAGCACCATAGACCATACTGTGTTGTAATCAACAAGTGAGGCATTTAAGTTACAATTTGTATACATTTTAGTGGTAGTACACAATATTATTTAAAGCAACATGGCTTCATGGTTAATTAATGTCCTTTGTGATGTTATTAAATGATAATTCTACTCTTTAAGTGGTTCTAAATTTATTAATGGATATTATATTGTTTCAGGTATTTTCTGAAGTTTTACGTTAGGACCGTACCAAAATGACGAAGGTTTCTATTGAGATCAGGCACAAAATCGTATTCTACATGAACAAGGAAATTCCCAGTCGGAAATTTCAAGAAAAACCGGCGTTTCAAGACACGCAATACGAGAAATCATCATGAAAAAAGAAGAAACAGGGACCGTATCGGACAGAAAACGCAGTGGAAGACCTCGAAAACTTTCGGAATCTGATGTCAGACACTTGAAACTTACATCCCTGAGAAATAGACGAGCATCAAGTGCCGAGCTGTCATCAGAACTTGCTCAAACTTCAGGAACACAAGTGCATCCTTCCACCATTAGAAGAGTACTGATTAAAAATGGTCTTCATGGGCGAGTAGCTAGAAGAAAACCATTACTTAGGAAAGGGAATAAAGCCAAAAGATAAAAATATGCACGGGAACATCGTCAATGGAGCATGGAAGAGTGGAAAAAAGTACTTTGGAGTGATGAGTCAAAATCTGAGATATTTGGGACAAAGAGAAGACAGGATGTGAGGAGAAGGACCAATGAAGATCTTAAAGAACATCTGTCTACAACCAACAATTAAGCATGGAGGAGGGTCTATAAAAGTCTGAGGGTGCATATCAGCAAATGGAGTCGGTGATTTGGTGAAGATAGACGGAATCATGACAGCTGAAAAGTATAGACAGATATTAATACACCATGCAGTTCCCTCAGGATTACGTCTGATCGGCCGGAACTTTATGTTCCAACATGACAATGACCCCAAACATACTGCTAATAATGTCAAAAAATATTTGGAAAGAAAAGAGGCTGCTGCAGAGCTCCAACTAATGGAATGGCCACCACAAAGTCCAGATTTGAACATCATTGAAGCTGTTTGGGATTATCTGGAACAAAAGAAGATAGAGAAGCAACCAAAATCACAGGATGAACTATGGGCTGTCTTGCAAGATGCTTGGAATAACATTCCGAATGATTTTCTAGAGTCTCTGCAGCAAAGTATCCCGAAAAGGATCAAGGCTGTTATCGAGTCAAAAGGGGGACATACCAAATATTAGGAACACATTTATTTTTGGTGGTGGTTTTTTTCTATGTGGTGCTATGTGCTATTAGCTTAAATATACTTCATTATAATGTTCATTTGTACACTTTTATTAACCTTTATGACCTTAAAATTAATGAAATTGCAACTGGCCAAGACTTTTGCACAGTAGTGTATATATATATATATATATATATGTGTATATATATATATATATTATATAAATTGAATTTCGCCGTGGCACACCATGTTTGGCAAACGCTTTAGTGGAGCAAGCCTTATATACTGATACAAATTATATCTACCGGGGAAATAACTTTTAATTCAATCACTGATTGCCTCTCTAAAACCGTAACAATACAATTTATTAAGTAGAATATTATGGTCTATTACATCAAACACCTTACTCAAATCCACCGCCAATACCCTCAATTTAGAAGTGGAAGATGTGCACAAGGCTATTTATTTTGCTCTTTAGTAATAATAACAACTAGCTCTCACACACTATATATATATATATATATATATATATGTCTATTTTGTTTTGGTAAGCCTTTCACGCGTTTCAAAAACAGAAAAAATATTACGCGCTTTTCACCTTAAAGTGAATTAAAACAATTTTACGAAAAAGAAAAGGAATTTCAGAATTAAGTTTATTTAGTCTCCTTGTAGAGACAGAAGAACAACCCAATGATAACCTATATTTTTAATATAATTAAATAATTTTCTTTTTATCATAACTCAACCTAGCAACGATGTTAAGCGACGTTGGATCTGGGTAGTAGTTGGATGGGGGACCGTCCACCGCAACAGCTAGTTTACACTCGATGACGGGGATGAAATAAAAGGTAGGATGCGAACCTACATTCGTCAAAATTAGCTCAGACGAAATACACACACAAATCTTTCAACTTACCTTATATATATATATATATATATATATATATATATATATATATATAAATGGACTTTCACCGAATTAAAACAAATCACTAAGCAGTTAAAAGAATTCGCTCTATTATCATATTCACAAATCTACACACACACACACACACACACACAAACACACACACACACACACACACCTCTGTATATATTACGAACATCAGGAAAAATGCCAAACGTGTATTAATTTAAATGAAACTAAACGTATATTAATTTAAAACAAATGAATTTTGTCCTTTTAAGAGAATTATTTATTATAAGAATTTAATTACTCAATGTAAGAAATTAATCATTAAACGCACGCGAAACACACGTATTTGTCCGAGGCCTTTTGAAAGGGGCTAGCGGTAGCGAAGGATTTTTGGTACGAACTTGCTCTTCTAGCTTTCCGTGCCTTTGACTTGTAATTAAAAATGATTTTATTAAAGGCAATGGTTATTTCTCTGCAAACTTGTATGGCATCAGTTTCTTAGTTTATTGAAATGAATGAATAAAAATGGAAAGGTATATTATTATTATCATTATTATTGTGCATTTTCAAAATTAACACGCAGATTTTCGTCAGAGAAGATATGGGAAACAATTCAAAACGCACGTTCGTCATTCCCCAAACCCGGCTATATATATATATATATATATATATATATATATAATAAACGAATAAACAACTCGTGCACACACACACACACACACACACACACACACACACGAGGAAAGGCAGAAACTAGGTCAATTCGAATCGTGTCCAAGAGGATTTTCTGCCCATAATTTTACCTTTCTTGAAGTCACATCAACCAAAAACTCTCCTGACTCCCTTTCTTAGCGAATTGTGAAAAATTACTAATAAATTGTAAGTAAAAATAAAAACCGTTTTTGGAAATCATACAATGTTCTGCATTGTATAAAAAACATTGCAACTGCTTGTATGCACTTATTTTTTATTTAATACACATGTAGATTTAATTAATATCGTCAACACTTTAAACCATCTCTGAAAAATTCTGAGCAGTTATGTCTTACACTAACCGCAGCATCTAATATGAATTAAATAAAAAACATTACTTCATTCGCATGTACATGGAAGTGTTACTCATGAAAACCAATTAAGAATTTCTTTTTTAAACTTTTTACGAAAAAAGAAAAGGAAATTCAGAGCTTAAGCTATAGATTGTTGAGGCGAAATTTTCAAGTTGATCAGCCGAATGTACCATAGCCACAAGCGTACTTACTGTTTACATATCCTAATGGAAAAACTGCATGAAAAGACATTATATATATATATATAGCAATGATACTCGACCTACAAATTTCCACTACAAAGTTTACTGTTGAGATGATTGAGAGCGAAAGCTGATCCGTGTACCCTTTGCAATAAGCAAACGTGGTTGCGACTTGCAACGACTCGCTTTGAAATGAACGCCCTTCTAAAGGCGTCGAATCAACTGTTACCCTTAAATCTCCAAATCAATATGGTTTCCGTAATAATAGAACAACGGAAATGGCTACTTTAAATCTTATGGAAAATGTAAATATACAGAATTCATTATTGTAACGAAGTGGTTGGCCACCAATAAAACTCTTCCTAAATACCAGTAAAACAAATTTCATGATTTTTACTAATAAAAGAAATGTATATCTTGATGAATTTAATGTTAATGAAATCGCCATAAAGGAGTGTACTGTACAGCGTAGTAGGATAGCCCTTTAAGTCAAGCTAGGCTACGTTTTGAATTTCCAGTTCCGAGAAAAAGACTCTCAAAGCCATTTCTCTCTTTGCGCATATATATATATTAAAAATGTTAATTGTTCTAAGGCTATTTATAAAAGAAAATGGGGTTTTGGTACAACTTGCATAATTATGTATTCTACAACTTGCTTATTGTAATTTTAAATATGTTATGAACGTTATACGCGTCACTATTAAACGTCATTTATATTTTTTTTTACTTTCGATTTGATTTTGGTTTTTTTTTTTTTGTTTAAATTTTTTTTTTTTTTATTATTGAACAGTTTTAATTTTGTACTTTAGATCTAGCTCTCCACGTTTATATATTTTTGTCATTTATACATTTTTAGCTTTTATTTAGCAGGCATTGAAATGGATAGAGTCCCCGAAACAGCGGATGCAGCCAAATATAATAACTTTTCTGCGCTACGTCATCGTCTTTATCCTAAATATAAAGTTTAATACAGTTCTTAGTACCTCTGTCATTCAATTATTAATCTTATATGTTATAATGTTTCAGAACATTCATATGATCCCTTTCCAGATAGAATCCTAGTCCAAACGTAGAACATTCATATGATCCCTTTCCAGATAGAATCCTAGTCCAAACGTATTTGGTTTTAGAATTTATAAATCTTAAAAAGATGTAGGAAAACAAGAAACACAAAGGAGAAAATGAATTCCTAACTGATGCATTTACATGCTCAAATATACGTAATAATAATAATAATAATAATAATAATATCGCTAACAATAGACATATATCTGCTCTTATTTAGCTATTTGTTAATTGTAGTTAAACAGCAGTGAACATTCCTCAAACAGTAGGCTGTGGACCTGACAAGATTGTTGAAGCCAGAAAAAGCTCTCCATAATTAGTGATTGAACCATTCTTCTTATTTGAGCATACAAATCAGTTCCAGTGAATATTCTTATGGCTCATTTTAATAGAAAATATTGTTTCAGGCACTGTCTCTACAGTTTTCAAATCCAAGTGCCATATTAGGTAAGAAAGAGCAGGAGTTTGGAACAGACTTAATAAAAATAAGTTTAACCCTTTCAGTCACAGTGGAACTTAATGTCTCATTAGAAATAATAATAATATATCGTACTAAAAGACAATTTTTTCTACAAATGTTTCTACATGTTTAATATATACTGTATTAGTTTGTTGTCAGGAAAGGAACCCAAAATGCTTGTAATATAAGTTACTCATTACTATTGCTTCAGTTATATAGGCTACTATGGTGATAATAAATAGCTGTATTCTTGCAAGATTTATTATTATTATTAAAAAATGTAGCTCATGACATGGATTGGCTCGAGTGGCTTCATGTTTTCCAAATGTAATGTAATGTAAGAGTAAAGTACATATACATATTGAGAGAATTGTCGGCCATACCATTTTAATTTTTACATTCAGGTAGCTATTATTATTATTATAGATTTTGGGCATGTGTGTGTGTGTGTGTGTGTGTGTGTGTGTGTGTGTGTTTTTCACACATTAGGATCATCGTTCTTTACAATTTTCTAGTTCATGTAATCATTGTATGAAAATTATAAGTATATTTATTACTTTTGACATGTTCCACATACTCTTTAGTTTTAGACTTAAGGTTTTATCCAAAACAAAATGTTTGTTATTCTGTTAAAATGATTACAAAGTTAAATTTTCTTCAAAATTCAGCATGGTTAAGCAAACTTAAATAAAATTTTAGCCAACATCTGATTAGTTCACTATATACGTACCTTAAATTTGTATTTGTGCATCTAAAGTAATTAATTTTAAATTCATTACATTTTTCAAGAGCCTATGAATGACAATTTAAGGTACGTATATAGTGAACTAATCAGATGTTATGTAGACAATAAATAATTGTAGATCTTGAATTTATGATAATTGTTGTAGGACTTTTATAGGTGCCTGTCAACAGCACAATTTAAATACCTTACCACTTTGCTACTATGTACTTACTTTTCAGGTTTTATATATATATATATATATATATATATATATATATATATAATATGAGAAATTGAAAACTTTTAGGATTTCTCATAATTTAATTGCTGACAACTAGAAAAAGAAAGAATTCATTAGTTTAACCATAAACTAAATAAAAAAACATTTAATTGGGTTTTGTGTATATAGCTATTTAGTTTATAGATATAGACTAAATTTATTTCGAAAATATATCTTATGTTGTGCAAATTTGTTGAATTGTACTTTTTTTTTAATAAAATATATTTCCTGTTTTGGCTATAATGTACTTTTTTCATAAAATATTTTTCCTGGTTGGGCTATTTTTCAATACTCTGCGATTTAATTAGCTGGCTGGGTTTTGTTCTGGCTATTTTTCAAACTGGATTCAGTTTAGTGGTGCTTGTGATAGAATTATGATGTGCCAATCGTGTGATTTTGATCTAGTTGTCATGTGTCCTAGATGAAGGCAAAGGATTGGATGTTTTTATCAATTACGGCATTATTCTCTCATCCTTAACTTGCCCAAAATGTAACAGTGAGTGCTTAACACGAAAAGATCAGAAGATATTTAGGTGAAATAACCAATATCAGCCTGGTTAGGCTAATTGAAGACCTGGTTAGGCTAATTGATGGCATGGCTAGGTTAATTAAAGACATGATTAGGTTAATTGAAGACCTGTTTGAGCCAATAAAACATGTTTAGGCCCTACATTTCTTAAGTTTAAACGTTATAACAATGTTCAGTGTGTGAAAAAGTATATATATATATATATATATATATATATATATATATATATATATATGTGTGTGACATGAGAGCTCTGTGCTGGGCCCAGAGGGCTGTGAAAAGAGCTAACTAGTTGAGAGAATAGCCAATTTGCTCTTACATATTAAGTTTGAAGATAAGCCAGTACTTCGATATCTACTTTTTATTGTTTATATTAACGACATAGAATGGGGTTATAAATAGTAAAACCTCAATATTTTCAGATGATACAAAATTGGGCCAAAGCGTAAGATCTTTAACAGTTGTCATGAGAAAGTAAAAGACTATTGATGAAGTAGATGCTTGGGCAGATAGATGGGTGATGAAATTTAATGTGGAAAAGTGTAAAGTTATGCATGTTGGTCGTGGCCAAGGCTGGTAAAAACCAATTTAAAAAAAAAAAAAAAAAAGCCATTGGCTCCGAGCGCGCTCTTCCCATTGTCCCCTTCTACAGCAATCAGCAACGGGGTAAGTTAGGACGTTGTCACAGAATTTTACTTTTCACCGACAAGAGGTAAGATCGAATCCACATCAACACAAAATTTTAGTCGCTAAAATAACAGCCTGAGCATTGTTCTAAATTATCTTTGAATCGTTTTGGTAAAATTGGGTAAACTGCTGGCTTTGTTTCCTGATCAGAAACTCTCCGCCTTTTTCTGGTATGGTGCAAGGTTTCGTTGCAACCATATTCACTGCTCCAGTCTACTTCACAGTCGTTGTCTTCTAATCTAGATTTACACTCTTCACTAATGCATTCAATGGGTGAATAATCATCTTGGTTGATATTATTGCCACCACAATCGAGAGGGCTCACTGGGGTAACGGACACTTCAGGTAATGGTGCGGGCGCTTGAGGTGGGTCGGGGACAATCTCCTCAGGTTGCCCTTGTGGCGGGGAAAATATTGTGTGGAGGTAATTATGTGCTGCTTGTAAGTAAACAAAACGGGCTTTATGTAATACAGTGGCAACTAATAATGATTTATGCAAAGATGCACCAGCTCTTCTGGAACGTCTGGATGCAATTTTACCGAGCGATATATTTATCAACTTGTGTGCTTCAAACCCGTTTGGAGCATCAGATATCATGTTCACCACCTAGGAATTGGTCAAGGCACAGAGAGCTAACTAACACGACTCTATCCTCTATTTCCAATCTTGTAATGAGTTAAAGTGAAAGTTTCGCCTGCCTTTATACAACGTCGTTCTGACATCGTTATCAAGCTCCATGCAAGGAATTTCCAGGTAGTAGCATGAATCACGTTGCTGTTCTTTCACCTGTGCACACACACACACACACACACACACACACAAGGAGAAAGTGAAACGTTAATTGAAACATGATTATTTAATAAAAGAAATATTCAAGCTGTATATATTTACAAACACGTGTAATAAATAAGTTAACAACAGACACATCAATGATTATATTCAAGACATATATATTTAAAAACATGTGTAATAAATAAGTTAACAAATGAAATTATGTTAACACAGAAATTCAATTGTTAACTTATTTATCACATGTTTGTAAATATATATACATCTTAAATATAATCTTTGATGTGCCTATTGTTAACTTATTTATTACACGTGTATGATAAATATATATAGCTTGAATATTTCTTTTATTAAATAAATCATGTTTCAATTAACGTTTCACTTTCTCCTTTGTGTGTGTGTGTGTGTGCGTGTGTGTGTGTGTGTGTGGTGTGCGTGTGTGCACAGGTGAAAGAACAGCAACGTGATTCATGCTACTACCTGGAAATTCCTGCATGGAGCTTGATAACGATGTCAGAACGACGTTGTATAAAGGCAGGCGAAACTTTCACTTTAACTCATTACAAGATTGGAAATAGAGGATAGAGTCGTGTTAGTTAGCTCTCTGTGCCTTGACCAATTCCTAGGTGGTGAACATGATATCTGATGCTCCAAACGGGTTTGAAGCACACAAGTTGATAAATATATCGCTCGGTAAAATTGCATCCAGACGTTCCAGAAGAGCTGGTGCATCTTTGCATAAATCATTATTAGTTGCCACTGTATTACATAAAGCCCGTTTTGTTTACTTACAAGCAGCACATAATTACCTCCACACAATATTTTCCCCGCCACAAGGGCAACCTGAGGAGATTGTCCCCGACCCACCTCAAGCGCCCGCACCATTACCTGAAGTGTCCGTTACCCCAGTGAGCCCTCTCGATTGTGGTGGCAATAATATCAACCAAGATGATTATTCACCCATTGAATGCATTAGTGAAGAGTGTAAATCTAGATTAGAAGACAACGACTGTGAAGTAGACTGGAGCAGTGAATATGGTTGCAACGAAACCTTGCACCATACCAGAAAAAGGCGGAGAGTTTCTGATCAGGAAACAAAGCCAGCAGTTTACCCAATTTTACCAAAACGATTCAAAGATAATTTAGAACAATGCTCAGGCTGTTATTTTAGCGACTAAAATTTTGTGTTGATGTGGATTCGATCTTACCTCTTGTCGGTGAAAAGTAAAATTCTGTGACAACGTCCTAACTTACCCCGTTGCTGATTGCTGTAGAAGGGGACAATGGGAAGAGCGCGCTCGGAGCCAATGGCTTTTTTTTTTTTTTTTTTAAATTGGTTTTTACCAGCCTTGGCCACGACCAACATGCATAACTTTACACTTTTCCACATTAAATTTCATCACCCATCTATCTGCCCAAGCATCTACTTCATCAATAGTCTTTTACTTTCTCATGACAACTGTTAAAGATCTTACGCTTTGGCCCAATTTTGTATCATCTGAAAATATTGAGGTTTTACTATTTATAACCCCATTCTATGTCGTTAATATAAACAATAAAAAGTAGATATCGAAGTACTGGCTTATCTTCAAACTTAATATGTAAGAGCAAATTGGCTATTCTCTCAACTAGTTAGCTCTTTTCACAGCCCTCTGGGCCCAGCACAGAGCTCTCATGTCACACATATATATATATATATATATATATATATATATATATATATATTACTTTTTCACACACTGAACATTGTTATAACGTTTAAACTTAAGAAATGTAGGGCCTAAACATGTTTTATTGGCTCAAACAGGTCTTCAATTAACCTAATCATGTCTTTAATTAACCTAGCCATGCCATCAATTAGCCTAACCAGGTCTTCAATTAGCCTAACCAGGCTGATATTGGTTATTTCACCTAAATATCTTCTGATCTTTTCGTGTTAAGCACTCACTGTTACATTTTGGGCAAGTTAAGGATGAGAGAATAATGCCGTAATTGATAAAAACATCCAATCCTTTGCCTTCATCTAGGACACATGACAACTAGATCAAAATCACACGATTGGCACATCATAATTCTATCACAAGCACCACTAAACTGAATCCAGTTTGAAAAATAGCCAGAACAAAACCCAGCCAGCTAATTAAATCGCAGAGTATTGAAAAATAGCCCAACCAGGAAAAATATTTTATGAAAAAAGTACATTATAGCCAAAACAGGAAATATATTTTATTAAAAAAAAAGTACAATTCAACAAATTTGCACAACATAAGATATATATTTTCGAAATAAATTTAGTCTATATCTATAAACTAAATAGCTATATACACAAAACCCAATTAAATGTTTATTTTATTTAGTTTATGGTTAAACTAATGAATTCTTTCTTTTTCTAGTTGTCAGCAATTAAATTATGAGAAATGCTAAAAGTTTTCAATTTCCTCAATTATATATATATATATATATATATATATATATATATATATATATATATATATATATACCTGAAAAGTAAGTACATAGTAGCAAAGTGGTAAGGTATTTAAATTGTGCTGTTGACAGGCACCTATAAAAGTCCTACAACAATTATCATAAATTCAAGATCTACAATTATTTATTGTCTACATAACATCTGATTAGTTCACTATATACGTACCTTAAATTGTCATTCATAGGCTCTTGAAAAATGTAATGAATTTAAAATTAATTACTTTAGATGCCACAAATACAAATTTAAGGTACGTATATAGTGAACTAATCAGATGTTGGCTAAAAATTTTATTTAAGTTTGCTTAACCATGCTGAATTTTGAAGAAAATTTAACTTTGTAATCATTTTAACAGAATAACAAACATTTTGTTTTGGATAAAACCTTAAGTCTAAAACTAAAGAGTATGTGGAACATGTCAAAAGTAATAAATATACTTATAATTTTCATACAATGATTACATGAACTAGAAAATTGTAAAGAACGATGATCCTAATGTGTGAAACACACACACACACACACACACACATGCCCAAAATCTATAATAATAATAATAGCTACCTGAATGTAAAAATTAAAATGGTATGGCCGACAATTCTCTCAATATGTATATGTACTTTACTCTCATTACATTACATTTGGAAAACATGAAGCCACTCGAGCCAATCCATGTCATGAGCTACATTTTTTAATAATAATAATAAAATCTTGCAAGAATACAGCTATTTATTATCACCATAGTAGCCTATATAACTGAAGCAATAGTAATGAGTAACTTATATTACAAGCATTTTGGGTTCCTTTCCTGACAACAAACTAAATACAGTATATATTAAACATGTAGAAACATTTGTAGAAAAAATTGTCTTTTAGTACGATTATTATTATTATTTCTAATGAGACATTAAGTTCCACTGTGACTGAAAGGGTTAAACTTATTTTTATTAAGTCTGTTCCAAACTCCTGCTCTTTCTTACCTAATATGGCACTTGGATTTGAAAACTGTAGAGACAGTGCCTGAAACAATATTTTCTATTAAAATGAGCCATAAGAATATTCACTGGAACTGATTTGTATGCTCAAATAAGAAGAATGGTTCAATCACTAATTATGGAGAGCTTTTTCTGGCTTCAACAATCTTGTCAGGTCCACAGCCTACTGTTTGAGGAATGTTCACTGCTGTTTAACTACAATTAACAAATAGCTAAATAAGAGCAGATATATGTCTATTGTTAGCGATATTATTTTATTATTATTATTATTATTATATTACGTATATTTGAGCATGTAAATGCATCAGTTAGGAATTCATTTTCTCCTTTGTGTTTCTTGTTTTCCTACATCTTTTTAAGATTTATAAATTCTAAAACCAAATACGTTTGGACTAGGATTCTATCTGGAAAGGGATCATATGAATGTTCTACGTTTGGACTAGGATTCTATCTGGAAAGGGATCATATGAATGTTCTGAAACATTATAACATATAAGATTAATAATTGAATGACAGAGGTACTAAGAACTGTATTAAACTTTATATTTAGGATAAAGACGATGACGTAGCGCAGAAAAGTTATTATATTTGGCTGCATCCGCTGTTTCGGGGGACTCTATCGCACTTTCAAGGCCTGCTAAATGAAAGCTAAAAATGTATAAATGACAAAAATATATAAACGTGGAGAGCTAGATCTAAAGTACAAAATTAAAACAGTTCAATAATAAAAATTAAAATTACAAAGCAGAAACACATAATCCAAAATCAAATCGAAAGTAAAAAAAATATAAATGACGTTTAATAGTGACGCGTATAACGTTCATAACATATTTAAAATTACAATAAGCAAGTTGTAGAATATAATTATGCAAGTTGTACCAAAACCCCATTTTCTTTTATAAATAGCCTTAGAACAATTAACATTTTTAATAATATATATATGCGCAAAGAGAGAAATGGCTTTGAGTCTTTTTCTCGGAACTGGAAATTGCCAAAACGTAGCCTAGCTTGACTTAAAGGGCTATCCTACTACGCTGTACAGTACACTCCTTTATGGCGATTTCATTAACATTAAATTCATCAAGATATACATTTCTTTATTAGTAAAAATCATGAAATTTGTTTTTACTGGTATTTAGGAAGAGTTTTATTGGTGGCCAACCACTTCGTTACAATAATGAATTCTGTATATTTACATTTTCCATAAGATTTAAAGTAGCCATTTCCGTTGTTTCTATTATTACGAAACCATATTGATTTGGAGATTTAAGGGTAACAGTTGATTCGACGCCTTTAGAAGGGCGTTCATTTCAAAGCGAGTCGTTGCAAGTCGCAACCACGTTTGCTTATTGCAAAGGGTACACGGATCAGCTTTCGCTCTCAATCATCTCAACAGTAAACTTTGTAGTGGAAATTTGTAGGTCGAGTATCATTGCTATATATATATATAATGTCTTTTCATGCAGTTTTTCCATTAGGATATGTAAACAGTAAGTACGCTTGTGGCTATGGTACATTCGGCTGCTCAACTTGAAAATTTCGCCTCAACAATCTATAGCTTAAGCTCTGAATTTCCTTTTCTTTTTTCGTAAAAAGTTTAAAAAAGAAATTCTTAATTGGTTTTCTGAGTAACACTTCCATGTACATGCGAATGAAGTAATGTTTTTTATTTAATTCATATTAGATGCTGCGGTAGTGTAAGACAACTGCTCAGAATTTTTCAGAGATGGTTTAAAGTTGTTGACGATATTAATTAAATCTACATGTGTTTTAAATAAAAATAAGTGCATACAAGCAGTTGCAATGTTTTTTTATACAATGCAGAACATTGTATGATTTCCAAAATGGTTTTTATTTTTACTTACAATTTATTAGTAATTTTTCACAATTCGCTAAGAAAGGGAGTCAGGAGAGTTTTTGGTTGATGTGACTTCAAGAAAGGTAAAATTATGGGCAGAAAATCCTCTTGGGACAGGATTCGAATTGACCTAGTTTCTGCCTTTCCTCGTGTTTGTGTGTGTGTGTGTGTGCACGAGTTGTTTATTCGTTTATTATATATATATTATATATATAGCCGGGTTTGGGGAATGGAAGACGTGCGTTTTGAATTGTTTCCCATATCTTCTCTGACGAATATCTGCGTGTTAATTTTGAAAATGCATAATAATAATATACCTTTCCATTTTTATTCATTCATTTCAATAAACTAAGAAACTGATGCCTACGTTTGCAAGAGAAATAACCATTGCCTTTAATAAATCATTTTTAATTACAAGTCAAAGGCACGGAAAGCTAGAAGAGCAAGTTCGTACCAAAAATCCTTCGCTACCGCTAGTCCTTTTCAAAGGCCTCGGACAAATACGTGTGTTTCGCGTGCGTTTAATGATTAATTTCTTACATTGAGTAATTAAATTAAATTCTTATAATAAATAATTCTCTTAAAAGGACAAAATTAATTTGTTTTAAATTAATATACGTTTAGTTTCATTTAAATTAATACAAGTTTGGCATTTTTCCTGATGTTCGTAATATATACAGAGAGGTGTGTGTGTGTGTGTGTGTGTGTGTGTGTGTGTGTGTGTAGATTTGTGAATATGATAATAGAGCGAATTCTTTTAACTGCTTAGTGATTTGTTTTAATTCGGTGAAAGTCCATTTATATATATATATATATATATATATATATATATATATATATATATATAAGGTAAGTTGAAAGATTTGTGTGTGTATTTCGTCTGAGCTAATTTTGACTAATGTACGTTCGCATCCTACCTTTTTTTCATCCCCGTCATCGAGTGTAAACTAGCTGTTGCGGTGGACGGTCCCCCATCCAACTACTACCCAGATCCAACGTCGCTTAACATCGTTGCTCGGTTGAGTTATGATAAAAAGAAAATTATTTAATTATATTAAAAATATAGGTTATCACTGGGTTGTTCTTGTCTCTACAAGGAGACTAAATAAACTTAATTCTGAAATTCCTTTTCTTTTTCGTAAAATTGTTTTAATTCACTTTAAGGTGAAAAGCGCGTAATATTTTTTCTGTTTTTGAAACGCGTGAAAGGCTTACCAAAACAAAATAGACATATATATATAGTGTGTGAGAGCTAGTTGTTATTATTACTAAAGAGCAAAATAAATAGCCTTGTGCACATCTTCCACTTCTAAGTTGAGGGTATTGGCGGTGGATTTCAGTAAGGTGTTTGATGTAATAGACCATAATATTCTACTTAATAAATTGTATTGTTACGGTTTTAGAGAGGCAATCAGTGATTGAATTAAAAGTTATTTGCCCGATAGATATAATTTGTATCAGTAAATAAGGCTTGCTCCACTAAAGCGTTTGCCAAACATGGTGTGCCACGGCGAAATTCAATTATATATATATATATATATATATATAAGGGGTTGACAAATAGACACGATTATTATTATTCTTTCTATATATATATATTATATATAAACACACATGGGGGAATGGGGGCGGGGTAATACGATCATAAAATCTATTGGAGAAAATATAAAGATGTCATTAGTCGTCCGACCCCGTTATAGCGTATTTATTGTGTTTTGGCTAATTTCAACTTTAAATGAATCTTCCAATTGATTAACTATATAAACATATTGTGGTATTTTATATGTTTGAATCTTCCAATTGATTAACTATATAAATATATTTGTGGTATTTTATATGGTTTGTGCACACGAGTGATTCATTAGTTTATTATATATATATATATATATATATATATATATCCGGGTGGGGGAATTTGGGGGGAATGAGGGTCGTGTTTTTGAACTGTATCGCATATATTCGTAAAGTTTCTTTTCGTTTCGTTATTCATGACTAAAATATAATAAAAATTAAGTGTGTAAAAATTTATTTAATAAACAGAACTTAATTGGATTCATCTACCGTCATATATTGTGGTATTTTATATGGTTTGTGCACACGAGTGGTTCATTAGTTTATTATATACAAGTACAATTTAATAAATATTGCTATCTGGAATACATGGTGCTATCTGGCAACTCAGCAACTGCATACATGGCGCTATCTGGCAACTCAGCAACTGCATACATGGCGATATCTGGCAACTCAGCAACTGCATACATGGCGCTATCTGGCAACTCAGCCAGAATAGAGGTTTATAAAAGACCGAGAGACGACTGACGGAGTCATTACAAGTTCGGCTCCCAGCCGAGCAAGGATCTCTGGTCCTTCTCTTTCTGGCCCTTTGGGAAAACCCCTTAGAGGCCTCTTAGGTTAGGTAAACGAAAATAGCTTGGGGGAGAACTCCGCCTCCAAGTTGCATGCCTTGCAATCAAAGGCACCTACTCTCTCTCTCTCTCCTGCAGGTGTACCCCTTCCCCCCCTTGGCTCAGCCAACTGACTGATTCAGCCAACTGGCTGATTAGGAGCCTATAAAACAACGCCTACTCGGCTGGTCTTAATATGCACTTGGCTCCTGCCAGGTGAACACCTCTCCTCCTTTCTCTCCTCCTTTCTCTCCTTTCTGGCCCTTTGGGGGGAATAGCTTGGGGGAGAACTCCGCCTCCAAGTTGCATGCCCCTTGCAACCCCGGTTGGCAACAAAGGGCAGTACTCTTTTTTTTCTTTTTTTTTCTTTTTTTCCTTTTTTTCCTTTTTTTTCCTTCTTTTTTTTGCAACACCCCCATCCCCCTTTGCAACATTACGTAATCACTTGCAACATTCTTGCACTCTAACCTTTTGCGGCTATACTACTGGTAGGCATAAAAAGGTTGAAGGGCACTGCTCTAGACTGTAGCTACGCCACTGGCTAGATGAGAATGCTATTTTCTGTTTGTTAAATTGTATTCGTGCAAAAATGGGGCGGTTAGAGAAACCTGGCACAATTTGTATCATCATATTCGTTTTTCTCAGCAAAAACTACAATAAAATATCAGTGTGCCATTGTAAATTATCATGCATAAATTTTCTAGGTTATCTGAAGTTTATTTCCAAAAATTTATCAGGTTACTTTTTTAGTTTTAATTTATGTATAAACTACTAAAATTAAAAACAAACAAAAACAAGTGTCTTATTCTTCTGCAATAAATGAAAGTTTTACAAAATGAAATTATGAATGAGATGCTCATAAAATAATGAAATTAACCAGGATAAACTGATAAATTCATAAACGAATAAGTAGACGAATACAAACAAACAAACAAGCTTAAAGAGACTTAAACTAATAAGAGAATAAAACGTAAACATCAGTTAATCAACACAAACATTGTATAAAAAATGGGTGCACTTCCAATACGTGCTCTACCGTAAAGTTTACATTCCAATATGTGCTAACTAACGAAAATATCACGACCTAACCTAACCAATCGTTAGGTCAATTGTACGCCCTTGACGATTGGTTAGGTTAGGTCGTGATATTTTCGTTAGTTAGCACATATTGGAATGTAAATTTTACGGTAGAGCACGTATTGGAAGAGCACGTAAAATGGGTAAAATGTATTGTAATCAGTGGCGCCATTTGCGGGGAGGGGAAGGGGGGAGGGGGGGTCAGTTGCCTCCCCCAACACTCTTTTTGCCACCTCCAAAGCTACATGTATCCTTCCAAGAAATCTCTTGGTGATGCATTTGAATTCACATTGGAATTTTATCACCTACGCAGCCATTTGCGCTTAGTTCTTGATTCCTAAAAAAGACCAGGTTCAACCAGGTTGTACAGATTTTTGGGGCTAAAAATAATTCTGTACAACACTGTTCATTATTTTTCGCCCAAATCTTGCTTGCTGTTTTTGTCAGATTACATATTTTCTGCAATAACTTCAGTATAGGATAGTTCTTTTAAATTTTACCAAAGGTATGAATACGTTATAAAGTTAATATAAACCCTGATGTTTGAGACTGCAAAAAGTCTGTCTTACTTCTCTGTATGAAAATTTAATAAATTTTGTACCTAAATTTACTTTTGATGTTTCTCTCCACCCTCCACCCCCCACACAAGAAAATGTTGAAATGGCACCCCTGATTGGAATGTGCAGCAAAACATATGGTAAATGTAATACATATTTGAAGGTCTTGCAAATTGAGTTAGTTAAAACTTTATAATAATATACCTTCCTTTGTTGTTAGATCAAAGAAAACAAAGTTTAAAGGCTAACTAAAGTTTAATATTTGGAGATTTTTAAACAGTATTTGTGTTGTGTGTATTCTTTATTAAAACAACCACCAAAATAAACAAATAAAATCGTTTATTCTTCTACACGAAGAACCTATCACAAAATGAAGTCATGCATCAGATATTCATAAAACAATGAAATTAAGCAGGATAAACTGATAAATTCATAAAAAAAATATAAGTAGATGAATAACTTCCTAAAATAAACAGAAACATGAGTTAATCAGAGAAACGGGTAAATGTAATAATATTTGAATCTTGCAGATTTAGTATAAAATTAAGTGAACATTATGCAAGTTTCACTTTAAAATGAAAAATACACAATAAAATCATTAATTTATAATTATGCGATACAAGTTAGGGATGATACATTTAAAAGTAATCGTTTTTATTTTCATTAACTTATATTTCATTTGCTTTATTTCTTTAGTTTTTAATTATTTTAATTTAGTTATTATTATTATTGTTATTATTATTATTATTATTTAGCAAACTACAGATCGTGACAATAGAGACAGGAACCGTACTGCTACAATTAGTCGATAATATAATAGTAAAATTCTCAAAATATCATTCTTTACAAGAAAAACGTTGCATTTTTAATTACTTGTGCGAAAAATGCTCTGTATGAATTGGTCCACAATTAACCCACCCCTTATATCTCCAGTCTAACTATAGAGTAGATCAAGTCTAGCCTAGAGGGGTCAGCCTAGAGATTCCGGAAATGGTCCAGAGCGGGCAGATAAATTGAGGTCCACAGTAGGATTCCTCACAAGATTAGGTTAGGGCAATCTACCTTCACCTTTGTTAAGCTATGAGTTGATGCTGGGTCTTAGGTCACAATGTAGGCCTAACTTGTTTGACCCAGCTTAATTTAATGTTCTTAACTGTTTGGTGTAAAAACTCAATTAGTCACTTACTTTTAGTTATTGCAGTCTCTCCCTTCTCCGGTTGTCTCATTCGAGAGCGTACTTTGCTGGTACGTCCTCTCGCCCCGTTCTTCGTTTTCGTTCTCCCTTTGTTCTCCTCTTCGCGGGGCTTCTTGCACCAGCGTTGTCTTGGTTTATTCCTCGGTTGGTTGAGCGGTAATGTATCTCCATTACCGAGCACGCTCCTCCCACACAGTATATAAATACTAGTGTGGAGAATAACTCTGGTGAGCAACCAATTGGTTTCTTCCACCCAGTTATTGACATAAAAGGAATTTAATGATTGTTAGATTAACTACCTACCTACTCAGTGAACCATTTTCGTTACCTCCCAACTACCCACTCATCAGTTTTCCATATACTGGGGGCCCGGGGAGATAAAAATTTTGGTGTCATTGTCACCAATTTTTGTCTGAGTGTAGACTAGCTAACTATTTGACTGTAAATGCCTGTTAATCTGATTAACAGTGCCTATCCTCACCTTCTCATGGAGAAGGTGTAGCATTTAATTAGAAGAG
The DNA here is from genome assembly GCA_023014485.1 of Bathynomus jamesi. Classification (NCBI taxonomy): domain Eukaryota; kingdom Metazoa; phylum Arthropoda; class Malacostraca; order Isopoda; family Cirolanidae; genus Bathynomus; species Bathynomus jamesi. Next base: position 449,702 of record JAJOZX010003057.1, on the reverse strand, counting down.
AAAATATACATCCATAGGATGAAACTGTCTATGGTCTTTACCATAAGAAAAGAAAAAATGAAAGTTAGAAGATAAAATTACAATTCCCCAGCATCTATTTTTTGTTGTAAAAATAGTCGCGCCTTTAATGCTGTTTGTCGCTGAGGTCTTGTGTCTGTCAATGTTGTAGTAGGATGCGTTACCACTCCTACTGTCAAAGGAATAGTTACTGGAAGTTCAGTGTCTCCAGTTGTTACTGTCAGTGGAGAAGGTTCTCCAAAGTCCATTGTTTTGGGTCCAGACTCTAAAGGGTACAAAAGAGAAATGTCTCTTGTTGTGTCACCCGTTGAAGTCCTTAATTTGACCACTCTTGTTACCCCGTCTGCCCCTGGTCTGAGTTCTGAAACTCTAGCCAGAGGCCAGTATTGTCTTGGAGTACTGTCATGTATGAGAACAAGGTCCCCTACCTTAATTGTGTCAGACCAATCCTTCTTAGTCATTTGTTTATGTCTCTCCCTTAGACCCATCAAGTACTCAGTTTTCCACTGTTTAATGAAATGAGCTTTAACTCTAGTTAAATGTTGTAACTTAGTCTGGAGCTCATCATGTCGTTGAGTCCAGTTTGGGTCTTCTGAAGAGTCTATATTGTAGTCCGGCAGGAGACTAACTTGCTCTCCCCGAATCAAATGATTTGAAGTTAATGGTTCCGGGTCATTAATGTTGTCACTCACATAAGTGAGTGGTCTATTGTTAATGATGTTCTCAATCTCAGCCAGAAGTGAGCAACCCAAATAAGTGTATCTGTTTTTTGCCAATTGCTTTCTTCAAGCAATTCTTTACTGTTTGTATATTCCTCTCCCAGATAGAACCATACCAAGGAGAGGCAACCGGAATATACTTCCACTTTATGTTTGTATTTTGTATATACAATTGTGTGATTTCATTGCTTAACAAGTCGTGGATGACTTGTTCACCAGCTTTGAAATATGTAGCATTGTCAGTCCAAACTGTCTTTGGTACTGAATGTCGTGCACAGAATCTCTTAAAGACAGCAACAAAAATTCCGCTGTAAGGTCCTCCACAACATCCAAATAAACAGCTCGTGAGGCAGCACATGTAAACAGTACAATGTACATTTTTTGTTCAGTGTCACCCACCCCTACAGTCAATGCTCCTGTATAGTCAATGCCTACAGTCTCAAAGGGTCTGTTGAGAGTAACTCTCTCCTCTGGCAAAGCAGGAGGATTTGGTTTCCTATAGGGCCTAGCATGAATACGCCTACATGTGACACACTCACTCAGGACTGTTTTAACAGTGATCCTTCCCTTGGGTATCCAATAAGTTTTTCTTAATGTTGTTAGTGTCTGTGGTACCCCTATATGATATACATCATTGTGTGTTTTTCTGATTATTAATGTTGTCAAATAGCTAAATCTAGGTAAAAGGATTGGATTTTTGCTTTTGTATGACAGTTTTGATTTGTCTAATCTCCCTTTACACCTTAGAAGGCCTTCCTCATCTCTGAACAAGTTTAGATCCACAACTACTGATGGTACAGGTTCTTTTGTTTGTTTCCCATTAGTTAAGAATTCTAACTCTTTATTGTACTCTTTTTGTTGGGCTTGGCCTATCCAGTATTGGGTTGCAACTTCTGTATAATTATGATTATTTTTATTTAGCTGTTTGTTAATTGTAGCTAAACAGTTGTGAGCAAACCTCAAACAGTAGGCTGTCACCCTGACAAGTTTGTTGAAATCAGAATACTTTTCATAATTAGTGATTGGTTCAACCTTTTCATTTGAAAAGATTAAATTTAATGTCAAGTTAACTTGTTCCACAGGCCATTGGTCTGTATTACAGAGCCACTTAGGTCCCATAAACCAAGTTTTGTTTGACTTCAACAACTTGTAGGATAAACCTCTGGTCAGAAAGTCTGCTGGATTCTGTTTAGTTGGAACATAGTGAAAGTTTACTTGTAGGCTTTCATTAGCGTCAGCTATTTCTTTTAGCCTATTTCTTACAAAGATATTCTTACTATTACTGCTATCATTCCGTATCCAGGCAAGACAAATCTGACTGTCAGCAGACGTGGATATTAGTTATGAACACATCATAGTAAGCATCCTTAAGCAATGAAATGGTTTTAATGGCTAATGTAGCAGCCAATAGTTCCAATTGAGGTATGGTTCGGGTAGGTTTGAGAGGTGCAACTTTCCCTTTGCATAAATTAGATGACTTTCTGTAGGGCTTACAAGATACGCACAGCACCCATAAGCTTGTGTGCTTGCATCAGCAAACACATGAAGCCTCTGGGCTTATCCCTAAACCCACAGCACCTTTGAATTTTAATGTTCTGCACTTTTGTTAAATCAGTAGCTAACTTCTTCAAGATTTTTTGATTTTCATTTGTATTGGATCATCCCACCCAACATTTGTCCTCCAAATCTCTTGGAGGAGAATCTTTGATTTATTGTTGAAGGCAGGAATAGACCCATAGGATCAAAAATTTTGGAAGCCCTGATAATATTTGTCTTTTAGTATTTGCTTCCTCATCAAGTTTAAAACCTTTAGTACAGATTGAATCATGACTGTTAGAAGTTGCATCCAAATACCAGTTCATACCTAAAGTTTTAACTCTGTCTGATGGCTCAGTAAGACCATTATTATCCTTTAAAATCTTTTTGTTTAAATCATTATTTTGAAATCCACTCTCTAGTTCAAAGTTACCTTGTTGCATAATGTTTTGAGAGTGTTCATAGACTTCAGATAATTCAGATTTTGTTGTCGTTGAGCCTATTAGATTGTCTACGTAAAAATGTTCCTTAAGGAGTTCAATGTTAGAGAGTTATTAAACTGGTTTAAATGATGTCTAATTGTCAATGCTAATAGGCTAGGTGAGCAATTGGCTCCAAACAACACAACATTAAATCTATAGGTTATGAACCCTTTATTCAAATCAAATGGATCTTGAACCATAAGAACTAAGTTGGTTCTTAGATCATATTCATTTTTAAGATTTATTCTCAAAATGCCTTTGAAATGTCACTTTGTACAGCATATTTGTCTAACCTGAACCTCAGTAAGATCTTCACAAGGTCAGAAATGAGATTAGGACCCTCAATCAAGCAATCATTCAAACTGTGTTTATCACTGTCTTTGAGGCTACAATTATATACTACCTGAGTTTTGTTGTTGGGGCATCTTGTCGATAAACCCCCTGTGGGTTAAATAATGACAACCATCTTTTTTAAAAGGGTTATCTGTTACTTCTTCAATGAAGCCTTTCTGTAGCTTTTCTTTGAAGACATCATCATATGATAGATATTGTTATCTTGTTTGAGTTTTTCATTACTTTATATAAATGTCCTTTAGCTACTTTGAGATTGTCTCTTAAGTTGGACAATTTATTTTCCAAGGTAACTCAACAAAATAACTATTGTCTTTGCACTGAATGGTGTCTTCAAATCTTTCTACCATTAACTGATCTTCTGAAGTTTGATTTGTGTCATGTATACCCACAGATTCTAGCAACCATAACGTTTGAATGCCTCATCCAAAGTTTCATTTGATAATGATGAATTAATGTTCTCAGTTGAGATAATATTATTCAAAGTGTTGCTATTCTTACAGGTGTTATGTAGGACTGAGTTGAGGCACATAGTATTTGTTGGTCATGCACTGTTTTGGTTTAGGTCTAGGTTGTATTCTGATAGGTCACCCAAAGGGGCTATCCCTGATGGAGTCTGAATAGCTATACCATTACCTATCTCTACTATGCCCTTATGAATAAGATTAATATAATCTGCCCCTATTAGCATTTCTATGTTAGCTACTGTGTTGTTAGTGATATGTCTATCAGCTATTTTGTAGTGTTTTTTCAAATGATTTATGGTTGTTCTAGTTTGGGTATAACCAGTTTGTTTTGTCCTACTTTAGAAATAATAACTGCTTCAATTTTCTTGAATTTACTTTCTAAATGTAGTTCCAGGTCATTGTCTTATAGCTATTTTTGTCCGAGTTATCCTTAACAAAGGACGCAATATTGAGGTTTTGTCATTCGGGTTTGGTGTCAACCCAATTTATTAACTACCTTTTTTGAAACAAATGTTTGTTGAGAACAACAGTCTATAAGACATCTCACTGGAGTGGTACTACCCTCACTATTCACTAAGTCCAAAGTAATAGTTGGTAAAAGAATCTCAGTGTTTCTTGTTACATTGTTTGAACAAGCAGAATGTCCCATGAAAGTGGCATTTTCTTGATTACCTTTGTTTGGGGAGGTATCTTTTGAGTTTGAGTATTATTGTTTGGACACTTTGGTGAATCACACATTGATGAGACATGTCGTAAACTTTTACAAACTTACACTTGAATCTTAACCTAGATTTACAGTCTTCTTATAATGTCCCTGGCCAGTACACTTTTTACACAGGTTCAACTGTTCACATCTTTTAGCCCTTTGGTTTAAAGTCTGAATATTTGTCACACCCAGTACTACTGTGTTCATTACTTGCACAAAATTTGCAAGTGGTGTGTAAGTTGAGGCAGCAGTTACATTAAAGTTCTGTAATGTAGGTGTTCGGTATTATAGTTGGTCACATTTGATTCTCCAGTATCAAGTTTGTCTGTTTGGCTGTAGCTAGTTGGTCTCTGGGAACAGTCTTTGGTTTATCCATAGTCTGGGTCTTATGTGGAAAATCTCAAGTTGTAATTAATTAGGATATTGGGGAAGTTCTCTCTTATTTGTTCTAATTAGGATAATTTTCTCCCGTCTTTAGAATTAAATTATCTTTAACCCTCGAAGGAAGGCACCTAAGTACTATGCTTTGTATAAGCCAAGATGAGTTTTAATATCTATCTCATTGCTAACCAGTTGTCCTATAATAGCTTCTAATTTTGTATAAAAAATTTCCATATCTCTATGGTTATCTTTTATGGGTGCAAATTCAAAAATTTGTTGAGATAATTCATATACAATCATATCTTTATTAATGTAATTACGTTTTAAAAGATCAATAGCTACTTCATATGAATCCCCTACGGCTGGTAAATAGGCTATTAGGTTATAGGCTGGGCCTTTAAGGGAACTAGTTAAGTAACTAAACTTTTCAACAGTTGAAATATAAGGTTTATTACCTATTAAATTCTCAAATTTGTCAATGAAAGATGGGAATTGTACCGTGTCCCTTCAAATGTTGGTACTAGCAAAATGGGTAACTGAGCCCTCACTTCTTGTGACTCAGGATTTTGCATGCCACTTAAATTTTGTTGAAGGTTAGCCCTACTTTGATTAAAATCAGAATTAGGTTTTTTTGGTGTTAAGTCAGTCAACCGAGACCGTAGTTCCCTTATTTGCTGTTCAATTGAGCTTACCTGATCATCATCATCAGCGTAAAGGTCTATCAATTGTTCTTCAGCCATTTCGGATTCAACTAACTCTGAAATACTCTCATTAATGGCTATTATTTCTTTTTAATTTCTAATTTAATAATTACACACTCTATATTTTTCTTACCTGGTTGTGTAATATTGTTAAAAGTGTTCACAGCCTTTGTAACAGCTCCCAACTTTGCCCCCCTTTTCTTTTTTAACTTTTCAATTCTGCACTGTCCATGTCTAAGTCAAATTGTTTAACTGGGGATCGTAATGAAATAGAGGACAAGAAGAAATTACAGAGAAGAGAGAGAACAGACAAAACAGTCGAGTTTAAATTTGTTTAATCCCCCCCCAGTACTTGTGTGTCACTCAGGTCTAAGCTTATAAGAGAATGAGACTCCTTAAATGTAAATGTTTCCTAGTTAGGCCCTAGGTTGTAGACCTAATTAGCTTGCTCAGGTTAGGCTTAGGCTAGACCATTTAGCTAATTCTGCAATTTTTGTTAAGTAAGGTTAAGGTTTGTAATTCCCCACACACGGACCACCAATGCGAAAAATGCTCTGTATGAATTGGTCCACAATTAACCCACCCTTATATCTCCAGTCTAACTATAGAGTAGATCAAGTCTAGCCTAGAGGGTCAGCCTAGAGATTCCGGAAATGGTCCAGAGCGGGCAGATAAATTGAGGTCCACAGTAGGATTCCTCACAAGATTAGGTTAGGGCAATCTACCTTCACCTTTGTTAAGCTATGAGTTGATGCTGGGTCTTAGGTCACAATGTAGGCCTAACTTGTTTGACCCAGCTTAATTTAATGTTCTTAACTGTTTGGTGTAAAAACTCAATTAGTCACTTACTTTTAGTTATTGCAGTCTCTCCCTTCTCCGGTTGTCTCATTCGAGAGCGTACTTTGCTGGTACGTCCTCTCGCCCGTTCTTCGTTTTCGTTCTCCCTTTGTTCTCCTCTTCGCGGGCTTCTTGCACCAGCGTTGTCTTGGTTTATTCCTCGGTTGGTTGAGCGGTAATGTATCTCCATTACCGAGCACGCTCTCCCACACAGATATAAATACTAGTGTGGAGAATAACTCTGGTGAGCAACCAATTGGTTTCTTCCACCCAGTTATTGACATAAAAGGAATTTAATGATTGTTAGATTAACTACCTACCTACTCAGTGAACCATTTTCGTTACCTCCCAACTACCCACTCATCAGTTTTCCATAACTTGTTTATAAATTCAATATTCACCCGATTAATTTTGCAGTTTATATTATAATAATCTATGTAGGGGCGTTAAGGTTTTGAATTGGTCGGGGCAAATTATGCCACAGGGGCCCCGGGCCCCGTTTACCAGTTTTCTCAAAAAACTCTTTAATGTTTTCACTAATCACTGCATATTCAAGTAAAGTTATTTCAACCAAAGTAAAGAAAAAAATACAAACTGCACTGATTTTTGTAAATTTTATTCAGGATGCAAATATATAGAGCAGAAGAATTATAGTAACAAACTTACATGAGAGCAACCAACTTAGTCCTGTACACTAAATTATATCTAATTTTTTTTATCTTAAACTTTTAATGCTTGGAAAAAAATGCAACAGTAAATAGATTCAGATGACATGTATTACAACAGTTAGAAACAATGATTTACATCCTCACAGGAAGGTAAATGCCTAAACATAGCCTAATGGTAAATTTTGTAAAACTACATTCAAGATTAAAGAACCATGGATTAATGATCAGTAATGAAGAATGTGGTTCGGCGTTTCGTCTTACAAGTTACAAAAGTGTCTTCAAAAGTAGACAAAAGGACCCAGGGTAACGGAGATCCGTCGGGGCCGTGCCCCGTTTGCCCCGATGTTAAAAAGGCCCCTGAATTTATGCCATAATTATGTCGCGTGCGTCTTTTAAAAGTGTAAATGTTAAAGACGATGTCGTAATATCAGTTTTATGGGGTTTATACTGTTTTACTCTGACATCTAAAGTTCTTCCCGTTTGACCTCTATAAACTGAATTGCAATAAAACGACGAATAATCCTGATACATTGTTTAACTGTTATTTTTTTTTATTTTATTGGGTTCAGAATCCCAGCTGAGCCGTGAACGGCCAAGCTCTGAAGGGCCAGTTCGACCTACAGCCCAAGTTAAGCTAGACTAAAAACTTAGGACTTGGAGGTCCTATTAGGTTCTACCTCAGGGTTGCTGACTCGATATGGGCCTACCTTAGGCCCCAGTTGCATAAAATTAAGATAAAAAACAAAGGAGGCACTATTTATGGTCTGCTTTCTAAACCTTGCAACAACAACACAACCTGCAGCATTGCACGATGCAACAACCTTGTATCTAAACAACCAAACTGAATTGCAAGAAAGCTCTCTGTAAGACCACGCCCTGTAAGTGCCGCATTCAACAAACGAGTAGGCAGGACGCGCAGTGCCCCCAAAAAAATGATGCCATAAGAGCCCAAAAATGTTAGCTCTAAATTAAGTGAATTTTTCACTAACCTTACAATTATGAGATGGATATATATACACCTTACCTTAATATATACAAGCAATGCTGCATCAATCAGCTTAGTCATCATATCGCCTTGGGATAACAATGGCTCTTCCTCTTCTAGATTTTCTAACACTCCCCACCAAAGAGGCATTGTTGTCATTACCTTCTGCAAGTTTAGCCAAACCTTCTCCATGAGGCTGTAACTTAAATGTTTCGTCTTGACTATCCGTGTTTTTTCTGATTTCTAAAGCATGGAGTTTTTGTGTTGGTCTCTTTAATTTTCCTCCTGAAGTCTTTACCAGTGCAGACCTAAAATTGTCTTTGCCAACAAACAACTTTTCAATTATGCCAAGCTTCCAGCATTGCCTTGGTCTTTCATCCCCAATCATTACCACTTCTCCCACCTTGATACAATTTGCATTGGAGCCCTTTACATTGCCTGATGGGTAATAATTGAGTTCTGGCAAGTATTCTATCTGCCACCTCTTCCATAACTGATCTTGTAGCTCTTCAAGGTACTTGAACCTTCTGGTTAACTCTTCTTGAGTGCTCTGGATAGGCTGTAAGTCTTCTGGCAAACTGGGGCTTGATGTTAATCGTTTACCACAAAGAAAATGATTTGGTGTCAATGGCTCTGCATCCTGCATACTGTTATAAACAAAGGGGATAGGCCTACTGTTCACCATTGCTTCTACTTCATACAAAACAGTGCAGAATTCTTCTTTGCTCAAATGAGCATTAGCTAAAAGTTTCTTTAATGGACACTTTACACTTCTCACTAGCCTTTCCCAAAATCCTCCCCACCATGATGCTCTCTCAACAATAAACTCCCACTGTACCCCATGGTGTGAAAAGTAGGATTGGAATCCCTCCCCTTTTAGCAAGGGCCAAACTTCTTGGAGTTCCTTTGCAGCCCTTTTGAAGGTTTTTGCATTATCCGATATGATTTTATTTGGGAAACCCCTTCTGTTCACAAACCTTTTAAAGGCCAAAAGAAATACATCACTACGTAAGTTGCTTACCAACTCCAAATGGATTGCTCTGGTGGTAGCACACGGGAAAAGACATATATAACCTTTGTTAGACTCCCCTTGCTCATACGCATAGACTGGACCTGCGAAGTCTACTCCCACTACATCAAATGGGGCAGTATAGACACACCGTTCTCTTGGAAGTGGAGCCACCTTTTCATAACAAGGCTTTGCACTCCAACGCTTGCAAACCACACATTTATGCAAGACCTTTTTTACTACTTGTCTAATTTTGGGAATCCAAAATTGTTGTCTGATCTCTATTATCACTTCTCTAACTCCAGCATGTAACAACTTATGATGCGTATCCAGGATCAAAAGTTCCACAAAGTGCTCCACAGAAGGCAGCAAAATTGGATGTCTTTTCTACTCTGGAAGCCCAGAAAACTGTAGTCTACCTCCTACTCTCAATAAATCCTGATCCAAAAACACATCCAAACCCTTGAGAGCAGAATGTGTTGGTAGAACCTGTAATGCACGGCTGGTGAGCAATTCCCTCTCTTCACCAAATTTTTCCTTCTGCACATATACCACCCAGTATTGCCTGGCTTCCTGAATCTCCTTACTGTTCAGAATTCCTTCCCTTCTTGTTTCTCCCTTAATGTTGTTTGTACATTTATATACCCATGCTATCACTCTTAACAACCTTTTCAGCAGTGGCGGCTCGTGACTTTCAGTTATGGGGGTGCTGCCTCAGAAATTGCGAACAATTGTGTCGATTATATATATATATATATTATATATATATATATATATATATATATATATATATATATATATATATATATATATGAGAGAGAGAGAAAGTCGAATAGATAAATAGATAACTACTCACTACTCAGTCATAAAATAAGTAAAATAGTATCATAAAATCAATTATAGAGTACTTACGTTTAATGGGTAATTTCGAATTTGCCAAAATTTTATTTATAAACAAATTCCATTCTTCTGTTTTTATTCTGAGCGAAAAATATTCTAAGAATGAAAGCTATATATTGTAATAATCTAATTATTATATAATTAACTTCAATCTCACGACAAAAAATAAATGATAACGAATCATTGATAAATGCAATTCGGAAATTAAATTTCGAATTAGCAAACGATACAGCAACACAACTACAACTACCACGTCAAACAAACAAATCGGCACTGCTGTCTGCTCTGTCCACAGTGCTTTGGATCCTCTTAAACCCGCGATTCTGACTCGCTCTTCGTACGTCCGCCACCGAGGTTTCAAGCGTTTCGAACAAAATCTGGAACTGTTAAGTACGCAGTTCCACGGAAGGCTGAAGCTACTTTCGTGATTCATTCGTTCGGCATTGAAATAGTTTAAGGAGAAAAGGATATAATCTGATTTAAAAACTCAAAGTTCATTGAAAAAAAACAATCAGAGGCTATTTTAAATATTTAAATATAAAGATCATAAGATCATGGGGGTGCTGCAGTTCCACAGTGCCTATCTGCGAGCCGCTCCTGCTTTTCAGACTGCTAATGTCCTCAAGCCTCAATATGGGGTCCTGCTGCATAACTTGTCAACTGTTCACAGTGCATTTTCTCATTTCACTCACCCATTCTTCTTCAGGCTGTCATTCTCCTACAATAGGCTGATTAGAAGGCCAGTTTTCACTTCCAAGTTTTAGCCACTCTGGCCCATTCCACCACAAACTTGACTGTGCAAGATCTTTCACTGAAATTCCTCTTGTTGGTAAATCAGCTGGGTTTTGGGTGCCTGGACAATGCTTCCATTGCTTTGGATCTGTGTGTGCTTGAATTTCCTCCACCCTATTGGCAACAAATGGTTTCCATTTCCTTGCCTGGCTTCTTAACCAGTGCCAAACTATAGTGGAGTCTGTCCAATAATAGTTGGAATTTCATAAAGGGCCAAAGACTTTTGCACTGTAACTGCAAGCCGACTAGCAATAACTGCACCCATCAATTCCAACCTTGGAATAGAAAGCCTTTTCAAAGGTGCTACTCTGCTCTTTGCAGCAACCAACCTGCAACTTCCTCTTTGAATGTGCCTCTTATATAAATACAAGTTGCATAGGCTTTTTCACTTGCCTCACAAAATATGTGCAGCTCCAAATTGTCTGGACTATTGTTCAACTGTCCAAAGTACCATCTTGGGATTTCAATGTCTCCAAGATGTGCTAATTCTTTAAACCAATATTTCCACCTTACCACCATATGATCAGGTAACTCTTGGTCCCAACCAAGTCCAATTTCCCAGAGGCTCTGAAACCAAATTTTTTACTTTATCACAAATGAAGCCAGGAATCCAAGAGGATCAAAGACCTTCGAAGCTGAGGTGACGTGTATGTATATATATGTATATAGTCTAAAAGTCACTAAAGGGTAAATATCACTAAATCTAAGCTGAATGGCAAGAGCAAGATAAACGAACCAACACGGCTGTTCGTATTGCTTTGGTCTGGCCTAGACATGTTTTTTTCCTATCTGACCTAATCTTTGGTGCTGAGTAAAATTAGGTGATGAATCTAAGGTGACAAATCGGGTAGGAAGTTGTTCGTACTTAAGTATAGTTAGGGGTAATGTCTATAGCTTCTAAATTGGTAATGTAAGAGAGAGTTAGGTAGGCTGTTTGTGGGACACAGGAATAAAACGGTAGGCTTCAAGGAATACCTAATTCAACGCACCGGTAAGTGCTTTTGATTGTTTGCTAGAACCTAAGTAACCTAACTGGGTGTCTACCCCACGCTATCACATTTGGCGACGAGGATGGGATTTGGCTCATTTGGTTAAATTTTGTTCATTGGGTTAAATTTGGCTCATTGGGTTAATTTGGCTTATTGGGTTCAAGTGGTTGTTTGGAAAATTGGATGTAGCCTAGTGGGTCGTCCGATTTGGTTTGTTTGTGTGGGTAAGCTACCGTACTATAGCGTAGGTCCCGCCGCCCTAACTCTAAAACTAATTCCTACTCAGCCCTAACTCTAAAACTAATTCCTACTCAGCCCTAACTCTAAAACTAATTCCTACTCAGCCTAACCTAAAACTAATTCCTACTCAGCCCTAACTCTAAAACTAATTCCTACTCAGCCCTAACTCTAACTCTAAAACTAATTCTACCTAATCTCTCAGCCCTAACTCTAATAAAATTCACTATTCAGCCCTAACTGGGGAGTAACTAGACAAATTTAAACCTAACCTAACCTACTTCACGTGATTTGGCCTAATTCGGTTTTGCTCTAGCATGTCGGTGATTGGCCATATAAGCCCCTACGAAGACAATGGGGAGGACTTCGAAGCTTATGCCACTAGGGTGAGGTTGTTTTTCGAGGCAAATTCCATTCCGGATGCTAAGAAAGTACCTACCTTTTTAACTATAATAGGCCCTAAAACGTTTGGTTTAGTTATGGACCTAGTTTCTCCTAAAGCACCGGAAACTTGCACCTATAATGAATTGGTACAGGCCCTAACCGATCACTACAAACCCCGAGTAGTTCTCATCTATGAACGTTTCAAATTTTATTCAAGGCATCAGACGGGAAATGAAAGCATTGCAGAGTTTGTTGCAGGAATAAAAAGCCATAGCCGTACGTGTAAATTTGGGGACAAATTAGATGAAATGCTAAGAGATAGGTTTGTAATGGGTCTCAAAGAGGAGTCTACCCAGAGAGCCCTATTAGCCATACAGGACCTAACTTTTAGTCAGGCTGTAGAAATAGCTACGGCTAGAGAAGCAGCTGCTAAAGATGTTAGAGCTTTTGGAACATAGTAGTAAAGCCCAACACGTAAATAGCTTTAAATCTTCTAGGCCTGGCAGACCTAACGAGCCTACTAGACAGGCAAATAAAAGGTATGAGGCGAATACGACTAAGCCTACTAATTCTACTAAGCCTTCCAAGCCATGTACAGGGTGTGGAAAACACCATTGGAAGAAAGATTGCCCTTTTAAAGAAGCAGTTTGCCGAAACTGTAGTAAAATAGGCCACATAGCTAAAGTGTGTTTTTCAAAGAAAACAAAGGGTGAAAATTCTAATTTTAACATTTCTAGTATAAATCCTCAAAAGGGAAATACTTCGAACATTGGAGTGGAGTACCTATTCTATGAGCAGCAAAGTGGGAAAATACAGGCCCATATATTGTAGAGGTAGGCCTAAATGGAATTACAGTTCCTCTAGAATTGGATACGGGTGCTGCCCGGACGGTCATGTCCAAGGTAGTTTTTGATAAGATTTTCAAAAACACACCTAAACTACATGCATCTAAAACGATTTTGAAGAAGTACGGGACATACAAATACCTATTTGTGGAGAAGCATACGTCACAGTTACACTCAACCAGAAAACTTTGTCTCATCCCTTAACCCTTTTAGTGGTGGATGAGCAAGGGCCTACTCTACTAGGCCGTGATTGGATTGATGCTTTGAAAATGCCAATTGACAAAATCTTGCCAAGGGGTCAGGCAGATGTGCATACACTCTCATATCCATCTGACATAGACTCATTGTTAAGGGAGTTTTCTTCTGTTTTTGGGCCTGAAGTAGGCAACCTAAAAGGCCATCAGGTCTGCATAGAAGTAGATCCTAATGTAACTCCGAAATTTTGTAAGGCTCGTTCAATTGCGCATGCACTGCGGGAGAAGGTAGATTTAGAAATTGACAGGCTGCTAAAAGATAAAATTATTGAACCAGTCACACACGCTAAGTGGGCTGCCCCAGTAGTTCCTGTACTAAAACCGGACAAGTCCGTGCGGTTATGTGGGGATTACCGTTTAACAGCAAATAGAGCCGTCCTTCTAGATTGCTATCCTATACCCAAGCCTGATGAATTATTTAGCTCTCTTGCTGGGGGTAAATATTTCACAAAACTCGATATGTCCCAAGCCTATGCTCAACTAAGTTTAGATGAAAACTCTAAAGAATTAACTATCATAAATACGCACCGAGGCCTATATAAGTACAATAGGCTATGCTATGGAATAGCATCGGCTCCAGGTATTTTTCAGAGGACAATGGACCAAGTTCTAGGTCACATTCCAGGGGTACTTTGCTTTCTAGATGATGTCCTCATTTCAGGTTCGACTAAAAAAGAACACCTAACTAGATTAACCACGGTTCTAAAAAGACTCCGGGATGCTGGACTTAAGCTAAAGAGAGAAAAGTGTTCATGGGTCACTAACGAGGTTTCATATTTAGGGTTCCGCATAGATGCCTCAGGCATTCATCCAACGGTGGATAAACTAGAAGCAATAGAAAAGGCACCACCTCCACAAAACATCACACAGTTACAAGCTTATTTAGGTCTCCTAAACTTTTATAGGAAATTTTTGCCTAATGCATCGACTTTCCTTGAACCCCTAAATAAGCTATTACGATCTGGGGAACAGTGGAGATGGGAGAAAACTCAAAAGGAAGCATTTGAGGCTTCCAAGGACGTACTACTAAAGTCCACTCTCCTAGTGCATTATGATCCTAAACTTCCTCTCGTAGTTTCAGCAGACAGCAGTTCTTATGGAATTGGGGCAGTGTTATCTCACCACATTGATGGTGTAGATAGGCCTATCTGTTTTGCTTCTAGAACACTAACTGAGACGGAAAGACGATATGCACAAGTGGAACGTGAAGCATTAGCCTTAGTATTTGCAGTAAAAAAATTTCATTTCTATCTATGGGGTCATGAATTTAAACTAATTACTGACCATAAGCCTCTTTTAGGTTTATTTTCACCTAATAAAAATATTCCAGTTATGGCCTCAGGTAGGATTCAACGATGGGCACTGATTCTACAAGCCTATAAATTTGACTTAGTACATCGGTCAGGTAAACTTCTAGGTACGGCTGATGCGCTAAGTAGGTTGCCCTTAGAAAATCCAAATGATTGTGTACCTATACCTACAGAATGGGTTCACTTGGTGGAGTTTTTGGAATCCACTCCAGTATCTGCAGTACAAATAGAGCAGTGGACAAAATCAGACCCTATTCTGTCTAGGGTCATCCATTTCTGCTCAGTTGGTTGGCCTACTAAGGTTGAGAGTGAATTACAGCCTTTTATTCAGCGTCAGTCTGGCCTCTCTATTCAAAATGGCTGTCTCTTATGGGGCCACAGAGTGATTATTCCAAATAAAGGCAGGTCGAATTTAGTGAAGGAACTTCACGCTGAACACATGGGCGCAACAAAAATGAAAGAGCTGGCGAGAGCTTATTTCTGGTGGCCTGGTTTAGATGGAGAACTCGAATCATTGGTTCGTTCCTGTCAAAGCTGCCTAGAGAACAGAGATCTCCCAAGGAAAAGTCCACTTCATCCTTGGGAATGGCCTACTATACCGTGGCATAGGATCCATGTTGACTATGCAGGTCCTATAAATAATATTTATTTCCTAGTCATTGTGGACGCCTACTCTAAGTGGGTGGAAATTTTTCCAACCACTTCCACGACTTCGGGTGTTACTATTCGCTTACTCCGTTCAGTTTTCGCTCGATGGGGTTTACCCGTAGTCCTGGTTTCCGACAATGGTACTTGTTTTACCAGTGAGGAATTTCGTTCCTTCGTCCACCTAAATGGCATTAGACATGTCCGGTCTAGTGTTTTCCACCCGTCTACTAACGGTCTCGCGGAAAACATGGTCCGTACTTTCAAGTCGGCCTTGCGTCATTCTCGTGGGGAGGAAATGCAAGTGGTGTTGGATAAATTTTTGTTTAAATATCGAATAACACCACACACCACGACGGGGGTGTCTCCCTCTAAACTTCTGATTGGCCGGGGAATTCGTTCAGTTTTATTTGTTACGTCCAAACGAAATGTTACAACAACGAGTTTTACGCCATCAGGAAAAACAGAAGTTGTACCACGACACTAAAAGAGGGAGAGTTCTAGAAGCGAAACCTAATGATCCAGTTGTGATTCGCAACTATGGGGCTGGACCAAAATGGGTTCCTGCAACTGTGCAGGAGAGAACGGGCCCTGTTTCCTTCAAGTGCCAACTAGAAGATGGTCGTTCTATTAAACGCCATCAGGACCAGATATGGGAACGTGAAGTGCAGAAGGACCAGAGTCTTCCGGAAGAGAGAACTGATCCTCCGGAAAATGGTTCAACTTGCCCGCCTATACAGGTTGCACCTGATCCTACTACATCAACCCCGCTCCGCAGGTCGTCTAGGGTCCCTCATCCCCCTGACAGACTAAACTTGTAGGGGAGGAGTGAGGTGACGTGTATGTATATATATGTATATAGTCTAAAAGTCACTAAAGGGTAAATATCACTAAATCTAAGCTGAATGGCAAGAGCAAGATAAACGAACCAACGCGGCTGTTCGTATTGCTTTGGTCTGGCCTAGACATGTTTTTTTCCTATCTGACCTAATCTTTGGTGCTGAGTAAAATTAGGTGATGAATCTAAGGTGACAAATCGGGTCTATTGCCCACAACTCCTTAATACCAGAATCCTCAATACTTTCTGCTGCATCAGGTACTACACAGGACTGACTCATAAACTCTTGTAATTGAGAATGATTGGTCTGACATTTTCTAAGCTCCATGCCAGCCTCCCTCATTATAGCTCTAGCCTCCATGAATATCTGTTTAGCCATTTCTGTATTATCCACGGAACACAGCAAATCATCAACATAAAAATTTTTCCTTATGTGTTCAATAGTGTTAGGATAGACTTCAGAATATTTCTTAAAATGGTACTGCATAGTAGCTGCCAACAGAAATGGACTAGAGCTGAGGCCAAACAACACTGACTTCATTCTATATGCTTGAACCTTAGGTTAATTTTCCAAGTCTTTCGTATCCACCCACAGATACCTTACTGCATCTCTGTCCTCTGGTTTTAACTTTATCCGCAAAAAGGCTTGCTTCACATCTGTAGTCAATGCTACTCTACCAAACCTGAATCTCAGTAACAAGGAAAATAAACCTGCATTTAAATTTGGCCCAGCATCCAAACAGTCATTCAAGGACACACGACCTTTGTCCTTGGCTGAGCCATCAAAAACTACCCTCAGTTTGGTGGTAGTTTTGTCTCGCCGACTGCATGGTGTGGCAGATAATGTGCCTCCTGGCTCACCAGCTCACCTTGCACCCTTTCAGCATAGCCCTCCTTTACATAGCTTAGGATGGCCTCATTGTATTCAATTAACAACTCCTCATTTTTTCTTAGCCTGTACAATGAAGTCTCCAACCTCTTGTTAGCTAGCTGAAGGTTTGAAGTGGGTTTGCAAGAATCCTTGCAAGGGAGGCCAACTTCATAGCAACCATCTCTAAACCCAATCCCTTTTTCAAATTGCTCCAAAACATTACTGTTCACTGTACTTGCCTACTTCTCCTGTTTGTCCTTTATGCCAATGGATTCAAGTTCCCAAACGGCTTTCAAATGCCTTTCCAAACCATGGCTGTTCTCCTCAATCTTAACAAAAAGAGTTTTAACTTCCATTTCATTGCAATAACTACCAGGTAGCATCCAGCCTAGCTTACTTTCAATAGCTACCGGACCTCGAGATGTGCGGACAATATTACCAGTGGTGAAGTTCCAATAATAGTCAGCTCCAATCAAAAGACTAATATCTTCTGTTCCTTCAAACTTATTATTACCCAAATTAATTCCTTTAACTTGCAATTCTTGGGCACATGCCATATCTAAACAAATAGTGACTGGAGCACAAAGTTCCTCAATCTCTACAGCTTGGACCTTGATAGTGGGACTTTGTGGTAACAACCCTTTAACCAGAACTTCTACCTTCTTAACTTTGGTTCGGTTTTGAACGGAACCCCCAAACCCAGAAATTCTTAGTTTTCCTCTTAAGTTCTTTAAACTTCAAATTTCTGGAAATTATGGTCTTAATAAAACTACACTGGCTACCACTATCAAACAACACTCTTACAGTAGCTTCTCCATCATTCCCAATTAATAATGCTGCAGCTGTTTGCAATAATCCCCCTTTACTTTTACTCCCTTTCATAGCAGTGACATGTGCCACTGATGTCTCTACTTTTGGAGTAGACCTACTAGGAGTGTTTTCACACAATAATGGCTGATGCCGGCCATGGCATTTTTTGCACAAAATTTTAAACTTACAAAACCTTGCTCTGTGACCTCTCAAAAAACATTTAAAACATGCTGTGGACTTAGTTACCCTGTCCTTTCTCTCTTCAACAGGTAAAGCCTCGGCCACCTCACATTTATATGACTTGTGGTTGCCTTCGCAAAATATGCATGCCTTGATTCCCTTTAATTTATTCTCAGAGGATGCATGTAGAGCTGACACTGTACCTGGGCTATTCCTTTTTGTAGAAACTTTGGTGCTGTGCCTGCCTTTGTCCCCTTGTTTAACATCCCACTGTGCAAACTCAATTCCCTCTCGTCTAGCTAATTCTGTGCCTAAAAGACTTAACATCTGCTGAAGGGGGATGTACAGTTGTACACATGTTCCGTAGAGTGTCCCCTACTTAATTCAAGCAAAATTGAGCTAGGCAATTTAGACTCCAGTTTAGTAACCAACATTCTCCCATACCTTTCCATTCCTACACCCAAGTTGTCCAGGGACCTAGTTCTATCTTCAAATTCATCATATAACTGCCGTAACTCCTTGACACTATTGGGATTATTAACAGGAGGTATAGCTAAAAGTTCACGGAGGTGGCTTTTAATTAAGATCTCTGGCTTACCAAACCGTTTCTTTAATATATCCCAAGCCACATTATAATTAGCCTCTGTTAATGCTAATCCTGCTATTGTCTTTGCTGCCTCCCCTTCCAAGAGGGACTGCAAATAATTAAACTTCTCCACCGCACTTAACACTTGACTAGAATGAACTGCTGATTGAAAACTGTCTGCCCATCTTTGCCATTCCTGAATACTCCTAGAAAATGTTTTGAGTACAAGCCTCGTAATTGAACTGCAGATCTGTTGACCTTAACTTCACAAACACCATTTGTTGGGGGTTGTGTTTCATTATTAGACCTGGTCTCTAACTGTACTGAGCTGCTAAACTCTTTTGCTCTGTGGCATACTTTAATTATATCATCAATAATCTCTTCAAAGCAAACTATGTTATATTCTATTTCATCCTCTTCTATAAGAGCCTCATTTTTAACATTTACTTCACTTTGAGCAACCTTTTTAGTTTCTAATATGGAAAGCTGCGCAGTCACTAAGCTTAAATCCTCTTGCTCTATGGCAGAATCTATAGTGGCAATGACCTTGTAATTAGACCTTTGTAGGCGCTTCTCCTTTTTTTAAACTTCTTCAATTCAGCTGCACTCATCTTCAATGCAAACAACAATTGGGCTCAATGCCAAATAAGCTGAATTGGCAAAAATACTTAACCAAACTGATCAAACTCAAATTTTGCTTTTTTCAAATAAACTGAATTGCTTGGTTGGGGTACTGACCAACCCCCAGTATGGAATACCAAATTTTCCACCCAAGTAACTGGCGCACTGAAGTCTGCAACCTTCCCCTACGAATAATACGCCAAAATTAACCAAACCGGTAAAAATGTAGGCCCAAAACAACGACAGACGAGCGGCCAAGTTTCGCAATTGGGCGACCAAACTTTCTACTCTGGGACCTTAACTCAATTATGTTCAACCCGTCCAGGCCTAACTTGGGCTACAATTTGCACACTCAGAACTTTGCCGGAAAATAGTCACTGACTCAGTCTTGGGCTAGAATCCGGTTTCGAAGGACCATGTTATTTTTTTTTATTTTATTGGGTTCAGAATCCCAGCTGAGCAGTGAACGGCCAAGCTCTGAAGGGCCAGTTCAACCTACAGCCCAAGTTAAGCTAGACTAAAACTTAGGACTTGGAGGTCCTATTAGGTTCTACCTCAGGGTTGCTGACTCGATGTGGGCCTACCTTAGGCCTCAGTTGCATAAAATTAAGATAAAAAACAAAAGAGGCACTATTTATGGTCTTCTTTCTAAACCTTGCAACAACAACACAACCTGCACCATTGCACGATGCAACAATCTTGTATCTAAACAACCAAACTAAATTGCAAGAGAGCTCTCTATAAGACCACGCCCTGTAAGTGCCGCATTCAACAAACGAGTAGGAAGGACGCGCAGTGCCCCCCAAAAAATGATGCCACTAGAGCCCAAAAATGCTAGCTCTAAATTAAGTGGATTTTTCACTAACCTTACAATTATGAGATGGATATATATATATATATATTATATACACACCTTAACTTAATATATGCAAGCAATGCTGCATCAATCAGCTTAGTCATCATATCGCCTTGGGACAACAATGGCTCTTCTCTCTTCTAGATTTTCTAACATTAACCATATGTGGAAAAGGCTTTCCACAGAACAATACATTTTTGTTAAAATTTAAAAATATCATTGTTTGTAAGGGTGATCCAGAGAAATGGGACCCAAAAGAAACCCCTGTAACTCTTAAAGTATAAGTCCTTTTATAAAATCATACGCATCATTCGAAAGAGGATAGTTACAAGTTTGTACAGGATTGTATAGGTTTTGACAATACAAGACAAGATAAGATACAAAACAAAATAAAAGCATGGCAGTTTTGCGTCAAACGTTTCCAGGCGAGTTAATCTCAAGATTTGGAGACGTTGAATGGCCCGTAAGGTCTCCGGATTTTTCTCCCTTAGATTATTATCTCTGGGGATATTTAAAGAGTAGGGTCTACAGAAATAACCCAACGACCTTGCAAGAATTGAAGGCCGCTATCACAAATGAGATACAGGCCATACCACCGCACACTCTTGCAAAAGTGATGCAGAACTTACAAGCGAGAACACTGGAATGCTTGGCAACTAATGGAGCACATTTGAAAGGAGTCATTTTTAAAAAATAAATATTTCATAATAAACTTGTAACTCTACTCTTTCGAATGATATATAGTTTTTATGAAAGGAATTAAATATTAAGAATATTTGGCTTTTTTTTATGGGTCCCATTTATCTGGATCACCCTTTATAAATTAAAGTATTAATCCTTTAAAAGATATTATTCTGTTCGTATAAATTAAAATATGAATCCGTTAAATTTTTAATATTGTATAAAGTGCCTCGATGCCCAGTACAGTGCTTGGCATCCTTTTTCGTTACCCCTAACGACTCCAGTGTGCCACATCTATACTCTTAAACAGAGATTCCTAAATTCTAAATGTTCTTTTCGACTATTATAAATCACATAAAAGAGAAGTGTAGAACCACAATTATATAAATTCTTCTGCTAATCTCATTATTAGAGTAGGACTTTGCAATTTAAATAATCTTTGGTAAACGTGGCATCACGGCGAGGGAAACACCTCGAGAGAGGAAGCGACGCCTCACTCCTCAAGAGTCGGTGTTTCGCCCTTGGGGTAGCCGGTTCAGCTTGGTCCTCAGCTTTTTGATGAAAGCACTGTTCGTTTGCAATGCTTAATAAATTATATTGTTACGGCTTTGGAGGAGCAATCAGTGATTGGTTAGAAGTTATTTGTCCAATAGATATCATTTTGTATCAGTAAATAAGGTTTGCTCAACTAAAGCGCTTGTCAAACATGGTGTGCCACAGGGCTCAGTTCTGGGTCCACTGTTATTTTCATTATATATAAATGACCTTCCACGTTCATCTGATATACTGAACTTCATAATGTTTGCAGATGATACAACTGTCTCTTTTTCTTGCAAAGATGTTATTACAGCTAAGAATATATTTCATTCAGAATTCATCAGTGTAATGAAATGAGTGACCACCAATAAACACTTCCTAAATACCAGAAAAACAAATTTCATGATTTTTACTAATAAAAGAAATGTATATCTTGATGAACTTAATGTTATTGAAATCGCCATAAGGGAGTGTAGGTACTGTAACAAAATTTCTTGGTGTAATGCTAGATAAAAATTTGCAATGGAGTGATCATGTAAATTATATCGCGAAAAAGATTTCAAGGAGCGTTGCTATAATGTTTAAACTTAGAAATATACTCCCTAAACAAGTTTTATTGACTCTTTATCATACTCTTGTTCTTCCTTATATAACATACTGCACACTTGTTTGGGGAAACTCCGCTAATAACGCATTAAATGGTATCTTTGTCATCCAAAAACGAGCAATAAGGTTATTATCTGATGCTGATTTCCTTGATCACTCTAGTGCATTATTTAAAGAGCTAAACCTACTAAAGCTCAACGCTATAACGAAACTGGCACATTTTGTTTTTATTTACAAGTGTAAGAACAAAATCATTAATTTGCAATGGGTAAATAGATATTTTGTAACTCATCAAGAAATCCACTCGTATCAGACCAGAAATAGATCAAAGCTTGTTATACCTCAATTTAGATTGTCTTCATCTCAAAAACTACCCATTTTCTTTGGATTGAAACTATGGAATGACTTGCATGCCGATATAAAAAATATTGTGAATGTAAATTTGTTTAAAACCAAGTTGAAATCCCGATTAATAATGGCATACTAACAAAAATCTAGGATTAATGTCCACTAATATTGTTTAATATTGTCCATTAATATTGTTTAATATTGTAATACATGTTTTAACTATTAATAATACTTATTTACTTACTTATTAATTTATAATAACTAGCTGCTTATTTTTAATAAGAGCCCAGTAAAGCCTAAAGCTTAAGGGCCAAATTAAATAAAATAAATAGTCGAGCTTCACAATTATTCATGTCATTGTAAATTGAAAAAAAAATATTTATTTTATTATTATTAATAAAGGTTATTCTATTCTATTCTATTCTATTCAATTCTCTAAACAAGTGTAGTGTAAAAGAAATCTAACATTTTAAAAGTGATTCTAACCTTGTGAAATGAAGACTGACAAAGGTAATGCGTCATTTATATCCTTCCACGAGAGAAGCATTCCATTCTCTCAACGGACTGAGGGAGAGGCGCCATTGAACGAAGGTATGATATAAATTGCTTTTGTTTTCCACAACTCGCATTCAGAGTAAGCAAAGTGGAAAGAAGAACCGTAGACGTCAGAAGTTAAAAAAATATAAATAAAATGATATCCATCATAATTTTCCGACACATATGTATAGATGTAATCATAGTATTAACTGGGAAAGTTTTAGTAAAAATTGTAGTAAAAAATAAAACTACAACTGAAAGGAACATTCTAGAATGTGGATTAAGACCCCCATTCAAGTATTACGTAACACTTTTTGGGAAGAATTTTAACACCCTCTCCCCCTTGTAACGCTTTACCCCCTCACTTTAATATGTAACACCTGGTCATACCCCCACCCCCCTACTTTTAATTAGGATGGGGAGGGTCAAGGTATTTTAATACGCTTTTCGGCACCTAGGCCAAATCAATGCCGAAAATTTGTGTTGGTACCAGTTCTAGTATTTCAGACATTTTACGTACATTAATTAGCTACCAGACTGGCCAATGGAAGACGTCAAAGGGAACTAATGTGTGCTTTTACATACATGGACAATCAGGAGGAGCTGGAATGACCTCATGAAGATGATGTTGAGACAGAGGGATTGTCTGCACCACCACCTACCTACCTGTGTTGAAGATGGGACACTTGTAATTTCAGTAACAGCACGTGCCCATGTGTGGGAGGAAGTATGAATTACATGTGCATATGTAAAGTATGCAAATTATTTATAGATTGCTCAGTATAGTAATACATACACATGTGACATGTTTCTGATTACAGTGCATGAGCATATCAAAGAGATTTATTTCCATTAAAACTGTTGATTATGTTACACAACACTCAGCTGTACCCCCTCCCCCGATGATAGCAAAGCGTAACACATCCCATGACACCCACTCCCCCCTCAAGTGCTACGTAATAACTGAATGGTTCCTAATATACGAGGGTCACTCAATCTGTTTTGCCCCACCTTTTTTTTTCTTTCCAAGTTTCCTTGTAAGTTCCAGAAATTTTGTACACAAGTAGTTACATACCTTTTTTACAAGTTTTTATTTTTCCACGTAGTCTCCATCCATTTCTACGGCTTTCCTTCACTTCGAAACAAGGGCCTTTATTCCTTGCTGGTAAAAGTTCGCTGGGTTCCGCTGGAGCCACCTCTTAACCTCCTCAACAACCTCATCGTCACTCTAAAACTTTCTTACACGAATAACATCCTTCATTGGCCCAAACAAATGGTAGTCTGAAGGTGCCAGATCCGGGCTGTATGGAGGGTAGTGTAACACAGTTAAACGCATTTTTGTGATGGCCTCTCTTGTTTGCAAACTGTTGTGTGGTCTTGCGTTATCGTGCAAAAGAAGGACGTCTTCCAGTTTTGTTTCCGGTTGAACTCGCTTTATACGTCTCTGGAGTCTCTGTCGGGTAGCAATATATGCCTCTGAGTTGATTGTTTGTCCTTTCTTCATAATGTCCACCAAAATCACCCTTTTCATATCCCAGAAGATGGTGGCCATAACCTTTCGTGCAGAGGGAGTCATTTTGAACTTTTTCTTGCGTGGGGAGTCTGCGTGATGCCACTCCATGGATTGGCGTTTTGTTTCAGGTTCAAAGTGGTGTACCCAAGTCTCATCCCCAGTCAGTTCGTGAAAGGAAGTTGTCCCCTTCTGTCTCGTATCGAACCAACGACTCAGAAGCAATTTCTTTTCTTTGGGCTTTGTGATCTTCAGTCAGTTCGCGAGGAACAAACCGTGAACACACTTTTGAGTATCCCAGTTGCTGAATTATCGTAGTCACACTTCCCTCACTAATTCCTAGCTGCAGTGACAGCTCCTTGTATGTGACACGCCGATTTGATCGAATGATGCTGTGAGCACGTTGCACAGTGTGATATGTCACAGCTGATGCCGGGCGACCGCTGCGTGGCTCACCATTGAGGCTGGCTCTCCCTCTCTCCGATGATCTCACACATTTAGACCAGCGTCCAACTGTGTTTCGATCAACAACAGCATCTCCGTAAACGTTTTGTAGACGTTTGTGAATATTTCCAACTGTTTCCTTCTATGCGGTGAAGAACTCGATAACAGCTCTTTGTTTACGACGCACATCACTGTCAGACTCCATTTTCGAAACTGCGTTAACCATCAGTTTTATACAAGGGCGTTTAAACGCGGTTTTATACCAGGAGAGGAGGTTCAAACTGGAAAAATCCGATTATGTGAAGCGCAGAAAGTTCAAACTTACGGCCCAAAAGACATTTCAGCCCCATGGCCTGTTATTTATTTAGCTAAGAAAAAGGGTGGGGCAAAATATATTGAGTGCCCCTAATACTTTGTAAAAAATTAAATTTGGGATCTTATAGAATGGACCCTATTTTATTAAAATACCCTTTTTTCCTTAATCAGTACCTGTTAATTTTTTGATAATCCCTCTATTTTGTTTACACTACACAGGTACGCTGCTTCTTGTCTTCTCCCTTCATTCCCTGATGAGGTGTACTTGTGTTGTTAAATATACGAAAGGATATGGAATCGCGTTTCATTTTTTCTTGTAGTTGTGCGTCGTATATATACTGTATATATAACCATTTTCGGATGAAGTTTTCTAATTACTGTTCCCTTTTTCCCATTAAAATCAATATATTGTTTCACTTGCCACGAACCCTTACAGCGATCAGCTGATCCCTTAATCCACTAGCTAATCAAAAACTTTCGCCTCTTTGTTGGTTCTCTCTTTTTAGGGAGTCTAGATACTGGTAGGCTTTAGCACGAAGGACGTAAAACGGAATACCAATCAATCAACCTACAGTGTATATACGGAGTTAAGCAGGGTTACACGTTCCTAAAACCAGGAGAGCAACATGTTCATGTTCACACCTAGTGTTTCGCCATGTTATGATTCAAATGACCCATGAATCAACGTCAGTCAGTCTCCTCTCGTCAGACACTAATCTATGGCTTCACCACAACCAGGCCTGAACTCAAGCGCTAGCTTTCAGACGCCTGAAAAAGGCGTTTACATGCGACTTTTTTCAGGTGCCTGGGTACAGGCATAGTGTATATAGTGATCGTAGTGGGATATATATAACAACTGGAAGAAAATATATAGGAAAAGTTGATACTGAGTCATTGCTATGAAATTGGGAACCATGCTGGCATTCATGACGTCAATTTGTTTCTCGTACTAATAAACGGCTATCTTTTGTTCATGTACTATTATTTTAATGTATTTTATTAGTAGTAGTAGTATTTATTTTACGTTTATTATTATTATGATTATCATTATTATTATTATTATTATTATTACTGTATTATTATAAGTGCCGAAGGGGATTTTTATTATTATTATTATCGATAGCTTTAATTGATTTTTATTTTATTTAAGTAAAGAAATTTTCATTCTCACTCTGCAGTGAGCAAAAAAAAAATCTGCTAAATAATAGAATTTTACTAGATTAGGGATTTTACTTTTCTTCCTTTTGATACCAATATATGGCACAATGAATAAAGGCGAGTTAACACAGGCAAGGATTCGCCCAAATGCTGCAGTCATCGAACTGATCATGACTGACCTAAAGGGTAATAACGGCCCTGAAAAAAAAACAAAAAAACCCGAGGTCAGAACTCCACAATTGGCGACTGGAAAGAACTAATTTCAGTACATAGGTATATAGGTCCTGGTAAGCCTTTTGAGTTCCCGTTGAAATTCTTTTTCCCAAGAGCGGAACGAAGCCGATGAAGGTCCTCGGGGAATCACTTATCAGCAATTTAATATTTGAAAATTATATAAATATATACACCGTAAGTGATTACAAATTCCTTGTGCAACCTTAAATTTCAACCTTTTTATGTACACAGGATAGAAACAAACTGTAAACTGTAAACCTCCACCATTGTCGGTTCTTCAAAAAAGAAAGGACCAATGATGCATGACTTTCTGAGAACGGACCAGCCATTGACTTTTGATGAGTCTCTTTCATGTTGCCAAACTTCGTGAAGTTTCTCTGTCCCCCAAATGCGGCAATTGTTCATTATTGCATGACCCTAGAGATAGTAATTAATGGCATTATAAGCATAGGCCCCCAAGTTTTGAAATGAGATAATGTCCAAAACTTTTAAAACAGAGACAGAGCGAATCTTTTTGCATTAAAAACAGATTAAATGCAGAGATATTAATTAATGTAGGCTATAACATATTAACAATGTATTGTAGGTCCAGTTAGCCTAAATAATCCTATTACAGATATAGTCTTCCAACTCTACCTTGACTACCTTCCAAATATGCCTCAAAATACAAATAGTTTCAACGCAAATATTTATATTTATCTAAAACAATACCATATATGAATAATATTAGCATTATTATGATAAAACAAAAATAAAATAAGTATTTGGCACTTATTCTCAACTGGGTATCTACTGAAATTGGCCTACTTTTTAGTTTTGGTACTTAACCTAGACCTGGGCATACCTCGCTTTGTTAATAAAAGAGAATACTACTCCTGGTTAAGTGTTCTCTATACCAACCGCAGCCAGTTGCAACACGATTGCCTTATAAGTCAAAGAATGTACTGCACTCGCAAGCTGTTATCATATTTTTTGGCCGCAACAATACCGTATCGCTACTTTTGCTTTGCATGTTCTTGTTTGCCAGATTGACCTGGGAAAGGATGTCATACCACACCACAATAAAGATGAGGAAATTGTATTTAGTTAGTTGGCTTGCGAGAATAAGCTCTTAATGATGGATGTCTGCGTCCGCTTTCTCCGATTCAGCATCGTAGACTTCAACTGTCTGGTATCGAATAGCTCGAAGGCTGTCGCTCCTGCACTCCAAGCACGTTTCGCATATTGGCTTCACAGTGGGATTTTTGACTGGTCTGTGAGAACTACCCCAACGATAGACAGAGGCAGAGAACAGGACATAAATTCTTTGTACAATGCGAAAAGGGACACAGACTCATTCATTCGTCAGCCAGACTCCTTACTGAGTGGACGCATTCCCTGGGCCAGGGGTGTGCTAGAACCGGTTGGTGCGGTTCGCCCGAACAGGTTGTTAAATTTTGATTGGATCACCGAACCGTTTGTTGATACTCAACCATCGCAGAACAAACTGGTTATATGGAAACTTCTTGAATGAGACAGCAAGATTGAGAAGGTAAATTTATACCTAATATTTTTTCATTTTTTTCAGGATTTTATAGAAAAATATAGGTAGTATCACAAGCAGTGGTCATTTCAATATTTATTTATTTTTTGATGAAAAATTAGTTTATTTTTAGATAATTATGTCATTAGTGAATATAAAGAATGTTAAATAATTTCTGCCAAAATGTTACAAAATGTTGTTTTGAAAAGCTGAAATGCTCCGCCCCGGACCCCGCTGGGGGAGCTACCACTCACCCCAGACCCCACAGCTTAACGACTCGCGCCATTGTCGCTCGCCGATTTACACCCCTATCTGTATCAGAACCGGTTGTTAAGAAATTGGCAGCACACCGCTGCCCTGGGCTCTCTGATATTGTTTCTACTTTTGGATATTGCCGATAAATTTACTTTTGGAAAGTTCTGAATTTTATATACTTGCGTTTATATTAACATTGTTAAGTTAAGTAACTAAATATTAGTGGTTTTTAGCGATTTAGGAGTTTTCATAGCTGCCGGCTTAATTTAATTTAAACTTGTGACGGGTATAAGCGTTAACTACCTTAACTTGCGCGATGCCGTCGCAGAAAGTGCCGTGTGCTAGGTGTGAGGTTAATCGGTGGTATACGGATTTTAAAGATTACAACGGCGGTCCTGTGGCGGTTACCGAGAGATCAGTTTGTTTCTTTTGTGAGTTAAGGGAAGAGATATTTGATATTTGAATCCCCCCCCCTTATCGAGGTTTCGAACCGTTTGCCTAGTTGGATAAGGATGTGAACGAGGGGGAAACTATTTTAATTGGGAACTCATTAGTGCGTCATATAGATAAGGAGTTCGTTGAACGGAATCCAACCAAGAGGAGGAGGGTCTGTCTACCAGGGGCCAGGGTTGACAGAATTAGAGACGAAGTAGATAGGATTGATGTTGCCTCCCGTCACTTGATGTTGGTGACGATGGTAGGGGGCAAGGACTGTATAGGCCCGATACGAGAGTACCTGACCTTTTGGAGAGATACAGGGGGTTAATTAGGTCCTTGAAGGCAAGGTCAGATAGGTCTTTAGTTCTAGGTATTACCCCTAGGCACGGTTTGGGTCTTAGGATTACATCAAAAACAATATTTTTGAACACTAAACTAGAAGAGATTTGTGTTCGGGAAAATGTACCCTTCGTAAAGCTGTGGTTAGAATTCAGAATTTAGTGATCCTAGCCTTTTTATGAAGGATGGGGTGCATTTCAATGAAATAGGGAATGCTAGGCTAGGTAGTTTAATCGCTGAGAACGTTCGAAAGTTGTATAGGTCGAAGCCTTCTTTAAACGATGTGGGTCCCGGAAAAACTGGCTCGACGTGAAAAAATAGTTTAAAACGCCGATCCGTGGGGAAAAATAATTTAAACGTATTTTATTGTAACGCGCGTAGTATTAGAAATAAATTGAACGAATTTAAGGTGATAATTTAGTCCGGGAACTACGATACAGTTGCTATAACCGAAACGTGGTTAAATACTGTGACTCGGGACTTGTTGGGGGAACTTGATATAGCAAATTTTAAACGTTTTACTAATAATAGGTTACATAGGATTAGTGGCGGCGTTTTGTTGTACATTTGTAATTCCCTTAGGGCTATCGAGTTTAAGATTGATTTTCCGGCAGCAATTAAAGCGATATGTGTTGAAGTTAGGGCGCGTAGTATTAGCTTTAATTTCGTTGTTGTTTATAGACCTCCCGTTCAACCCCTCGATACCGATACTAGATTTTACACACTTCTTGGTAATTTTATTAATAATCGGGATAGCATAATTGTCGGAGACTTTAACTGTCCTAACGTTAATTACGAGACTTTTACTGGTAATGATGAGGGTTTGAGACTGATTGAGTTCATGGAAGATATTTTTTTACAACAGATGGTTACCGAACCAACACGCGGTGACAATATTTTAGACGTGGTGATGACGAACGACGAAAATATAGTCGAAGGTTTAGAAGTAGGTGAGAGTTTGGGATGTAGTGATCACCAAATTATTAGGTTTAAACTATTGACAGAAAACAGTAAGGATAGTAACGTAATAGAAGTCCCTGATTTTCGTAGGGCTAATTTTGATAGTTCTGCGGACAGGATGAGAGTAGTGGATTGGGATAATTTATTTATGGGTAATGACGCAAATTTTCATTGGGAGGCGTTTAAAGAAAGTTTTTTTAATATCGAAAGGGAGTTTATCCCGCGTAGGCCCAAACGCGCTAGTCCAAGTGGTGGACTAGAGAAATAGGTGAGTTCATAAACGAGCGTAACAGAGCGTATAGACTTAATAAGCGCAATGGCACGATAGCTAACTTTGATAGAAATATAGAGATTAGACGTCAGGTTAAAAAAATCTGTTAGGAATGCTAAGCGTAATTTAGAAATACTTATAGCTGCGGATAGTAAACATAATCCAAAAAAGTTTTTTGACTACGTCAATAATCGTAAGCCGATAAAAGATAACATAGGCCCTCAAGTGAACGCTAACGGCGCTTTGGCTTCCGACGCTCAGGCGATGGCGGGTATTTTTAACAACTTCTTTGCGACAGTTTTTACCGTAGAAGATGTAAATAATGTCCCTGACGTGGACGATATCGTTCCATTTAGTAGCGAGACTATTTTGAATGAAATAACTGTTTATGAGGATGAGATTGCGCATTATATCGATAATCTAAAAGTTAACAAGGCTCCAGGCCCTGACGCGCTTTATCCTAGACATTTGAAAGATTTGAAAGACGTTATCGTAGGCCCATTAACAAAAATGTTTAATAAGTCATTGGAAGCGGGGATCAGGGCCGGATTTAGGAGTGGGCAAAGTGGGCAGCTGCCCATGGGCCTCCACATCTTGGGGGCCTCCACATATTGACAAGCCATTATCAAAAGAGAAAAAACCCGAAACTAGAAAAACCCGATAGATGATCAACAAAAAAACACGCGCATCCAATACCACTGTAGTACATAAACTTTTACCAATTACTATTTGTTGTGTACTGATTATTATTTTGTTTTTATTACTCTTTTAGGCCTACTCTCACTATAATGGAATACCCGAGTAACCCGAGGCTTTCATTTTTTGCAGAAATGAGTGGAATGGACAGACACAAGAGTGCACGATGTTTTGAAAGTGTATGTATGTTAATCATTTTATGAATCTTATGGATGACTTCAATTATGTCTTCCCCTAAGGTAGGGGGGCCTCCACACGTCTAAATCCGGCTCTGGCAGGGATTATTCCTGAAGACTTCAAATTAGCTAACGTTACGCCCATTTTTAAAAAAGGCGATCGCACAGTAGCTAGCAATTACAGGCCTATTAGCTTAACGTCAATTGTTGGTAAACTTTTGGAATTCGTAGTTAGGGATCGCATCGTCGATCACTTAGGAAGTCGCGATTTGATTAATAGTAGTCAGCATGGGTTTCGACACCATAAATCTTGTTTAACTAATTTCTCAGAGTTTTATAATGAAATAGTGCGCGAATACGATAGGCATAGAAAGGCTGACTTTATTTATTTAGACTTTAAAAAAGCGTTCTATACAGTTCTGCATAGAAGATTAATTGCGAAGGTTAAAGCGCACGGCATACGCGGTCAGGTAGCTAACTGGTTAGAGGAATGGCTTCGTTCCAGGAAACAGAGGGTCGTTGTTAATTGTAGGGAATCGGGGTGGCTGGATGTAGGTAGCGGTGTCCCTCAGGGTTCCAGTGTTAGGCCCATTGCTATTCGTAATCTACATTAACGACATAGATGCAGTTTTGACCAGTAACGTGTCAGAATTCGCGGACGATACTAAAATAAGCGGTAAAGTTCTTAACGTGGACGATAGAAATGGGCTCCAAGACAATGTAAATAGGATCATGGAGTGGACGGATAAGTGGCAGATGCAATTTAACGTAGACAAATGTAAAGTTTTACATATAGGTTCTCGTAACAATAATTACACGTAGTTAGCGAGCGTTGACGAGGAAGTAGATTTAAGCGTATGTGTTTCTAAGGATTTAAAAGTTAGGAACCAGTGCTTGGAGTCTTGCGCAAAAGCTAATAGGATGTTAGGCTTCATAGCGCGTAATTTCGAATTTAAATCGAAGAATATTATATTGCCCTTTTACAAGTCCCTAGTCAGGCCTCACTTAGAATATACCGTTCAGTTTTGGTGCCCTTATTTGCGTGAGGATATTGATAGGTTGGAAAGGGTTCAGCGACGCGCCACGAAACTAATTCCGTCACAACGCAACAAATTTTACGAAGACAGGATTAAAGAGTTAGACTTGCATTCACTCAAAATAGGAGATTAAGGGGGGAGTTTATTGAAGTTTTCAAAATCGTTAATAAAATCGATAACGTAAATTTTGACATTGTTCATTTTCGATAATAGCAATACTCGTAATAACGGATTTAAATTACGTGGCAGACGACACAACGAGATTGAGTGAATGACATTCGCATGGAACGAAAAAGGCTCTCGGGTTTGTGGAGAGAATTCTCGCCTGCAGACCTTTACTTTTTCCTTTCATGTTTGCGCCGTTGTCGTACCTTTAACCCCAACAGTCTTGGATGTCGATTTTATCTCTTCAAGCGTTGACAGGATGGTTGTAGAAAGTTTTTCCCCTATGGTCTCGTGCACTGTTACGAAACCAATGAAATGTTCCTGAATGTTAACTTTGTCATTTGATTTGTCAATAAATCTTACCGTAAAAGACATTTTTTTCAAAATGGCTTACATCTGGCGTACAGTCTAACATAAGCGAATAGTACTTGGCACTATTCAGCTTTGCAAAAATGTCTTCAGGAACTTTTTTCCCCATTAATGCAATTAGTTCATTCTGAATCCTTTTTCCACAGTAATGGTCCATTACTTCCCTTGATATCACGCGCCTCAAGTGCTCCTTCATAACTTCTTCGTACTCTCCTAGTAGCAGTGCTGGACAAAGTACTGAAAAATGCTACTTAAGTAAAAGTATTGTTACTGGGGAAAAAAGATACTCGGGTAAAATAAAAAGTACTCTTATTGGAGACTACTTTAGTAAAAGTAAAAAGTAACGGGCTTCAGAAGTACTCAAGTACAGAAATTAAACAGTAACTCTCCTAAAATAAAATTTATGCTTAGTGATGAAATCCAACCCCAATATTGAACTAATTATGCACATTTACTAGGTAATATGAAAAAAGACTTGAATTGGCAAATCACATCATTCATTTATTATCTAACTTAATTAACATTATCTTACAATCTAACTTAAGTAACAAAATTCAACACTCCTTGAAAATCCATAGTCCACACAGTGCCACCAAAACTCACGCCACAACACACCTACACCCACAGTTTACACCAAATTCACTAACAAAGTCTACCAAAATTTTGCGTTACTGTGATTGGTCGGGACAAGCTCACGCATCTTCTGCTACGTTCTGATTGGTTGATCCAAATTGAGACCATGGCGGGTACTTCCAAGTGTAACGAGACGACTTGGACAAAAGTAACGGAGTAAAAGTACACTACTTAAGTCGAAAAGTTATTCAAATAAAAGTAAAAGTACCAAAACTGTAAAGTACTTATAAGTACGCAAAATCATCCAAAAAGTTACTTAAATAAAGTAACGAAGTACTGGTACTTCGTTCCTAGCCACCTCTGCCTAGTAGCTCCACTAAACCTAGGAAGCTTCCATTATTCTTCGTATAGGGCCTGTCAGATGCGAAATGGGACGTTTTGGCGCCGACGTTCTGGCGCCGACGTTTTTGCGCCACCGTTTGGGCGCCGCCGTTTGGGCGCCACCGTTTGGGCGCCGTTTGACGATTGGTTAGGTTAAGTCGTGATATTTTTGTTAAAACTAACGAAAATATCACGACTTAACCTAACCAATCGTCAAGGGCGTACAGTTGACCTAACCGGGCAGTGACGATTGGTTAGGTTAAGTTGTGATATTTTTGTTAGTTTTAACGAAAATATGACTGAACCTAACCAATCGTCAATGGGGCAGATAACGGAAAAGTACCCATATTATATATACACCTTATAATACACTGACTCTTTTGCTCGCACCGCAAAAAAAGTAACGAAGGGTCGCGCTTGCTACATTTATCAAACACATACAAATATCCATTATGTGAAAACTTCTGTTTCCCTTTCTTACTTGATATATTTTCAGACATTTATGCTATTAAGGGCAACAACACAACTTATCTGAAAAGACAGACAGCACTTCAGGTTAATAACCAAGTATTACTACTTAATACTTAATACTAATTAACGGCGGCGCCAAACCGGCTCCGCGCCCAAACGGTGGCGCCCAAACGGCGGCGCCAAAACGTCCAGCGCCAAAATGTCGGCGCCAAAACGTCCTAGATGGTTTCAGATGAGCCACGAAAAGCCATATTTTGTTTCGCTAGGTAGAGAGTTACACTCAAGAGTCGTTCTAAGATTTGTTTCCAGCATTTCTGCTCGTGTTCGATTTTGCGCTGAAGCTCTGCGTCTGTACAAGCATTTCGTTTCATCCCTCATTCTGTTCCAACCCATGTGTGATATGACTGAAAATGATTGAGTGACTTTTCATGAATCATGAGAATCACCGACATGTGCCTCCAATCACTCGATCCATCAATTGCCAGAAATGATTTTGGATTGAGGTTAAACAACTTACGACAAAAGCAGAATACTTTATCTGTTGACTTCGAATAAAGGCCAGCGCTGCTTCAGGACTTCACCATTTTCAAGTTTTCTGTTCAGAAACGCTAAAGAAAAATGATGATTGTGCTCATCCAGAGGGAAAGTCGTCATGTTATTTAATTTTTTTGGTCCTTGCTCACAACAGGTCTCGAATTTTAGGCGTCAGACTAGGCCATAAAGCAGGATCAGAATCGATAATACCTGTTATAGCACCTTCTCTGATATAAATGGCATCGTCATTGCTTTCTGTAACTGTCGCCTCTGGTTTACGCGTTGGATTAGATTGCAAATCACAACCTGAATCGCCGATGGCCAGTGGCGGATTATCATTGAGGCAATTTAGGCTGAAGCCTCAAGCCCCATGCTTGAGAGGGGGCCCCAATTGTTATATTATATTTTAATGGGTTCAGAATCCCAGCTGAGCCCTGAACGGCCAAGCTCTGAAGGGCCAGTTTAACCTACAGCCCAAGTTAAGCTACTGTAGACTAAAACTTACAGATTTCGAGGTCCTATTAGGTCCTACCGCAGGGTTGCTGACTCGATGTGGGCCTACCTTAGGCCTCAGTTGCATAAAATTAAGATAAAAAACAAAAGGGGCACAATTTATGGTCTTCTTTCTAAACCTTGCAACAACACACAACCTGCACCATTCCACGATGCAACAATCTTGTATCTAAACAACCAAACTAAATTGCAAGAGAGCTCTCTATAAGACTACGCCCTGTAAGTGCCGCATTCAACAAACGAGTAGGAAGGACGCGCAGTGCCCCCAAAAAATGATGCCACAAGAGTGCCCAAACAATGATGCCACAAGAGCCAAAAAATGCTAGCTCTAAATTAAGTGAATTTTTCACTAACCTTACAATTATGAGATGGATATATATACACCTTAACTTAATATATACAAGCAATGCTGCATCAATCAGCTTAGTCATCATATCGCCTTGGGACAACAATGGCTCTTCCTCTTTCTAACACTCCCCACCAAAGAGGCATTGTTGTCATTATCTTCTGCAAGTTTAGCCAAGCCTTCTCCATGAGGCTGTAACTCAAATGTTTCGTCTTGACTATCCATGTTTTTGCTGATTTCTAAAGCATAGAGTTTTTGTATAGGTCTCTTTAATTTTCCTCCTGAAGTCTTTACCAGTGCAGACCTAACCCAATTGTCTTTGCCAACAAACAACTTTTCAATTATGCCAAGCTTCCAGCATTGCCTTGGTCTTTCATCCCCAATCATTACCACTTCTCCCACCTTGATACAATTTGCATTGGAGCCCTTTACATTGCCTGATGGGTAACAATTGAGTTCTGGCAAGTATTCCATCTGCCATCTCTTTCATAACTGATCTTGTAGCTCTTCAAGGTACTTGAACCTTCTGGTTAACTCTTCTTGAGTGCTCTGGATAGGCTGTAAGTCTTCTGGCAAACTGGGGCTTGATGTTAATCGTTTACCACAAAGAAAATGATTTGGTGTCAATGGCT
This sequence comes from Bathynomus jamesi, assembly GCA_023014485.1. Lineage (NCBI taxonomy): Eukaryota > Metazoa > Arthropoda > Malacostraca > Isopoda > Cirolanidae > Bathynomus > Bathynomus jamesi. The sequence goes on along the minus strand of JAJOZX010003057.1, from coordinate 413,676 downwards.
TTGCATCCTGCATACTGTTATAAACAAAGGGGATAGGCCTACTGTTCACCATTGCTTCTACTTCATACAAAACAGTGCAGAATTCTTCTTTGCTCAAATGAGCATTATCTAAAAGTTTCTTTAATGGACACTTTACACTTCTCACTAGCCTTTCCCAAAATCCTCCCCACCATGATGCTCTCTCAATAATAAACTCCCACCGTACCCCTTGGTATGAAAAGTAGGATTGGAATCCCTCCTCTTTTAGCAAGGACCAAACTTCTTGGAGTTCCTTTGCAGCCCTTTTGAAGGTTTTTGCATTATCCGATATGATTTTATTTGGAAACCCCTTCTGTTCACAAACCTTTTAAAGGCCAAAAGAAATACATCACTACGTAAGTTGCTTACCAACTCCAAATGGATTGCTCTGGTGGTAGCACACGGGAAAGACATATAACCTTTGTTAGACTCCCCTTGCTCATACACATAGACTGGACCTGCGAAGTCTACTTCCACTACATCAAATGGGGCAGTTTAGACACACCGTTCTCTTAGAAGTGGAGCCACCTTTTCATGATAAGGCTTTGCACTCCAACGCTTGCAAACCACACATCTATGCAAGACCTTTTTTACTACTTATCTAATTTTGGGAATCCAAAATTGTTGTCTGGTCTCAATTATCACTTCTCTAACTCCAGCATGTAACAACTTATGATGCGTATCCAGAGATGGGTACTAAATACACTGAAAGTATTTAGATACTAAATACTAAATACATCACCAAAATGTATTTAAATACTAAATATTAAATACATTTTTGAAATGTATTTAAATACTAAATACTAAATACACAAAAGGTATTTAAATACATTTCTAAATACATTTTAAATACATTTTAAATACAACAAAATTCACACATACAAATGATTTCAATATAATTAGGATTAATATTAAACTCAAAGTAACTTCCGATTATATACTTCATTCCTTTATAAATTGTATTACAACAAATTCTGATTACATAATTATAGCGATTAGATAGCATTTCGGTATAATGAATGACTGATTGGATAGCATTTCAGTAGCATCGAAATGCTATCTAATCACTAGTTCACTACACTCGGAACACATTTTTGTTGCTACGTAATAATATCAGTCGCTCCAGAGTGCTGTCACTAAGTCTGTTTCTTGTAGGGGAGAGCAGTGGCGTATCAAGGGAGGGGCGAGAGGGGCGACCGCCCCGAGCGGCACTTCCCGAGGGGCGGCAAATTACTGTCAGGCGGGCGCAGTATGCAAAATTTTGGGTTTTTATGTTTTAAAATGCAACCCTCCAAAAAATTATATCTCATCATTGTCGCGCGTTATTTGTGTACAAAATATCCATGGTTTTGATGAAAAATCATCATTAAATGCTATATATGCCACCTCAATGCCACTATTTCCACAAATAGTTGCGTTAAATTTTCACATCGGAAAGGTTGCCAGCCCTATTTTTCAGAATTTCCCTATAATTAGGGAACATCTTACAAAAATACGAATGACTGACAAGATATCCACTACGTATTTGTCACCTAACATTCAAAATGAGTTCATCACACTAATCGGCTGTAATGTTCGAAAATGTATAATTGATAATGTGTCTAGTGCAAAGTACTTTGCAATAATTTTCGATAGTACACCAGATATATCGCATATTGATCAATATCTCAGGTAATTCGCTATGTGTCGATTAAAGATGGTAATGTAGAGGTGAAGGAATCCTTCGTTGATTTTATTAAATTAGAGGGGAAGACTGCTGAGGCAGTTACTGATCTCATTGTCACTAAGCTCCGTGAGGATGGGCTGGATATCCAGAATTGTTATGGTCAAGGGTATGACAATGCTGCTACGATGGCAGGTATTCATCTTGGAGTTCAACGCAGAATTCTTGATGTTAGCAAACACGCTGTTTTCATTCCTTGCAATAACCACTCGCTGAACTTGGCTGGAGTTCATGCCGCGGGACTGAGTCCTAATGCTGTAACTTTCTTTGGAACAATTGAACGAATTTTCGTCTACTTTTCTTCCTCTACTCATCGTTGGGATGTCTTAACAAAACATTCCAAAATCACTGTCAAGCGAGTCTCTGATACGCGGTGGAGTGCTAAGTATGATGCTGTTTCTAGTCTTAAGAAGAACTTGACTCACGTTGTTAGTGCCTTGGAAGAAGTGAGTGAAGGGTCTCCGAAAATCTGGACACAAAGGGCGATGCTGAAGCTCTGTTGACCTCCATCATGTCATACATATTCATTGTGTACTTATTTTTCTGGGATCCAGTGCTGAAAGAAATCAATGATGCTCAGCTATATTTTCAAAGAAAGGGACTTGCTTTGGACCAGTGTGCATTAAAAATGAACTCTTTATCCGTGTTTTTAACTAATGAACGAGAGGCAGTAGTATCAAACGCTGCAGATGCCGCCGAAGAGTTCTGTAATGAAATGGATATCAGTATAGACCGCAGAGTCAGGAGATGGAGAAGAATGCCTGGAGAGCAAGCTCGTGATGCTGGATTGACCGTGCAAGAGGATGTACGCAGAGAATTTTTTGAAATCATGGATCGTTTATTAGCAGAAATTGAAAAACGCACAGTTTGTCTTAAAAACATGAATGATCGCTTTGAATTTTTGTCTCCTTCGTACCTTTTGAATCAGTCCAAAGATGAAGAAATTAATACCAAGGTCAATAATTTTTCTTCCATCTACAATGACATTAATCCAGGAAGTCTACTGGAAGAAATAAAGCGTTTGCGCAGACATTTGCTCAGTTTCGAAAGCATAAGCGTCGACGATGATCCAAAGAACTGGGATATGTTAAAACTACTTCAGTGGATCGTTAAATGGGATCTAGTGGAATCTTTGCCTCATATAACAATTGCCCTCCGGATCTGTCTAACTACATGCATGTCCGTGGCAAGTTGCGAACGAAGTTTCTCGAAACTGAAACTTATAAAAACTTACCTCAGGTCAACTATAAGTCAATCTAGACTGAGCAATTTGGCGATTATTTCAATTGAACGCGAAGTTGCAGAGACAATGGACATAGAAAAAATCATTCATGAATTTTCTGTTATGAAAGTCCGAAAATTTAACTAGGCATTATACATTATATAGTTATTGTTAAAATTATGTAGTGTATTATGTACGGTACATTATGTAGTATTGTTAAAATTGAAGTTGCTTTATTTAAGTTTTTCTTCCAATAAAAGTTTTGTTTAGAAGTGTATTTTTGTAAAGGAATTGTTTTTAAAATTGAAAATTGTTGCAGGGGGGGGGGCGTTGGCATTTTCGCCCCGAGCGGCAAAAAGTATTGGTACGCCTCTGGGAGAGTGTTATCCCTGCAAAGGAAAACAGGCGTTCTACAGGCGCAGATGATGGTATTGTGTGTTGTAACGCAAGAACATGGTCTGTATTAGCGGATGTTTAGTTAGACTTTCGATGGAGTGATCGGGGTGTTCAAATATGCCAGCACTTTCATATCTACAGTTGGTTCATCAGAGGATGATTTCTTTTCAAATCCGAAATACTCATCTCCTTCAGAGTAACTTGACAGATTGTCATCTGCTTGAGGGCTTTCGGAGTCCGTGTAAACTGTTGTCGCTGCCATCATCAAAATGTGCTTTACGGAAGCTCGCTGGGTCTCATTGTTCCATGCTTTGTTTATGTCGACCCATCGCAGTTTGAAATATGGGTGAGTTGCTGTTGCTAGAATTGCGTCATGAACTTCTGGGTCAGCTTCTAGGGTCAGATACTTTTTGTACCTTTTTTGAAACCCTTGGATGATTACTGCAAGCAGTGCTGGACAATGTTTCAAAGTTTTAGATTGAAGCCGATTTAGTTTATTTTGAACTGAGAGAAGAGTTGGGAGGAGTTAGCCATAAAAACAATGGTCACCCTGGAGGCGGTCAATGGTTATGGCAATGGGGGAAAAAACAGCGACATATTCTTCCAGAAACTCTATCTCGTGTGACTTGAAAGCAGGCAAACTTAGAGCCATCATCACGCCATTCAGCTTAGATTTGTGGTTAATGAGAAGGGTAAGTGAATCGTAGAGCGAATTCCATCGTGTGGGGCATGGCAAACGTAAGCTGCAGTTCAAAATGTTATGTATTGTTTCAGCTGATTTAGGACAGCCACTTTTGTTCCAGAGGGCGGAGCACTTGCCCATTGCAGAATGATTAATTGTGGAAAACTTGGAATTCTTGGATGCAGTTTTTGCATCGGTAGTGACAACCAAACTTAAGGTGTGTGACGCACATCGCACATGTTTTGATAGGGTATAGATGTTGGTGTTAACTTGGTTCTCTTCTTCATCATTTGTGGGTGAGTTTTGCAGTCTCTAACATCACTGGTTGAAGATCATTCTCCTCTTCGCAACCATCAGGTTCACTTTCATAATCTTCGTGCTGCTGTGCATCGGTAAAATCGGCAGAAAGAGCAGTTATTCACATGTATTTACTATTTGTATTTAAATACATTGTATTTAAATACTGTATAATGTATTTAAATACAGTATTTAAATACTTGAAAATTAATGGATTTAAAAATACATTGGTAAATACACGAATGTATTTAAATACATTTGTATTTACATACATTTGTATTTAAATGCTGCCCATCTCTGTGCGTATCCAGGATCAAAAGGTCCACAAAGTGTCCCCCAGAAGGTAACAAAATTGGATGTCTTTTCTCCTCTGGAAGCCCAGAAAACTGTAGTCTACCTCCTACTCTCAATAAATCCTGATCCAAAAACACATCCAAACCCTTGAGAGTAGAATGTGTTGGTAGAACCTGTAATGGACTGCAGGTGAGCAATTTTCTCTCTTCACCAAATTTTTCCTTCTGCACATATACCACCCAGTATTGCCTGGCTTGCTGAATCTCCTTACTGTTCAGAATTCCTTCCCTTCTTGTTTCTCCCTTAATGTTGTTTGTAAATCTATGTACCCATGCTGTCACTCTTAACAACCTTTTCAGACCACTAATGTCCTCAAGCCTCAATATTGGGTCCTGCTGCATAAATTGACAACTGTTCACAGTGCATTTTCTCATTTCACTCACCCATTCTTTTTCAGCCTGGCATTCTCCTACAATAGGTTCATTAGAAGGCCAGTTTTCACTTCCAAGTTTTAGCCACTCTGGCCCATTCCACCACAAACTTGACTGTGCAAGATCTTTCACTGAAATTCCTCGTGTAAGTAAATCAGCTGGGTTTTGGGTGCCTGGACAATGCTTCCATTGCTTTGGATCTGTGTGTGCTTGAATTTCCTCCACCCTATTGGCAACAAATGGTTTCCATTTCCTTGCCTGGCTTCTTAACCAGTGTCAAACTATAGTGGAGTCTATCCAATAATAGCTTGGAATTTCATAAAGGGCCAAAGACTTTTGCATTGTAACTGCAAGCCGACTAGCAATAACTGCACCCATCAATTCCAACCTTGGAATAGAAAGCCTTTTCAAAGGTGCTACTCTGCTCTTTGCAGCAACCAACCTGCAACTTCCTCTTTGAATGTGCCTCTTATATAAATACAAGTTGCATAGGCTTCCTCACTTGCATCACAAAAGATGTGCAGCTCCAAATTGTCTGGACTATTGTTCAACTCTCCAACGTACGTTACGTACCATCCTGGGATTTCAGTCTCCAAGATGTGCCAATTCTTTGAACCAATATTTCCACCTTACCACCATATGATCAGGTAACTCTTGGTCCCAACCAAGTCCAACTTCCCAGAGGCTCTGAAACCAAATTTTTTACTTTATCACAAATGGAGCAAGGAATCCAAGAGGATCAAAGACCTTCGAAGCCAAACTAAGAGCTGTACGTTTTGTCCACCTTGTCTCATTCTCAGCCAGCTCTACTAAAGATTTCCATTGAAGGTAAACAAATCCTCTCCTTGCTTCCAAACAATGCCTAGCACCTTTGTGTCTATTGCCCACAACTCCTTAATACCAGAATCCTCAATACTTTCTGCTGCATCAGGTCCTACACAGGACTGACTCATAAACTGTTGTAACTGAGAATGATTGGTCTGCCATTTTCTAAGCTCCATGCCAGCCTCCCTCATTATAGCTCTAGCCTCCATGAATATCTGTTTAGCCATTTCTGTATTATCCACGGAACACAGCAAATCATCAACATAAAATTTTCCTTATGTGTTCAATAGTATTAGGATAGACTTCAGAATATTTCTTAAAATGGTACTGCATAGTAGCTGCCAACAGAAATGGACTAGAGCTGAGGCCAAACAACACTGACTTCATTCTATATGCTTGAACCTTAGGTTAATTTTCCAAGTCTTTCGTATCCACCAACAGATACCTTACTGCATCTCTGTCCTCTGGTTTTAACTTTATCCGCAAAAAGGCTTGCTTCACATCTGCAGTCAATGCTACTCTACCAAACCTGAATCTCAGTAACAAGGAAAATAAATCTGCATTTAAATTTGGCCCAGCATCCAAACAGTCATTCAAGGACACACCACCTTTGTCCTTGGCTGAGCCATCAAAAACTACCCTCAGTTTGGTGGTAGTTTTGTCTCGCCGTACCACTTCATGGTGTGGCAGATAATGTGCCTCCTGGCTCACCAGCTCACCTTGCACCCTTTCAGCATAGCCCTCCTTAACATAGCTTAGGATGGCCTCATTGTATTCAATTAACAACTCCTCATTTTTTCTTAGCCTGTACAATGAAGTCTCCAACCTCCTATTAGCTAGCTGAAGGTTTGAACTGGGTTTGCAAGAATCCTTGCAAGGGAGGCCAACTTCATAGCAACCATCTCTAAACCCAATCCCTTTTTCAAATTGCTCCAAAACATCACTGTTCACTGTACTTGCCTACTTCTCCTGTTTGTCCTTTATGCCAATGGATTCAAGTTCCCAAAAGGCTTTCAAATGCCTTTCCAAACCATGGCTGTTCTCCTCAATCTTAACAAAAGGAGTTTTAACTTCCATTTCATTGCAATAACTACCATGTAGCATCCAGCCTAGCTTACTTTCAATAGCTACCGGACCTCGAGATGTGCGGACAATATTACCAGTGGTGAAGTTCCAATAATAGTCAACTCCATTCAAAAGACTAATATCTTCTGTTCCTTCAAACTTATTATTGCCAAATTAATTCCTTTAACTTGCAATTCTTGGGCACATGCCATATCTAAACAAGTAGTGACTGGAGCACAAAGTTCCTCAATCTCTACAGCTTGGACCTTGATAGTGGGACTTTGGTAACAACCCCTTAACCAGAACTTCTACCTTCTTAACTTTGGTTCGGTTTGAACGGAACCCCCAAACCCAGAAATTCTTAAATTTTCCCTCTTAAGTTCTTTAAACTTCAATTTCTGGAAATTATGGTCTTAATAAAGTTACACTGGCTACCACTATCAAACAACACTCTTACAGTAGCTTCTCCATCATTCCCAATTAATAATGCTGCAGCTGTTTGCAATAATCCCCTTTACTTTTACTCCCTTTCATAGCAGTGGCATGTGCCACTGATGTCTCTACTTTGGGGTAGGCCTACTAGGAGTGTTTTCACACAATAATGGCTGATGCCGGCCATGGCATTTTTTGCACAAAATTTTAAACTTACAAAACCTTGCTCTGACCTTTCAAAACATTTAAAACATGCTGTGGACTTAATTACCCTGTCCTTTCTCTCCTCAACAGGTAAAGCCTCGGCCACCTCACATTTATATGACTTGTGGTTGCCTTCGCAAAATATGCATTCCTTGATTCCCTTTAATTTATTCTCAGAGGATGCATGTAGAGCTGACACTGTACCTGGGCTATTCCTTTGTGTAGAAACTTTGGTGCTGTGCCTGCCTTTGTCCCCTTGTTTAACATCCCACTGTGCAAACTCAATTCCCTCTCGTCTTGCTAATTCTGTGCCTAAAAGACTTAACATCTGCTGAAGGGGGATGTACACATGTTCCGTAGAGTGTCCCCTACTTAATTCAAGCAAAATTGAGCTAGGCAATTTAGACTCCAGTATAGTGACCAACATTATACCATACCTTTCCATTCCTACACCCAAGTTGTCCAGGGACCTAGTTCTAACTTCAAATTCATCATATAACTGCCGTAACTCCTTGACACTATTGGGATTATTAACAGGAGGTATAGCTAAAAGTTCACGGAGGTGGTTTTTAATTAAGATCTCTGGCTTACCAAACCGTTTCTTTAATATATCCCAAGCCACATTATAATTAGCCTCTGTTAATGCTAATCCTGCTATTGTCTTTGCTGCCTCCCCTTCCAAGAGGGACTGCAAATTATTAAACTTCTCCACCACACTTAACACTTGACTAGAATGAACTGCTGATTGAAAACTGTCTGCCATCCTTGCCATTCCTGAATACTCCCAGAAAATGTTTTGAGTACAAGCCTCGGTAATTGAACTGCAGATCTGTTAACCTTAACTTCACAAACACCATTTGTTGAGGTTGTGTTTCATTATTAGACCTGTCTCTAACTGTACTGAGCTGCTAAACTCTTTTGCTCTGTGGCATACTTTAATTATGTCATCAATAACACCAGTACACATTTAAAAACTTGTCGATCGATTTTTACAAACTAGTTGGTGATTCTATAATTTGAGTGCGCTGATCTCAAAATATAGTTAGTTTTTCCCTATCACGTATGGTTTTCTTACTACAGGGTGTGTCACAAATCCCCCATTTATCCCCAAATGTGAACCATCTTATCGAGACCAACATTGGATTGCACATGCTAAACCATAAATTTTGTTGTTATAGACTACAGTAACGCTTACATAATAATGTAGGGTAAATATATATAACAACCAGTCCCGTTCCCAGCAAAATACTCTCTCCCCTCCCATCAATGGGTGGTTAACATTTGGGGACAGATGAGGTATTACAACACCCCTTGTAGCACGAAATCTTTAGGTGATAGAGTAAAACCTAATTAAAGCAGAATTAAATAGCTCCTAGCTCTTGGACAAGCATATTGCTTGTTTATGAAAGAATAAAAAAATAACTGAAAGAAACAAAATATATTTACCTTCTTTACTTGCAAACATTTCAGGACTTATTCCAAAGACTTAAGACTACGAAGGTAGATCTGACTAATGACGACTAAACCGGTGCTTCTTTGATGTTTTCTTATGCTGTGCGTTAGGCTGATCTCGTTGCAGACACCAGCAGTAATCCGCCATCATATTTGTATGCCATCTTCCTTGATATCTTCTTTCCATGGTTTTGATGTCCTGGTGAAATCGTTCCCCTTGCTCCTCACTGACATCTCCGAGATTTTCGGGAAAACGGTTAAGATGCGAAAATAAGAAGTGAACTTTCAGGCTCATGTTGCAGCCTAAGGCGCAAAACTTTTTAAGCATATTTTCCACCAGTCTTTCATAATTTTGGCTTTTGTAGTTTCCCAAGAAGTTTTCAACATCTTTGAAACCAAGCCATGCTTCTTTTTCTTTATTTGTCATTGTGTTCAGGAAATGATCGTCTGTCAATAACTTTCTAATCTGAGGACCTATAAAAACACCTTCCTTTATTTTCTCGTAGCTAATCTTTGGATATTTTGAACAAATGTACTTGAAACACTCACCTTCTCTATTCAATGCTTTGACATACTGCTTCATCAAGCCTAACTTAATGTGCAAGGGTGGTAGGAGGATTTTATTTGGTTCAACTAGATGTTCATGTAAAATGTTCTTTGATCCTGGGGTAAGATTCTCTCTAGGAGGCCAAGTTTTCCTCTTCCAGTGCTGGTCACGTGCTCGACTATCCCATTCGCAGATGAAACATGGCATCTTAGTGTATCCTGATTGCTGCCCAAGTAACATGCAAAGGACTTTGAGATCCCCACACAATATCCATCTGTGATTTTGATACTGAATTTTTTCCAGAAGCAGTTTCATGTTATCATAGGTCTCTTTTAAATGAGTAGAATGGGCCACTGGGATTGATGCATATTTGTTACCGTTGTGCAGTAACACTCCTTTTAGACTGGTTTTAGAGGAATCTATAAACAACCTCCAGTCACTGGTTTGGTATTCGATGCCTAGCTTGCACACTAATCCTGTGATGTCCTTGCAAAATACCAAGGGACCATCTTCTTCGAAAAAAGGCACGAAGTCTTTCTTACGATTTCTGTACCAAGCGAAGTATGTGTCGGATGCCAATAAATTGTTCTCCTGCAATCTAGACCCCAAAAGTTCTGCAGAGTCCTTAGGCAGATTCAAATCCCTGACTAAGTCATTTAGTTCGGCTTGGGTTAATGGTTTAGGAGGATCTCGGTCAGCTGTTGGCTGTTCATAAACATCATCATTGTCTGGATTTGGAGCTGAATCAGAATCTGAATTGTATTGATCCAGACTCTCGGGTGGGCGGGGAATAGGAACTTCTGGACCATGGGTACCGGCCTTATTACAGATGGAAGACTTGGGTATTGAAGGCTCTCTTTATTCTTTGCATCATAACCTTTAACATTGCAAGAACAGAAGTAGCAGTCGTCGGTATGGTTTCTAGGCTCGCGCCATACCATAGGGATCCCAAATGGCAAACTTTTCTTTTTACCTTTGCTCCAATTCCTTAGTGCCGCAACACACGTAAGACAAACCTTGTGTGGAGCCCAACTTTTGTCTTGATCTCCTAATTTAATTCCAAAATAAGCATGATAAGCTCTCTTAATGAAGGTCGTTACATTTGTCCTTTGTTTTACAACAACATACCGACCACAAATATAACAAAATATGTCTGGACTATGGGTACATCCTCTAGAAGCCATTATTAAAATTTTAAAGACGTAATGTTAGAATTATCTATTTGAAAAATATGAAAAAACGAAATTAATTAAAGATAAAAAAGGTAAAAAATTACAAAACGCCCCAAAATTGTTTTGCTAATAACTTTAAAACTGTGGGTGATAGAAAAAAACTGGTAGCATTTTTTAATTCAGCGCAGCGAACTGCTTCAGAATCACAACTCAAAATAAAGAAATCGATTTTCATGCAGACCGGTGTAATCTTTCAAAGTAAATTATGTTATTTTCTATTTCATCCTTTTCTAAAGTCTCAATTTTAACATTTACTTCGCTTAGAGCAACCTTTTTAGTTTCTAATATGGAAAGCTGCGCAGTCACTAAGCTTAAATCCTCTTGCTCTATGGCAGAATCTATAGTGGCAATGACCTTTGTAATTAGACCTTTGTAGGCGCTTCTCCTTTTTTAAACTTGTTCAATTCAGCTGCACTCATCTTCAATGCAAACAACAATTGGGCTCAATGCTAAATAAGCTGAATTGGCAAAAATACTTAACCAAACTGATCAAACTCAAATTTTGCTTTTTTTTCAAATAAACTGAATTGCTTGGTTGGGGTACTGACCAACCACCAGTATGGAATACCAAATTTTCCACCCAAGTAACTGGCGCACTGAAGTCTGCAACCTTCGCCTACGAACAATAAACCAAAATTAACCAAACCGGTAAAAATGTAGGCCCAAAACAAAGACAGACTAGCGACCAAGTTTCGCAATTAGGCAACCAAACTTTCTACCCTGGGACCTTAACTCAATTATGCTCAACCCGTCCAGGCCTAACTTCGGCTACAATTTGCACAATCAGAACTTTGCCGAAAAATAGTCACCGACTCAGTCTTGGACTAGAATCCGGTTCCGAAGGACCATGTTATATTTTATTTTATTGGGTTCAGAATCCCAGCTGAGCCCTGAACGGCCACGCTCTGAAGCGCCAGTTTAACCTACAGCCTCAGTTGCATAAAATTAAGATAAAAAACAAAAGGGGCACTTATGGTTTTCTTTCTAAACCTTGCAACAACACACAACCTGCACCATTGCACGATGCAATAATCTTGTATCTAAACAACCAAACTGAATTGCAAGAGAGCTCTCTATAAGACCACGCCCTGTAAGTGCCGCATTCAACAAACGAGTAGGAAGGACGCGCAGTGCCCCAAAAAAATGATGCCACAAGAGTGCCCAAACAATGATGCCACAAGAGCCCAAAAATGCTAGCTCTAAATTAAGTGAATTTTTCACTAACCTTACAATTATGAGATGGATATACACACACCTTAACTTAATATATACAAGTAATGCTGCATCAATCAGCTTAGTCATCATATCGCCAAAGGACAACAATGGTTCTTCCTCTTCTAGATTTTCTAACACCAATCAAAGTGGATCTATTTGAGTGAGGGTGACTGTGTGTTAATTTCAATGGGGCTTATTTCAGCGTTAATATGCCAGATATTGCTCAGATAGATGGTTTCCGTAACAGGGCTGAAAATCATGAATGTAGCAGTGAATTGATTATATATCTAATGCTTTTGCGACATGGAGTGAAAGATATCTTTGCTAATGCGGAAATAGCTTTCCGAATGTATTTATGCCTCATGGTCTCAAACTGTACTGGTGAACGCAGCTTTTCAAAACTGAAGCGGATAAAGGATGAAGCTAGAACAAAAATGAAGCAAGAAAGGATGAATATACTCTCACTGGTGTACATAGAAAGTGACATTTTGCGGGAACTGAGTTTCGATGATATAATTCGAGATTTCGCAAACCGAAAAGCTCGAAAGGCAAACTTTTTTTATTAAATATGACAGAGTACACAAACTGACAAATTCCCTGTTTTATTTTATATTTTATAGGCCCTAAAGTAAAGTTTGTTTAACACGGTTTTGTTTAGGCAAACAGAAAAATACACTGTGTTAAGGTTCTTTTATGTTTGTTTCTTAATTAGCTTAAGCACCATACATGTAATTCGTGTAAATGTACTATGTACTGTAAATGTAGAATTTGAACCCTCAGTAATTGGGGGTTCAATTATTCGGTCAGTAAAACTATAGAAAAGAACCCAACAATGAAAATCTTAAGCTTCACATCCGAACCCATTGTATCAAGCAATGAAAATCTTAACGCGCAAGAGTAAAAACATGAAACAAAGCAAAGCGCATTTATTTCTATGTTATGAATCGCTTAATAGTAAATATAGTACATGGTGTCTACACAAGTTTATTTATGCAAAAACTTGAAATATATTTACAGTATTACGTCGATACAATATATGAGAAAGAGAAAACTTCATCAACTTGAGTAGTCTAAGCATCATCATCCTGTTTGCATATACGTTTTGTGTTTCGTATTTATCAATTATTACGAAAGAAATCTTTTATAATTTGAAGAGCCTAATCATTTTCATTAATCAATAAAGTAACATGAATATCATCAACTGTTGCCGCAAAATAGAAGTCAACATCTTCCTTCCTTGAATAATCAATTTTAAAATTAGAAAGAGCCGTTTTGTGCAGAAAGCTGAGATTTGTTTATAAAAACCTCTGAACAGTTAGCTAGAACAACGTGAAAAAAGTGTTAGCAGCTGAGGAGGAAGCTTCTAACAGTGGCTGTATCCTCCAGCGCGGGACACGCCAACGCGAAGAAGAGGTGACGTCAAACCAAAACATCAACGCGCTGGTGGCCAAACTTCCTCAAATCTCCGTGCAGCGGGCTGTCTACGGTTGGCCAGACTGGCAGCCGACGGCCTGTTGCGTGGCATGGTCAGAGTGCCGATCGACTCCAAGGGCCGGACCTATTCTCAGTGTGCTATATTTTAATTTACGGGGAGCAATTGCGTGCTCCCCGGACTATTACTCTCCGGCGACATTAAGACTAATCCAGGCCCCACTACAACTTACACACGTCACCATACACAAAGACATAGACACAATAACACCATGAGACACATACAGAAGTATAATATTAACATATTACAGTACAACGTAGATAGCCTCACAAACAAAATCATGCAGCTTAGGGAATTCGTACACAAACAAAACAGTCACATAGCACTTATACAAGAAACAAAACTAAAACGCACACACAAAACACCCACCATCCCTGACTTCACGGCGATCCGTCAAGATCGTACTGGGGGTAACGAGGGTGGACTCATCACTTACATACGTAAAAGCATTAGCTACACTGATGCCACCCAAAACATTACAAACACAATCCAAGCAGATAACACGATAGAAATACAGGCAGTTAGCATTAAAGCACGCGCAAAACACCACACTAATCAACATTTACAACCCACCAGATAGTTCACCTCAGGTGCCAGCCAATCAGGGCCGGCCCTAGCTTCTGAGGGGCCCTGTACAAGATGGTTGGGGGCCCCCATTCCTTACACATCCATCCCAGGGCCCCACATATGTTTCTGATTTTCTATGAGGACATCATCTTCATAAAAGCAAACACCCAATATTATCTATTATATATTTCCGCCTGTCTGTTTGTCTGTTTGTTTGTCTGTCTGTCCTTTATGCAAGCGCAAACCGTTTGACCTGGGGGAGTCGGGTGGGGGTAATGGGGGAGGAGGGGGGTAAGTGGGGAGAGGGGTGGGGGTAATATTCAATATTCAATATTCAACTATTCAAATATTCTAATAATTAAAAATAACACACAAATTTCATTTGTTATAAACGAGCAACTTCTATTGCACCGTTCTTGAAATAATTACATCTAAAAATATGAAAGCATCTCCGACACAAAGTACTTTCTACTTTGACATAGATTTATACAATTATAGCATTTGATTAATAAAGCTACTTAGGAAAATATATCAAAACTAAAGCACTATGCTCAAACCTGAGACAGGCTGAGAGAGAAATATACCTTTCCATAAAACAGTTGCTTGCCAACTGGCTGGTGGCTACAGATCACGGTTTTAAATTTTCGGATGACGTCTCTATGGCAATACTACATGAGGCGCGCCGCTGAGGTGACAGATGGTCAGATTTATTTGTTATATGTCTCGATATTATGATCAATAAACTGATGATGTAATAGAGAGTTGATGTAGGCCCTATTAGATATAATTGATATATGCCGTATAATAACCAAAAAAATATACCGCCACAAAAAATAGATTGATACCCGAACAGAAACACTGATAATAATATCGTATACCGCGCACACGCCACATTACGTACATAAAGAGACGAAAAAAATTAAACGAAAAGAATTTTAACAGTGACAGTTCTGAACACATAGTGACAAAAAGTAGCCTACAAATATAAATATAATAATATACGCTTATTTATGCTGCTTATTTACATTCTTTTATGTGGTTTTGTGTCGTTTTTATAAGTTTGGTGATGCTGTAGCAACTAAAAATACGAAGAACAAATGAATTTTGGAGGGGGGCCCTCTAATTGATGGGGGCCCTGTGCAGCCGCACAGGCCGCACATAGCTGGGGCCGGCCATGCAGCCAATTACAATCCACAGTTACACGATCTGGCCTCTCTCACTAATGTCATCTTAGGAGGAGACTTCAATGCTAAAGACACTAGTTGGTACCTGCACAACCAAAGCAACACCAGAGGCGCCAACATAGCCACACAACTAAACAGCCTCTTCATTCTTAACAATACAGAAGAACATACACACATACCACATCAAGCAGGATACTCAAACTCCTCCTCAGACATAACGTTCTGTTCCCCCTCACTAGCAACACATGCACACTGGAGAACAGAAAAACAACTGTCATCAGACCACCTTCCCATCATCATTACAACACGTTCTACACTCTGCCCCAACAAGCTTAGGCACACTTACAGAAATTACAAGAAAGCTGATTGGGAACAGTTCAAAATACAGACTGAGGAACAATTCACCACATTAAACAGCACACCCATCATAAATATCAGTACACCATTCAAGACATTTAATCAGATCATCGATAATGCAAACAAATACATACCCAAAGGCAACATTAGGAAATACAACCCAAATTACACTAGAGAAATAGCCTACCTCATAAGCAACGTAACAACCTCAAACATAACACACAAACACCACACATAGAAACCATAAAACAGCAGATACAACAGCTCAACACAGAAATAAGCAAAAACTCAAAGGAAAACAAACAGAAACATTTAGGGAATTCATAACAACACTAAACCATTCCACAGATACATCCAGGCTATACAAGACTATAAACAGCATTACCCACTCTAACAACGGCATTCACACCTCACTCGCGGCTATCTGTCGCAGCCAAAATAATATCCCAACATATACGCAACACGCTAACATTCTAGTTAATCACTACGCAAAGATAAGTCACTTAAACAGAGACAACAACCAGAAACACGCAGACAGACAAACAGCCAGACACAAGAAAACCTACAGACTCAACACGACCATTACACCCTTCAATACAGACCAGACCACCAAAATCATCAAAAAACATTAAGAATTCGAAGGCTACTGGACCAGACAACATATCTAACATACATCTTAAACACTTGGGCCCACAGGGAATACTAGCTCTTACAAATATCAGCACATATTCATGCCAACACTGTATCATTCCTGACATATGGAAACAAGGTAAAATTATTACACACTCAAACCAAACAAAAATCCAACAGAATCAGCTTCCTATACACCCATTACTTTATTATGCACACCTTCCAAAGTAACAGAAAAACCAATCTTACAAATCACCAACCCACACATACCACTATCGCCTACTCAACATGGATTCAGACCTCACCACTCAACTACGACATTACTCACTAACTTCACGCAGCACATCATGGATGGCATCAACTCCAGACGACCAGCTCAACGTACACTATTAGCAACAATCAGTGCTGTGCTCGTTACTTTATAAATGTAATGCCGTTACCGTTACTACAGTCTAAATGTAACGCCGTTATCGTTACAGTTACCATTTTTAAAAAGTAACGAGTAACGGCACCGTTACTCGTTACCGTTACTTTTAATGAAATGTAAATATATTATGCATACTATGCATAGGTATATTATAATTTATATATACATAAAATCAGGGCCGTTTCCTGGCATAAGCAGACTAAGCGACCGCTTAGGGCCCCGCTGCTACTAGGGGGCCCCTAGACAGGCTCCCAGGTCATAGCTCAGTGGGCAAGAATAGAAATATAGCTGAAGTTATTATTAACATTATTATTATTATTATTATTATTATCATTATTATTATTATTATTATCATTATTACACTGGTCTACAAATTTTGAAAACGTTTGTGCTTCGGAGATAAAATGTGTTTCCTATTATGTATTTTTGGGTGCTGAAAACGAATATGACTATAAAAACAGTCGATTGGCTACAGTTTCCAAGAAAATTTAAGTTACACATCTTGCGTATATGTATACCATATATTAGTAACATACCTGTATAATGCAGTCACTTATATTGATTCAATCCGTCGCTTCTTTGCTTGTCTCTTGTATTCAATTTCTGAAGCATCTCTTGTTAATGTCCAGCAGTAGTCTACTAACAATAATGGACTCCATTTCCCCTGGTAGCGTTTCTCCATCGCTGAGATATCCTGGTGGAAACGTTCACCATGTTCATCGCTGACTGCTCCGCAGTTGGCCGGAAAAAATTCCAGCTGCGAATGGAAGAAATGTATCTTTAAAGACATATTGCAGCCCATTTTTTGATAGGACAACAGCAGGTTTTCCACCAGCTCCCTGTAATTGTCAGCTTTGGTATTTCCAAGAAAATTGGTTGCTACTAACCGGAAAACATTCCACGCTGTCTTCTCACCACCTAGGATACGGTCGAACTCCTCATCTCTAAGAAGCTCGTGGATCTGTGGACCAATAAATACACCCTCCTTGATTTTTGCTTCACTGAGCTTTGGGAAGTTACCATCGAGGTACTTAAAAGCTGCCCCCGTTTTATCCATAGCCTTAACAAAAATTTTCATGACGCCCAGTTTGATGTGTAAGGTAAGGGTGATAACAAAATCTTTCTCGATTCTACAAGTGGAGGATACTGAACATTTTTTGTTCCAGGTTCCAATGAGTGTCGGAGTGGCCAATCCTTCTTGATGTAATGAGAAGTCCTAGCCCGACTATCCCATTCACACAGAAAACAGCAATACTTAGTGTAGCCCGGCTGCAGTCCAAGCACGATAGCAACAACTTTCAAGTCACCACAAAACTACCACTGATGTATGTCATAGTTTATGCAGTTCAAAATTTCCTTCACGTGGACTGCATGACCAACTGGAATTGATGGTAATACGTTGCCAACATGCAACACAACAGCTTCTGGACTCAACTTCGATGAATCAATGAACAGTCTCCACTCATCAGGATTGTGAATAATGTTGAGAGTTGCCATCAGACCATCGTTCGAAATGTGAAATTTAATGGATCACATCACCTCAAATTCTCTTCACACAGATCAGTTATCAAACAAGATAAGAAAGAGTATTTTAGCAAAATCTAACAGAATATGTAATGTTATGTTCTTCTCAGGAGCACTACTGAAATATTTGGAAAAGCCATCCTCAGCAAAGCCTGATGAGCATCATGAGCCAACAGCAGGACCATCCTCTATGCAACCAAACACCAGTAGAAGTAGAGCCTGATGAACCAACAAGTGGCCCATCTTCTGTTCAGCTTCAAACACCACACACAGGCATTTCTACTGAGCAACAAGAACCAAGATCTGCTCCACCGCTTGATCCGTATGAGTGGCCAGTTGTCCTGTCAGATGCCTTGAAGACAGATCTGGTGTCTCGAGGACCATTTCAAATCAGTCCAGATTTCACATTCCCTAAAAGAGAGGACGGTAGAAGCTTTCATCACCATGTACAGAACATTAATTAATGGGGAAAAAATAAAGCGAAGCTGGCTGATGTACTCTAGAAGGAATGATGCTCTTTATTGCTTCTGCTGCAAGGTGTTTTCAAGGAAGTCGTACAAACTAATTACGGATGGACTTTCAGACTGGATAAACGTTGGTTCGCTTCTGAAAGGCCATGAAAATAGTTCAGAACATGCAGTTAACATGGCAACATGGAAGGATCTGGAACTGCGGCTAAAAACTGGGAGGACCATTGACCAAACTGAAATGTCATTAATGGAGGTAGAGCGAAGACACTGGCGAGATATTCTCACACGTCTTGTAAGTATAATCCAATCACTGGCAGAGAGAAACCTTGCTTTCAGGGGTCTTCCTCTACATTGTACAATCGAGACAATGGCAACTTCTTGAAGGAGGTTGAGCTGCTTGCCAAATCTGATCCAGTGATGAAACAACACATCAGCAGAGTCGAAAGTGGCCAATATAGTCATTCAAGTTACCTAGGAAACATCATTCAAAATGAGCTCATTGGGTCCATTAATGGGAAGATCTTGGATGCCACTGTTGCAGAAATAAAACAAGCTAAATATTACTCATTCATTTCAGACTGCACTCCAGACATAAGCCACCAAGAACAGATGTCGATTATTATCAGAACTGTTAAAATGGGTGAAGTACCAGAAATAAAAGAATACTTCTTGGGCTTTCTTGAGGCTTCAGAAAGTACAGGCCTGGGTTTATCAGTTCTGATTCTGAAGAGACTAGATTGTTATTTTATTTATTTGTTGGGTTCAAAATCCCAGCTGAGCCGTGAACGGCCAAATTCTAAAGGGCCAGTTCTATCTGAAGCCCAAGTTAAGCTAAATTAAAACTTACGGATTTGAGATCCTATTAGGTCCTACCTCAGGGTAACCTCAGGGTTGCTGACTCGATGCGGGCCTACCTTAGACCTTAGTTACATGAATTTAATGTAAACAAAAAAGGTACTATTTATGGTCTTCTTTCTCAACCTTGCAACAACAACGCAACCTGGACTATTGCACGGTGCAACAATCTTGTATCTAAACAACCAAACTGAATTGCAAGAGAGCTCTCTACAAGACCACACCCTGTACGTACGACATCCCACAAACGAGTAGAAAAGACGCGCAGCGCCCCAAAATGATGCCACCAGCGTCCCAAACACTGATGCCACAAGAGCCCAAAAATGCTAGCTCTTATTAAGTGAATTTTTCACTAACCTTACAATTATGAGATGGATATATATACACCTTAACTTAATATATACAAGCAATGCTGCATCAATCAGCTTAGTCATCATATCGCCTTGGGACAACAATGGTTCTTCCTCTTCTAGATTTTCTAACACTCCCCATCGAAGAGGCATTGTTCTCGTTACCTTCCGCAAGGTTAGCCAAGCCTTCTCCATGAGGCTGTAACTCAAATGTTTCATCTTGACTATCTGTGTTTTTGCTGATTTCTAAAGCATAGAGTTTTTGTATAGGTCTCTTTAACTTTCCTCCTGAAGTCTTTACCAGTGCAGACCTAACTAAATTGTCTTTGCCAACAAACAACTCTTCAATTATGCCAAGCTTCCAGCATTGCCTTGGTCTTTCATCCCCAATCATTACCACGTCTCCCACCTTGATACAATTTGCATTGGAGCCCTTTACCTTGCCTGATGGGTAATAATTGAGTTCTGGCAAGTATTCCATCTGCCACCTCTTCCATAACTGATCTTGTAGCTCTTCAATGTACCTGAACCGTCTGGTTAACTCTCCTTGAGTGCTCTGGATAGGCTGCAAGTCTTCTGGCACACTGGGGCTTGATGTTAATCGTTTACCACAAAGAAAATGATTTGGTGTCAATGGCTCTGCATCCTGCATACTGTTGTAAACAAAAGTGATAGGCCTACTGTTCACCATTGCTTCTACTTCACATAAAACAGTGCAGAATTCTTCTTTGCTCAAATGAGCATTAGCTAAAAGTTTCTTTAATGGACACTTTACACTTCTCACTAGCCTTTCCCAAAATCCTCCCCACCATGTGAAAAGTAGGATTGGAATCCTTCCTCTTTTAGCAAGGACCAAATTTCTTGGAGTTCCTTTGCAGCCTTTTTGAAGGTTTTTGCATTATCCGATATGATTTTATTTGGGAAACCCCTTCTGTTCACAAACCTTTTAAAGGCCAAAAGAAATACATCACTACTTAAGTTGCTTACCAACTCCAAATGGATTGCTCTGGTGGTAGCACAGGTGAAAAGACATATATAACCTTTGTTAGACTCCCCTCGCTCATACACATAGACTGGCCCTGCAAAGTCTACTCCCACTACATCAAATGGGGCAGTATAGACACACCGTTCTCTTGGAAGTGGAGCCACCTTTTCATAATAAGGCTTTGCACTACAACGCTTGCAAACCACACATTTATGCAAGACCTTTTTTACTACTTGTCTAATTTTGGGAATCCAAAATTGTTGTCTAATCTCTATTATCACTTCTCTAACTCCCGCATGTAACAGCTTATGATGAGTATCCAGGATCAAAAGGCCCACAAAGTGCCACCCAGAAGGTAGCAAAATTGGATGTTTTTTCTCCTCTGGAAGCCCAGAAAACTGTAGTCTACCTCCTACTCTCAATAAATCCTGATCCAAAAACACATCCAAACCCTTGAGCGCAGAATGTGTTGGTAGAACCTGTAATGGATGGCTGGTGAGCAATTCTCTCTCTTCACCAAATTTTTCCTTCTGCATATATACCACCCAGTATTTCCTGGCTTGCTGAATCTCATTACTGTTCAGAATTCCTTCCCTTCTTGTTTCTCCCTTAATGTTGTTGGTAAATCTATATATCCATGCTGTCACTCTTAACAATCTTTTCAGACTGCTAACGTCCTCAAGCCTCAATATGGGGTCCTGCTGCATAACTTGACAACTGTTCACAGTGCATTTTCTCACCTCACTCACCCATGCTTCTTCAGCCTGGCATTCTCCTACAATAGGCTGATTAGAAGGCCAGTTTTCACTTCCAAGTTTTAGCCACTCTGGCCCATTCCACCACAAACTTGACTGTGAAAGATCTTTCACTGAAATTCCTCGTGTTGGTAAATCAGCGGGGTTTTGGATGCCTCGACAATGCTTCCATTGCTTGGGATCTGTGTGCGCTTGAATTTCCTCCACCCTATTGGCAACAAATGGTTTCCATTTCCTTGCCTGACTTCTTAACCAGTGCCAAACTATAGTGGAGTCTGTCCAATAATAGCTTGGAATTTCATAGAGGGCCAAAGACTTTCGCACTGTAATTGCAAGCCGACTAGCAATAACGGCACCCATCAATTCCAACCTTGGAACAGAAAGCCTTTTCAAAGGTGCTACTCTACTCTTTGCAGCAACCAACCTGCAACTTACTTCCTCTTGCAATGCGCCTCTTATATAAATACAAGTTGCATAGGCTTCCTCACTTGCATCACAAAAGATGTGCAGCTCCAAATTGTCTGGACTATTGTTCAACTCTCCAAAGTACCATCTTGGGATTTCAATGTCTCCAAGATGTGCCAATTCTTTGAACCAATATTTCCACTTTACCACCATATGATCAGGTAACTCTTGGTCCCAACCAAGTCCAATTTCCCAGAGGCTCTGAAACCAAATTTTTGACTTTATCACAAATGGAGCCAGGAATCCAAGAGGATCAAAGACCTTTGAAGCCAAACTAAGAGCTGTACGTTTTGTCCACCTTGTCTCATTCTCAGCCAGCTCTACTAAAGATTTCCCATTGAAGGTAAACAAATCATCATCTTGCTGCCAAACAATGCCTAGCACCTTTGCGTCTATTGCCCACAACTCCTTAATACCAGAATCCTCAATACTTTCTGCTGCATCAGGTACTACACAGGAATGACTCATAAACTCTTGTAATTGCGAATGATTGGTCTGACATTTTCTAAGCTCCATGCCAGCCTCCCTCATTATAGCTCTAGCCTCCATGAATATCTGTTTAGCCATTTCTGTATTATCCACGGAACACAGCAAATCATCAACATAAAAATTTTTCCTTATGTGTTCAATAGTGTTAGGATAGACTTCAGAATATTTCTTAAAATGGTACTGCATAGTAGCTGCCAACAGAAATGGACTAGAGCTGAGGCCAAACAACACTGACTTCATTCTATATGCTTGAACCTTAGGTTCATTTTCCAACAAGTCTTTCGTATCCACCCACAGATACCTTACGGCATCTCTGTCCTCTGGTTTTAACTTTATCCGCAAAAAGGCTTGCTTCACATCTGCAGTCAATGCTACTCTACCAAACCTGAATCTCAGTAACAAGGAAAATAAATCTGCATTTAAATTTGGCCCAGCATCCAAACAGTCATTCAAGGACACACCACCTTTGTCCTTGGCTGAGCCATCAAAAACTACCTCAGTTTGGTGGTAGTTTTGTCTCGCCGTACCACTGCATGGTGTGGCAGATAATGTGCCTCCTGGCTCACCAGCTCACCTTGCACCCTTTCAGCATAGCCCTCCCTTACATAACTTAGGATGGCCTCATCGTATTCAATTAACAACTCCTCATTTTTTCTTAGCCTGTACAATGAAGTCTCCAACCTCCGATTAGCTAGCTGAAGGTTTGAACCGGGTTTGCAAGAATCCTTCCATGGTAGGCCAACTTCATAGCAACCATCTCTAAACCCAATCCCTTTTTCAAATTGCTCTAAAACATTACTGTTCACTGTACTTGCCTGGTTGTCCTTTATGCCAATAAATTCAAGTTCCCAAAACACTTTCAAATGCCTTTCCAGACCATGGCTGTTCTCCTCAATCTTAACAAAAAGAGCCTTAACTTCCATTTCATTGCAATAACTACCATGTAGCATCCAGCCTAGCTTACTTTCAATAGCTACCGGGCCTTGAGATGTACGGACAATATTACCAGTGATGAAGTCCCAATAATAGTCAGCTCCAATCAAAAGACTAATATCTTCTGTTCCCTCAAACTTATTATTGCCCAAATTAATTCCTTTAACTTGCAATTCTTGGACACATGCCATATCTAAACAAGTAGTGACTGGAGCACAAAGTTCCTCAATCTCTACAGCTTGGACCTTGATAGTGGGACTTTGCGGTAACAACCCTTTAACCAGAACTTCTACCTTCTTAAATTTGGTTCGGTTTTGAACGGAACCCCGAACCCAGAAATTCTTAAATTTTCCCTCTTAAGTTCTTTAAACTTCAATTTTCTGGAAATTCTGGTCTTAATAAAACTACACTGGCTACCACTATCAAACAACACTCTTACAGTAGCTTCTCCCTCATTCCCAATTAATAAGGCTGCAGTTGTTTGCAATAATCCCCCTTTACTTTTACTCCCTTGCATAGCAGTGGCATGTGCCACTGATGTCTCTACTTCTGGGGTAGGCCTACTAGAGTGTTTTCACACAATAATGGCTGATGCCTACCATGACATTTTTTGCACAAAATTTTAAACTTACAAAACCTTGCTCTATGACCTTTCAAAAAACATTTAAAACATGCTGTGGACTTAGTTACCCTGTCCTTTCTCTCCTCAAAGGGTAAGGCCTCAGCCACCTCACATTTATATGACTTGTGGTTGCCTTCGCAAAATATGCATTCCTTGATTCCCTTTAATTTATTCTCAGAGGATGCATGTAGAGCTGACACTGTACCTGGGCTATTCCTTTTTGTGGAAACTTTGGTGCTGTGCCTGCCCTTGTCCCCCTGTTTACCATCCCACTGTGCAAACTCAACTCCCTCTCGTCTTGCTAATTCTGTGCCTAAAAGACTTAACATCTGCTGAAGGGGGATGTACACATGTTCTGCAGAGTGTCCCCTACTTAATTCAAGCAAAATTGAGCTAGGCAATTTAGACTCCAGTGTAGGAACCAACATTATACCATACTTTTCCATTCCTACACCCAAGTTGTCCAGGGACCTAGTTCTAATTTCAAATTCATCATATAACTGCCGTAACTCCTTGACACTATTAGGATTATTAACAGGAGGTATAGCTAAAAGTGCACGGAGGTGGCTTTTAATTAAGATCTCTGGCTTACCAAACCGTTTCTTTAATATATCCCAAGCCACATTATAATTAGCCTCTGTTAATGCTAATCCTGCTATAGTCTTTGCTGCCTCCCCTTCCAAGAGGGACCGCAAACAATTAAATTTCTCCACGGCACTTAACACTTGACTAGAATGAACTGCTGATTGAAAACTGTCTGCCCATCCTTGCCATTCCTGAATACTCCCAGAAAATGTTTTGAGTACAAGCCTCGGTAATTGAACTACAGATCTGTTAACCTTAACTTCACAAACATCATTTGTTGAGTGTTGTGTTTCATTATCAGACCTGGTCTCTAACTGTACTGAGCTACTAAACTCTTTTGCTCGGAGGCCTACGTTAATTATATCATCAATAATCTCTTCAAAGTAAATTATGTTATTTTCTATTTCATCCTCTTCTATAAGAGCCTCAATTTTAACATTTACCTCACTTAGAGCAACCTTTTTAGTTTCTAATATGGAAAGCTGCGCAGTCACTAAGCGTAAATCCTCTTGCTCTATGGCAGAATCTATAGTGGCAATGACCTTTGTAATTAGACCTTTGTAGGCGCTTCTCCTTTTTATAAATTTGTTCAATTCAGATGCACTCATCTTCAATGCAAACAACAATTGGGCTCAATGCCAAATAAGCTGAATTGGCAGAAATACTTAACCGAACTGATCAAACGTAAATTTTACTTTCAAATAAACTGAATTGCTAGGTGGGGTACTAACCAACACCAGTATGGAATACCAAATTTTCCACTCCAGGACCTTAATTCAATAATAACCCAAAATTAACCAAACCGGTAAAATGTAGGCCAAAAACAACGACAGACGAATGGCCAAGTTTCGCAATTGGGCAACCAAACTTTCTACCCTGGGACCTTAATTCAATAATACCCAAAATTAACCAAACCGGTAAAATGTAGGCCAAAACAACGACAGACGACTGGCCAAGTTTCGCAATTGGGCTACCAAACTTTCTACCCTGGGACCTTAATTCAATAATAACCCAAAATTAACCAGACCGGTAAAATGTAGGCCAAAACAACGACAGACGACTGGCCAAATTTGGCAATTGGGCTACCAAACTTTCTACCCTGGGACCTTAATTCAATAATAACCCAAAATTAACCAAACCGGTAAAATGTAGGCCAAAACAACGACAGACGACTGGCCAAGTTTCGCAATTGGGCGACCAAACTTTTACCCTGGGACCTTAATTCAATAATACTCAACCCGTCTAGGCCTAACTTGGGCTACAATTTGCACAATCAGAACTTTGCCGAAAAAGTCACTGACTCAGTCTTGGGGTAGAATCCGGTTCTGAAGGACCATGTTATTTTATTTATTTGTTGGGTTCGAAATCCCAGCTGAGCCGTGAACGGCCAAATTCTAAAGGGCCAGTTCTATCTGAAGCCCAAGTTAAGCTAAATTAAAACTTACGGATTTGAGATCCTATTAGGTCCTACCTCAGGGTAACCTCAGGGTTGCTGACTCGATGCGGGCCTACCTTAGACCTCAGTTACATGAATTTAATGTAAACAAAAAGGGTACTAAGATCCACAAAAAAGCGCTTTGCTCACGAAGCTCTTGACGAACCATTTACAGAAGCCTTAAAGAGGCTGGAAGTCAAATTTTTCAATGTGGTGGTGGATTGTGCCATCGGGTTAATAAATGAGAGATTCAAAACATTAGATGATGTGAGGGACATATTTGGGGTTCTCTTAAACTTCACCACAATGAACAAGGAAGACTTGTCCTGCAAGTGTGAAAAGCTCTCTAAGATACTGAGCTCTGGAGCTGACTCTGACATTGATGGAAGAGAACTGGCCCTCTAAATTAAGAACTTGCCGACTTTACCTTCACACAACATGACTACATTGGAGCTTCTCTCCTTCATTCATCAGAAGCAACTGGAGGAACTATACCCCAATCTCTGGGTTGCACTAAGAATTGCCTGCACTCTACCTGTGACAGTAGCGTCAGCCGAGAGGAGCTTCTCTAGATGAAGCTAATCAAGAACTACCTCAGATCATCAATGGGGCAGGATCGCCTCAGTGGCCTTGGATCATAAGCATCAACCAGGACGTTGGCAGGGAGATTTCATATGATGATGTTATTGATGATTTCACCCAGAAAAAATCGGAGGCAAAAAATTTGAAGATACAAACTGTTCTGTATAACTGTTAGCTATTACACGATTGTATTGTAGAGTTAGTAATTGTTTGGTAGTTGATAATTGCATTATTTTTTTAAACATAGTTCTGTGTCCTTATTCTAAATAATGTATAAGCTAATTTTCAGAAATTTCATGGAGAGTATTTTTTCTGTTTGTCTTCTGAAAGTACATATTTGTTGTTTTGGACATAAATGTTTCATTAAAATTGTTTCATAATTGTTTTTTATTAACAACCATTTTTTGTATGCGTGTGCTGAGGTGTAATGTAAGGGGTTCCAAAAAACCTTAGCCCCCATTTGCAGCTTACATGTTTACTTATATCGAAATAGTTTTTAGTGATTATAAAAATATATAAATTCTTTATTTATTGCAGGTATTAAAATTACTCTAGCTGATAAAGTGATAATATATGGCTTCTCAATTAATTGGTGATTCGGAGAGGCAACGTGTGATAGATCGCATACGAGCAATAACATTTCGGGAAGCTCGTGATGCTGGAGCCACCTTTATAACACGTTCATGAGTTGCCAAAAAGTTGCGAAGAAGTGAGGACTTCCTCAAAGAAATTGGAATAAAACTTTGTGGCGAATGTGAAATGGATACAACCAAATCTGGGCGCCCAAATTTGCCACTCTCTCAGGAAACAAAAGACATCATTGAAAGCGGTACGCGTAAGCGAAAAAACAGCTGTGCTAAACTTTCTAGAGAAATCGAAGTGTTGAGAGGAAAGATCGTTAGTGGTGAGATCATTCGGCTGTACCGTCATAGGCAAGGTTTAAAGCCTTGGCATGAACTTCCAAAGCCAAGAAAAACTCAACTTAACATCGATGACAGAATGTGGTTTGCCCATTATCTTGAAGATTGGATGTAGATGATTTCATGTATTTAGCTGTCTCCGATGAATTTTTGTTTACGTAACACGTCGTCCTAACTACCAAAATGATCGAGTGTGGGCTACAACACCAGATGAAATCGATGACAATGACCATTATCGCGAATTATTAAAAAGTCCAAACTGTGTTGGTGTGTTTGTTTTGTTCACTGCAAAGAAGCTCATGTGGATGCTGAAGCCAAATGGTCAGAGTTGGGATGGACAGTATTTTCGTGATATTATTCTATCCCAGCATGTCATTCCTTTTCTAAGAAACCCAAACAATGTTATGGATGTCGATCAGGTCACACTTCTGCATGATAAGGCCCCCTGCTTTAAGGCATTAGCCACTCAACAGTTGTTGCGGAACATGAGAGCGGTTTCTTTGGAAATGAAGAATGGCCAGGAAATTCTCCTGACCTGAACGTTTGTGAACACATTGGATCAGTTATGAAGGACAAGGTTGAATGTCTCTTGTTTCAAGAACCTGCAGCAAATCGATTTTCGAAGGATACAATGACGCAACACATTGAAACTCTTTTAGCAAATTTGCGTAACGATCAAGATCTATTCACGTCACTTTTGGCAAGCTACCCAAAGCGAATTCAGGCTGTCTTGGAAGCCAATGGCAGGAACACCAGTTTTAATTGTTTCTCATTAAATGCAGGATTAAATTCTCTTTTGTAAGGTATGTTTAGTTTTACTGTACCTCTAATGGTTTAGGCCATGGGCTGGGGGGCTAAGGTTTATTGGAGCCCGTAGTAAGGCGTGAGTTGGTGAATGGAGGGGTGGGGCCTCAAATCGGTATACTGCTTAGGGCCCCCTAATGGCTAGAAACGGCCCTGGGTATAGGAGTGTTACGTTTAATAAACATATTTTAAAGTTAGTGGATGGGAAGGATGCAGAACTAATGTGCCGTGAAGGCCCAGATGAGAGAAATGACGAAACCTCTGTTGAACTTAGGTCCCTCCCTGCTCCAGGATTCTTCGCCTTTTTATTTTGACAGTGCTGTCAGTATTTCCCTAAAAAATTAACGTCGTTACTGAAAGAGTTACTTGATTTGAAATGTAACGCCGTTACCGCTACCGTTACTAAAAAAGTACCGCGTTACGTAACGGCCGTTACTTGTAACGCGTTACTGCCTAGCTCTGGCAACAATAGACATTAGTAAAGCATTTGATGCTATCCCACGCTTCCTCCTCATAAACAAAATACTCAACACAAACACGCACAATAAAAATAAAGGTGGCTGAGCAACTATCTTTCAGGAAGATACTCACATGTCACATTTAATGGCAAGTCATCCAAAAACAAGCTTTTTCCGAACGGGGTCCCTCAACTTGTTACATTTCAAATCAAGTAACTCTTTCAGTAACGACGTTACTTTTTTAGGGAATTACATTCATTAGTCGTTACTCGTTACTTTTTTTTATCGTAGCTCGCAATTAGTTTCTTTCGATCCTCACTCATTATTCATTAACCGTTAAAAATTTGTCCCTTCACTATGAGCGAGGTGTGCATGTTGGCCGTTGGCATGCTGGCTCTACCCCCATCCACCCTCTCCCCCTACGTTGACAGCACTGTCAAAGTAAAAAGGCGAAGAACCCCGGAGCAGGGAGGGACTTAATTAAGTTCAACTGAGGTTTCGTCATTCCTCTCATCTGGGCCTTCACGGCACGTTAGTTCTGCATCCTTCCCATCCACTGACTTTAAAAAATATGTTTATTAAACTTAACACTCCTATACCCAGGGCCGTTTACAGTCATTAGGGGGCCCTAAGCACTATACCGATTTGAGGCCCCACCCCTCCATTCACCAACTCACGCCTTACTACATCACCTCAGCACACGCATACAAAAAATGGCTGTCAATTAAAAACAATTATGAAACAATTTTAATGAAACATTTATGTCAAAAACAACAAATATGTACTTTCAAAAGACAAACAGAAAAAATACTCTTCCTGAAATTCCTGAAAATTAGCTTATACATTATTTAGAATAAATGACACAGAACTATGTATAAAAAAATAATGCAATTATCAACTACCAAACAATTACTAACTACAATACAATCGTGTAATAGCTAACAGTTATACAGAACAGTTTGTATCCTCAAATTTTTGCCTCCTTCATCTTAGAGAAGCTCCTCTCGGCTGACGCTACTGTCACAGGTAGAGTGCAGGCAATTCTTAGTGCAACCCAGAGATTGGGGTATAGTTTCTCCAGTTGCTTCTGATGAATGAAGGAGAGAAGCTCCAATGCAGTCATGTTGTGTGAAGGTAAAGTCGGCAAGTTCTTAATTTCGAGGGCCAGTTCTCTTCCATCAATGTCAGAGTCAGCTCCAGAGCTCAGTATCTTAGAGAGCTTTTCACACTTGCAGACAAGTCTTCCTTGTTCATTGTGGTGAAGTTTAGGAGAACCCCAAATATGTCCCTCACATCATCTAATGTTTTGAATCTCTCATTTATTGACCCGATGGCACAATCCACCACCACATTGAAAAATTTGACTTCCAGCCTCTTTAAGGCTTCTGTAAATGGTTCGACAGGAACTTCGTAAGCAAAATGCTTTTTTGTGGATCTGAGCCTCTTCTGTTTCAGCATAGCCCCCACATTCATTTCCTCACATATGTCTCTAGCTACGACTTGTGCTGCAATAAAACCTGTGTTTCTGTAGCTGGCGAGTGAGTCTTTTGTTTTTGTGAGGAGGTTGACTGCCACATCAAACTGCATTGTAGGAGACTGCAGAAGTTTGCTCACATGGTTAACTGCATGAATAATGTCATACCATACTACTGTGCAAATCTGAAAGCGATAAGAGCCTACCTCCTCTGCAAGTGCTTGTGCTTCAGTCCTGGCTATGGCATCTGTGGCATTGTTTCTGACTTCCAACAGGGCCTCTCTGATGTTGTGGCTCTGGTATCGCATAGCCTCAATGCTCTTAAGCCGGCTCTCCCACCTGGTTTCACTCCAAGACTTGAGTGTTATGTTCACGTGCTTCTTTAGGATTGTCCATCTCTGTGTAGCTTCTGCAAAAAGGTTGTACAATTTTTGTACTTTACCAAAGAAGCTGATGGCATCTGTGGAAGCTTTAGCTGCATCAGCCACTACAAGATTCAGAGTGTGAGCCCCACATGGAACATAGAGTGCACGACAGTTCTTCTCTAATAACTTTGCCTGAACACCTTTGTTCTTGCACCTCATGTTCGCTCCGTTGTCATATGACTGTCCTCTACAGTCATCAAAGTGAATATTTAGTTCATCTAGTCTCTTCAGAATCAGAACTGATAAACCCAGGCCTGTACTTTCTGAAGCCTCAAGAAAGCCCAAGAAGTATTCTTTTATTTCTGGTACTTCACCCGTTTTAACAGTTCTGATAATAATCGACGTCTGTTCTTGGTGGCTTATGTCTGGAGTGCGGTCTGAAATGAATGAGTAATATTTAGCTTGTTTTATTTCTGCAACAGTGGCATCCAAGATCTTCCCATTAATGGACCCAATGAGCTCATTTTGAGTGATGTTTCCTAGGTAACTTGAATGACTATATTGGCCACTTTCGACTCTGCTGATGTGTTGTTTCATCACTGGATCAGATTTGGCAAGCAGATCAACCTCCTTCAAGAAGTTGCCATTGTCTCGATTGTACAATGTAGAGGAAGACCCCCTGAAAGCAAGGTTTCTCTCTGCCAGTGATTGGATTATACTTACAAGACGTGTGAGAACATCTCGCCAGTATCTTCGCTCTACCTCCATTAATGACATTTCAGTTTGGTCAATGGTTCTCCCAGTTTTTAGCCGCAGTTCCAGATCCTTCCATGTTGCCATGTTATCTGCATGTTCTGAACTATTTTCATGGCCTTTCAGAAGCGAACCAACGTTTATCCAGTCTGAAAGTCCATCCGTAATTAGTTTGTACGACTTCCTTGAAAACACCTTGCAGCAGAAGCAATAAAGAGCATCATTCCTTCTAGAGTACATCAGCCAGCTTCACTTTATTTTTTCCCCATTAATTAATGTTCTGTACATGGTGATGAACGTTTCTACCGTCCTCTCTTTTAGGGAATGTGAAATCTGGACTGATTTGAAATGGTCCTCGAGACACCAGATCTGTCTTCAAGGCATCTGACAGGACAACTGGCCAGTCATACGGATCAAGCGGTGGAGCAGATTTGGTTCTTGTTGCTCAGTAGAAATGCCTGTGTGTGGTGTTTGAAGCTGAACAGAAGACGGGCCACTTGTTGGTTCATCAGGCTCTACTTCTACTGGTGTTTAAGGTTGCATAGAGGATGGTCCTGCTGTTGGCTCATGATGCTCATCAGGCTTTGCTGAGGATGGCTTTTCCAAATATTTCAGTAGTGCTCCTGAGAAGAACATAACATTACATATTCTGTTAGATTTTGCTAAAATACTCTTTCTTATCTTGTTTGATAATTGATCTG
The DNA here is from genome assembly GCA_023014485.1 of Bathynomus jamesi. Lineage (NCBI taxonomy): Eukaryota > Metazoa > Arthropoda > Malacostraca > Isopoda > Cirolanidae > Bathynomus > Bathynomus jamesi. Next base: position 381,459 of record JAJOZX010003057.1, on the reverse strand, counting down.
TGTGAACAGAATTTGAGGTGATGTGATCCATTAAATTTCACATTTCGAAATATTATAAATATTACAGAGACTAGTTTACTCTACACGATTCCTGAGCACTTGCCTAGCTTGATGGTCTACCTAACCTAGTTGCCTGAACTGTAATCATAAGAATATACAAGTGACACATCTCACCTGTGCTACTGGAAAGCTTCTCCTCTATTTTCTTCTTTTTCCGTTTTTCAGCTCCTGATGGATAATGTCGTTTCATTTTCCAAGATGCACGAAGTCACATCTTGTTAACCACAACTAATCTGCTAAATAATAATAATCATGATAATAATGATGATGATAATAATAATAATAATTGTTATAATTGTAACGTTAATCAAATACATTCAAATAATCAGACCATTTAGGTTTTAACCAACAAAATTCACATTATCTGGAAAAGATGAGAAAAGAATTAATAAACTTGAAAACATAACGAAAATAATCCTAGGTTTTAAAGTGTGACAAAATCTTTTAATAATTAGTAAATTAGTGAAATAACGTTTACAATACTAGAAAAATTAAGCATTTAGGAAAGTATAAGCATATAGTAAGAATAAAGTTAAATAATATAGAAATAGGATCTCACAATAGTTATTTACACATAACGACCAAAACGTTTCGTTTGTCTCCGTTTATCACATTTGTCTCATACAAAAACTTTAATTAGTACGACAATAATAATAATAATAATAATGATAATAATAATAATAACAATAATATTAATAATAACTTCAGCTATATTCCTATTCTTGCCCACTGAGCTATGACCTGGGAGCCTGTCTAGGGGCCCCCTAGTAGCAGCGGGGCCCTAAGCGGCCGCTTAGTCTGCTTATGCCAGGAAACGGCCCTGCTCTCAAGGCTCTGTTCTCTCACCAACACTCTTCAACTTATACATGCATGACATTCCAACACTCATAGATAACAAGCTTACCTTATCATCATATGCAGATGATATCACTCTAACATCCACCCACAACAACATCGACACCGCTACAAATAACCTACAAACATACATAAACAGTATACAAGACTGGCTCACACACAATAGACTCAAAGTAGAGCCAACAAAATCAACCATCACCTTGCTTACAAGGAATACAAAAGAACACCAGATAACTCCACAGCTTACACTAAACAACACCAACATTCCACACACTCACAGGACCAAAATACTTGGGGTCACATACAACACATCATTATCTTTTGCAGACCACATTTAGGACATTAAAAACAAATGTACGTCAAGACTTAACACGCTTAGGGTACTAACAGGCACAAACTTTGGACACCAGCAGGAAACAACATCACTCATATTCAAACAATATATTCGCTCAGTTATGGACTATGCTAGCCCATACTGGGCACCCATTATCTCAAACACACACATAAACACCTTACAGACAATACAAAACAACGCACTTCGTATCATTACAGGATGCATTCAAACACAACCAGTAGAACACCTGCACACAGAAACAAAAACACTGAAAGTTAGGGAACATTTAGACATGAGGGGAACACAATTCATGGCAGCAGCGACAACTAACCCACAACACGCTTGCCACTACATGTACAATCATGCACCTACACCTCGCACCATTAAAGTAACACCAGAGAGACATTATAACCAAATATTCCATTCCATACCACGCCCCACAGACATCACACAGTACAGAAAACACATACACACACACCTAACCCACAAAGCACTGACACGACTCGGTCCGAATGCGGTCCTAGGTGCGAAGCCGCCACCCATTAACAGGTCAGAGATCAGCCTGAGCAGATCGGATCAAGTTAACTTAGCACGATTCCGATGTGGACATCACCCAAACTTACGGACATATAAACACAGACTAGACAACTCCACAGACGACACCTGCCACCTGTGCCAGGACACACCACAAACAATTGAACACATTATGACAGACTGTACCACTCTAGCACAACAACGAACAGAACACAACATCACTAGTGCGCTGAACCACTGGTCCACTCCGGAGAGGGCGATCGGTTACCTGCGTGCCGCTGGCTTGCTCGATCAGGGTGGGCTAAACAACAACAACAATAGACAGACGGACGGACAGGACTGTCTTTCTATAGTATAGATTAGAAGACATTATGCCGCCTTCTGAAGAAAAATATATTAACACTTTTCGAAGTTATTTCTAAATTATTTTTTACCGTTTAGTTCAGTTAATTAATATATAATATATATATATATATATATATATATATATATATATATATATATATATATCGAAAATTGGTGTTTTAAAGAAATTGTTAGAAACTTATCCTCAACTTCATTTTATATATTTTAATGTTGTTGATATGGACGCTCTTCAAGTCCACTTTCGTCATAAAAAACAATTACCCAAGCTTATATGATCATGTGTTGTATATTTTTATAAGTGTGCGGAGTGCCAATCCCGCTACGTGAGTGAAACCACTTTACAATTAAAACAGGCTCAGTAACCATAAAGGCATTTCGCCTAGAACAGGTCAACTTCTATCATAACCAGAGTAGTCAGCTATGGAAGTCGGCTATGGAACATCTGACCGCGGATCTTTCTGCTATCTATGATTGGGGGCAGAGAAAACCTTGTGGTTTTCAATGCCTCAAAAACTCAGTTCTTCTATATGTCTACTCGTCACAATCTTCCACACAACTATCCCTTTACCTTCAACAACACACAACTCAATCCTTCCTCTTCTCTTAACATTCTTGGCGTTTCCTTTTCTCATGATCTTTTCTGGAAAGATCACATATACTCTTTCTAAAACACTTCTAAGAGGTTAGGTATGCTGTACAGCCTCCGCGGATTCTTCACCCCCACTCAGTTGCTGTCTCTGTACAAGGATCTTGTTCGCCCCTGTACGGAGTATATGTGAAAACTGCTGTGTATGAATTGGTCCCCAGTTGACTCACCCCTAACATCTCCTATAAGGGTCAGCTTAGAGATTCCGGAAATGTTCCAGAGCGGGTAGAGTAAATTGAGGTCCACAGTAGGTATAGAAAAACTGTACACGCTTACAACACTATCGTATGTGGTACCTTTATTTCATAATTAAATATAAATTATTAATTAATTGATTTAAATATCTACAAAATTGCCTCGGGATTGGCGACATAGCTATTGGGGATGAAAATAATTGCCATACATACATAGAACTCATATGTAGGCATCGGGCCTGCTGACAACAAGAAAACCAAATTTATTATTTCGTGTTCAAAATTTTCCACTGCCACTCATGAAAATTACATCGAGAGAAGAGTCAACGACCTTTGCAAATTCGGCAAATACTAAAATACGAAGATTATATTATATCAGCTCGCGCGGAGCTGCTTATGTTACAGCGATGCTTTAAGCAAGGAAGATGTACTTTATCTTCCTATAAGTTTTGAGTGAAATCCTCTTAATATAAAACCTATTCCTTCAGGTATTTAAATAGTGACTGCCTATATTAGTTACATCAAATCAACTCATTGTGTAACTCCATCGTACCACGGCCCTACATCGAAACAGAAGCGAGGCCCAACGAAATAATAAGGTAAGGCAATTCCTTTCTTTACCATAAGGCAGCGCAAATACCGAATGCAAATAAACATAGAGGTCCTTTGAAGACCTACAAATACATAACTCTCTAACAAAAAAACGTAGGGCTTTTGTCGTTAACTCTCCACTGAAATCTGTTGGAAATTTACAACGGATGAGGGTATCAGGCAATCAACCCATAGCCCTATATAGTTTTGTCATAGTAATTCCTCACAAAATTAGGTTAGGGTAATTTACCGTAGCCTTTGTTGAACTATAAATTAATAATAGGTTGGAGATTTCGATTATAGGCATATAGACTGGGAAATATTACAAACACCAAAAGTAATGAGAGATTCTTAGACTGTATAATTGAGAACGGTTTAACCCAGTTAGTAAAGGAGCCAACCAGGGCCGATGCCATTCTAGATTTAATTCTAACAAATAATCCAGATACCTTCCAGGATATCTCAGTTTCAGAAACACTTGGTTCAGGTGATCATTGTATCCTTCGGTTTAATATTGTTTGTAATTCAAGACCTAGTGAAAATAAAGTAGAAGTCCCAGATTTTAAAAGAGGAAATATAAATGTACTAGTAAATGATCTGTGTCTAATAAATTGGACAGATATTCTACAGCCTGAACAGGCAGCAATTAGTATGTGGGAAAAATTTAAAAGTAAAATAATGAACATACAAAGGAAGCATATCCCACAGTGTAAAATCAGAACTGGAAACAATAAAAAAACAACCTTGGATAAACTGCAATGTAAAAAGAGCAGTCAGAGAAAAAACCAAAGCATTTCATAAATTCAAAAGAACTAAAAATGGCACAGACTCCGAAATATATAAAAGTAAAAGAAGCATTTGCAAGAAAGCAATCAGAGATAGCAAACGAGACCTGGAAAGAAGCCTAGCCAAGAATTCAAAAACAATCCTAGGAGTTTTTCAGTCAATTCAATTTGAAAAGTAGAGTGAAAAAGAAAACTGGCCCCCTCCATATAAATGATAAAACTATAGATGATGATCTTGAAATAACTGAAGAACTAAACAAATACTTCTCATCAGTATTCACAAATGAAAATTTAAATAATATTCCTGATCTTATACTACCAGGACAAGATAGAGAAATAAATGAATTAAGGGTAACAAAACTAGATATCCTAAAAGCAATAGATAAATTAAAAATGGAAAAATCTCGATGGCCAGATGAAATGCATCCAATAGTCATAAAAGCTGCCAAAAAGAATATAGCACAGGCACTAGAAATTATTTTTAATAAATCATTGATATGTACTGAAATTCCAGAGGATTGGAAGAAAGCAAATGTGGCCCCAATCTTTAAAAAAGGAAATAGAAACTTGACAAAAAACTACAGACTCATCAGCCTCACCTCCATTATTTGCAAATTACTCGAAAGTATCATTAGAGGTAAAGTTACTGAGTTCCTTCAAGAGTGCAACCTTATAAATGGTAGCCAGCATGGCTTTCGAAATGGAAGATCCTGTCTAACCAACTTGATTGAATTTTATGATGGAGTCCTATTGCATTTGGACGATAAAGAGCCAGTAGATATAGTATACTTAGATTTTGCAAAGGCATTTGATACTGTTCCTCATGCAAGATTGTTGATAAAAGTTAGAGCCCATGGTATAAGAGGTTATTGAAAAATTTATTGAAAAATTATTTTATTTTTTGAGAGATTATTTTTATTTAGGTGCAATATTAAGGCTAAGTTTACTTTAAATAGACACAGTAATTATAGAAATAATAATGGCCCATTTAGACACTGTCAACATGGCTACAGACTTTTTAACTGTAGGCTGCAGTGGTTTTAAGGTTAAATTTTGGTCGGCAGCCAGATTACTAACTATGGTCACGCTAAATTCATTAAAATTAATTTAGACTTACCAAAAATGAAGTTGCCAGTTGAACGTTACCCTTTCTGTTTCTAACTAGTCCATAAGTTTCATTTAGTTTCCAGATTTTTAATTTTATTTGTTAAGTCACTATTTGGCACACTGCTAAGTTATTTATTTATAGGGGCTATTTCCCAGACCTAGGTTTCGCAGTTTAAGTTAGGCTAGGGCCGTATTGCCCTTAAGTTTTTGTTTTTAAAGGTTTAAGGTTTTAAAGGTTTTTATTTAAGTTAAGTTAGGGCTATATTGCCCTTAAAGTTTTAATTATTTAGTTAGGGCTGTTGTAGCCCGGTTCGAGTTTCTTCTAGGTACCTAGTTTTAATCTCTTACCTTAGTTATGTATTTTGATTAAGCTACTTACACCTAGTTCTGGTAGGCCACTATTTAGTTAAATAGGGTTTTCGTTTTTAGTTTAATTGCAGTGGTTAATATTGAGATTTAAAGGTTGACTTTAAGTTGCCCGGTTAGTTGGGGAACTACGAGAATTTTTTTGAAAAAACTAGCCTACTTGATTCAACAGTCAAAATTTTTCGATGTCTAACAAAGAGCTCCGTTTTTCTTTGTCTCAGAAACTTTTTTCTTTCTTCTTTTTAATTAGGGAAACCCAACTTCACTAGTTGGTTAGAAACGAGGGTTATTATTTTTATTGTATATTTATTTTGTGGTAATTATTTATTTTGTTTATATTTTATTTGGAAATATATGTGGTTATTTCTACCCAACTTTTTTTTTTTAACATTCCCCCCAAGGAAAAAAAATTACCCAGAATTATATTCTTGGAATTTTTTTTTTTTTTCCACCAACATGATGATGAATGAAAATTACATGCTCTACAGAAAAGTTCCTTTTAGGTGAAATATGAAAATGAAAGCGTCTTTTCTGTAGAACGTTAGTCCTAAGTTATAGCTATTTACAGTTATTTACAATTTTCAATTTATGGTCTTCACAAAGATCCACTCTGTATTTTTCTTTGCAGTTCTTCCCGAAATCTAACTGCAGCTTGTCTTTGTGGTCGGGGTTGAGTAGTGGCAGTAGTAGTGTCAGGATAATCTACAGTTCCTGATTCAGTGGAGGAATTTTCAAGTTCTTCCAGGTCAATATTCGGTTTATCAGTTATTTCAAGTGGGTATAACCGATATATGTGTCTTCTGGAGAGGTGACCATTGGGTGTTTTTACAGTTACATGCCTGATTATACCATCTTCATCTGGGTGTAATGTTTCAATTACAGCAATCTTCCAGAAGTATTTGGGATTCATAGAATTTTCATCTAAGAGGCACTACTCAAATATTCATATCGCCATCTTTCTTTGATTTCTTTAAATTGTTTAACTCCCTTATGAAAGTAATCAGTATTTTCTTTCTTTCTTTGTCCTCTGTTGCTGTCATATAATCAGAGTCCACCTGATCACCTTCATTAGCAGCTTTTTGGCAGTGGTGGGCACCGTTAACCGCTAATCCGTTAACCAAAAAGTTAACTTCGTTAACCGTTAATCCGTTAATTCGTTAAACATGTAACGGAAGTTACCTATAAACCGTTAACGTTAACTTTTATTATAAAAAAAATGAAAAACACAATATATATATAATTTAATTTTCCCTCTTCTCGTTCTCCATTTTGTCCATGAGATGCATGTTGCCCTTCATGAAAATTAGCATATCAAAGTTTTCATCAGACAGGGATGATCTCTTGGCCCTCAGGATGTCTTTGCCCATAGAGAACAAACGCTCCACTGCAGCACTGGAGGGGATGGCTGTGTTGAACTTGATGAACAAGTCCACCAACACTTGCTCACCCAAGAAGGCAGCATCTGTCAGCAAGTCCTTGGAGTTGGTCTCCAGCCAGGTCTTGACCAAGTTCTGGGCCTTGCCCTTGAGTGACCTGTGGCTTCTGCTGCTCTCTTTTGTCTGGATGACAGCACTGAAGAAGTCATCCTCCTCCTCCTCCTCGTTGTTGCTGCCCACTTCGTTGGACTGCTGCTTCATGGCCTCCTCGACTGTACCCTCCATGCTTTTCCTCACCCTGGCGACCTTGGTGTTGTCATACTTGTCCAACCAGATGAGGCGAAACCTGGGATGGAAGGCAGCAGCCAGCTCAACGCCATTTATTATCTCATAAAGAAACTAATTCACAGTGGGACTTGAAAGTACCGGCAGGATCAACCGGGTAGAAAAATAATTATGGAGATTTTAAAGATGTGGTACCTAGAAGTACCGCCAGGACATAAAGGGTTAAAGTGAAAACGCTCCCATTGTAAGACATCAATTGACTTAATTTATGTCATCAAAGTGACATGAGAATTGAAATCTTACCTGATCAGTTTTATGGTTCTTGAAATGTATCAAGGAGACTACTAATAAGGTACTCACAGACATATTCTAAATATACATGACTTACTTGACAACGATTATTTTTAAATATTCACTAGCACAAACATGTTGCGCAAGAGACAGACTGCAAATGAAACGAATGTAGTTATTTGTTGTAATTGTTACATATTATATATTATTGAAAGTGCCTTAAAATGCTCGTGATATTTCTTGAAAGAAGTTGAAACATTCAACTCAAATGGCAAATCTTTCCGCCTGATTTTACAGTCGACCATGTTTTGCTCAAACCAATGCCATAAATAACTACCATATTTGGTAAGACACAAATTGTGGCGACGGAAACAAATATATCGCCTGATTTTGCACTGCGGAAATGGAAATTCGTTCATCACTATTAACAGTGGCGGATTAATTGCGCACCTGCTCAGCACTGAAAATAATAGAAACTTTTAAGCGTTTATTTATGAATTTTTTGGGTTAACGGACTTGAGTTAACGGAAGTTAAATGTAACGGAAGTTAATTAGTCCGATAATGATTTTCAAAGTTAACTTAAAAGTTAAATCGTTAACGAAAAAGTTAACTTCGTTAATTAACGATTAACGGATTAACGGTTTGTGCCCAGCTTTGCTTTTTGGGTATAATTAGTGGTTAAAAAGTTGAATTTGGTATTGTCATACCCAAAAAGCAACTTGAAAGGAGTTAGTAGGTCAGAGGAGGGGTCTTCATTTGAGTTAACCTAAGTGAGTCTTGAATTAATTGTATTCATTATTTCAAGAACAATTGTTTTTAGTTCAGTTAAAGGGATTTTTCTTCCTTTTAGGGAGGTATAGAGGGCTCTTTTGACTAAACCCACCATTCTTTCAGCTATTCCTAAGGTTCTGGGTGAATAGGCTGCTGTAAATTTCCACTGGATACCATGATCAGAGAGGTACTGAGACACAAGAACATTTTGGAACCAATATTTAAGGTAATCTTCAGATCTTTTGAAGGTGGATTGATTGTCTGAAATCAAAACTTTTGGAAGGGAGTAGTTTAAGGACAAATGGTAGAGTTCTCTTAAAAAGGTTTTAGCAGAAAGGTCAGTGCAGATGTGAAGGCTGGTGAATCTGGTGGCGCAGCAAGTGAACAATAATAAGTAGACTGTCATGAAGTGGTTATTCTCATCCTGGACAGAAATTGGACCAGCATAGTCAAGGGCAGTTTTTTCAAAGGGTTTTTCATAGCTTAAACGTTCCGTTACTAATGGTCCAGTAGTAGAAACTTCATAAGCCATGGCTAAGTATTTTTGGCAAAACAGACATTGTTTCAGAACCTTTTTAACTACTTGTCTTATTTTGGGGATCCAGAATTCCTGTCTGAGGAAATTGCATGTGGTAGCTAAGGTTGCATGACTGGCTTTTGCATGACATTCAGTTATGATTAACGTTGTTAAATGAGAATTTTCAGGCAGTAGTACAGGATACCTAGCAGAATAGTTAAGGTTGGTTGCATATTTAGGGGAAGGTGGGGTACAGTGGGACACGGGGCACTGTGGGACAAATGGGATTTCAGAAGTATTTGGCAACTCTGACAGCGGTGCTTTCGGCTACGTAACAGTTTTTGATTAGTGCCTCCACTAGCGTTGCATTGGGAGGGTTAGCTGTTCCTGATTCTCTGTGGTCAAGGCCATTGCTCTTTGAACGGAAGAAAGTAAATATTTTGCTGTAAGTATGGAAGTCTCTATGATTTATTTGGGTTGACATAACTCTTTAATATTAATTGCATAAGTACAACAACTATATGTCTACATAGTGAGCTGTTGTTCTTAGCATTTGCTTTCAAAGTTTTTGATGTAGCTGACTCAATTTAAAAAAATATCACACGGGGCACTGTGGGACACTTAAAATGGGGCACAGTGGGACGCTGTCCCACTGTGCCCCATAATGATGTGAATATATATATTACATGTATATTTTATTTTATATTATGTAATATGTAGTATTATGTAATATGACGTAGTATGATTGCAACTGACACTCCAGAGAAAGAAGCACTCGCTCAGTGTAGAGCTCGATGCTCTACACAAAACCAAGGCACAAAAGATACCAATATCAAGCCAAAATCCAGGAAACTAGTTTTTGAGGAGGACTCATCATCTGGTGAAGAATTAGTTTTGTCAGATCATTCATCTGATGGTTTTGATGATGAGACAAACGATGAAGACCAGGAGTTACCAACATTGGAAGGAGAGCCCCAAGTCAATGATTACATTCTGGCTGAGTTTGCTACTCCATCCAAGAAATATTATGTGGGCCTTGTAACTAAGGACAAAGATGATGAAGGGGACTACGAAGTTTCGTATCTTAGGAAAAAGCGGAAGTCGATGGAATTCTTCTTTCCACAAGTCCAGGATATGGCTTCTATCAAGCTCAGTGATATTAAAACCATCCTCCCCAAGCCTAAAACATGTGGATCAACAAAGAGACAGAATGCGTATCTTAAATTTGATTTCAATTTTGGTTTCATTGATATAAACTAATCATGTCCCAATGTACCCCAGTGCTTGTCCCACTGTGCCCCCACCTGGGGCACAGTGGGACAAAATCACCTTTATAGTTTATTGGCGAAAAACAGCCTTTTGGAACAAGCTTCTCTTTACTTTTGCATATGCATATCAATCCTTTATGATGATAGTTATTTTTCCATTTTTAAATTTTGTAATAAGTTTTCAAATAAACGAGTTATGACGTCACAAATTTGTTTTGTCCCACTGTGCCCCACTTTCCCCTATATCTCCCCATTGTTCTGACTAACCCTTCTTTGTCAATGAAGAGCTTTAGATTCTTTTGCAGCTTTGTTAGGTCCTCAACGTTTTCTCCTTTATTTAGTTTGTTGATTATTTCTTTTTCTTTTGAGAAATGTTGTTGCTGGACTAATTTTATCCAGTAGTTTGTGGCCTTAGTTTTGTAAGCTGTATGATTTTTCTCCAAAACAGCAATTTATTCTTCCATTGTTAGGTTACATTTGGGGTTATATTTGTGAGTGCGGAAATACTTTAAGTTTTCTATGAACCGTAGAACATAGGCAGTGATTCTGACCAGTTTTTTCCTGTTAGAGAATTTTTCCATGTTTAACAAGGGAGTTTTTTCATTTATTTCTTTACAAGTTGTTTGAGACACATTTATTGTTGTCTATAGACTATAAGGTTTCTTGGTGGGTGTTAAAAATTAAGTTGGTTGCAGGAGCGGCTCGCAGGTAGGCACTGTGGAACTGCAGCACCACCATGATCTTATGATCGTTATATTTAAATATTTAAAATAGCCTCTGATTGTTTTTTTTCAATGAACTTTGAGTTTTTAAATCAGATTATATCCTTTTTTCCTTAAACTAGTTCAATGCCGAACGAATGAATCACGAAAGTAGCTTCAGCCTTCCCCTGGAACTGCGTACTTAACAGTTCCAGATTTTGTTCGAAACGCTTGAAACCTCGGTGGCGGACGTACGAAGAGCGAGTCAGAATCGCGGGTTTAAGAGGATCCAAAGCACTGTGGACAGAGCAGTGCGATTTGTTTGTTTGACGTGGTAGTTGTGTTGCTGTATCGTTTGCTAATTCGAAATTTAATTTCCGAATTGCATTTATCAATGATTCGTTATCATTTATTTTTTGTCGTGAGATTGAAGTTAATTATACAGGGTGTACATAAAGTCAGGATCTATTTTTGTGAAGCACTTGGAAATTATATGGAATTCAATCATAAAATGATAAAGTGGTAACATTTATTAAATAATTAAGAGTAGGATTCGACGTGACGCCCATCAGTATCCCTGCACAGCTCAAATCGTTCCGCAGCATTTCTAAACACATTCTGGAGCATTTGCGGGGTTATGTTATCTGCAGCAGTTCGTATACGTGTACGTAAGTTTTCAAGACTCGTAATCTTCGTCTGATAGACGTGCGATTTGATAAAGCCCCATGCAAAGAAATCTCAAGAGGTTAATCTGGTGATCTCGCTGGCCAAGGTCTGTTGCTTCCGCGTCCGATCCAGCGATTTGGAAAACGTCCATTTAGATAATCCTGAACAATTTTGGCATAGTGTAGTGACAAGGAGCACCATCATGTTGATAGACGACGGGGGTAGGATTGTTAGTACCGTCGTCTATCAACATGATGGCGCTCCTTGTCACTATGCCAAAATTGTTCAGGATTATCTAGATGGACGTTTTCCAAATCGCTGGATCGGACGCGGAAGCAACAGACCTTGGCCAGCGAGATCACCAGATTAACCTCTTGAGATTTCTTTGCATGGGGCTTTATCAAATCGCACGTCTATCAGACGAAGATTACGAGTCTTGAAAACTTACGTACACGTATACGAACTGCTGCAGATAACATAACCCCGCAAATGCTCCAGAATGTGTTTAGAAATGCTGCGGAACGATTTGAGCTGTGCAGGGATACTGATGGGCGTCACGTCGAATCCTACTCTTAATTATTTAATAAATGTTACCACTTTATAATTTTATGATTGAATTCCATATAATTTCCAAGTGTTTCACAAAAATAGATCCTGACTTTATGTACACCCTGTATAATAATTGGATTATTTACAATATATAGCTTTCATTTCTTAGAATATTTTTTCGCTCAGAATAAAAAGAAGAATGGAATTTGTTTATAAATAAAATTTTTGGCAAATTCGAAATTACCCGTTAAGCGTAAGTACCCTATAATTGATTTTATGATACTATTTTACTTATTTTTATGACTGAGTAGTGAGTAGCTATCTATTTATATATTCGACTTTCTCTCTCTCTCATATATATATATATATATATATATATATATATATATATATATATATATATATATATATATATATATATATATATATATAATCGACACAATTGTTCGCAATTTCTGAGGCAGCACCCCCATAACTGAAAGTCACGAGCCGCCACTGGCACTTGGTTGGCCATTCAGTTTCATTTCTCAAAAATGTGGGACCATGTTGGTAAAAGGGAAGAAGTTTTTGAAATTTCTTGAAAGATATTGTTCTGGTGAGTAGGTCTGCTGGGTTGTCTTCTCCTGCTACATGTCTGAATTCCAGGTGATGGTTTAAGTTTCTTGTTGCTTCCTGAATATCTTTCACTCTGTTTTTTACAAAGATGGATTTCATTTTTAGAGATTTTTTAGCAATCCAATTTAAAGCCACCTATGAGTCTGTCCAAATTATTGTTTTGAAGAACTTTTGGTTTTCTGAGTTTTCTTCTAGGTAGGTTTCTTTAAGGTATTCTAGGACTTTGGTTCCTAGGCAGATTGCCATTAATTCCAAGTTACAAATGGTCCAATTTTTTTATTTGGGGTTGACTCTTGATTTAGCGTAAATTAGTTCGGATTTTCCATTTCCATCTAGATAGCAACTTACTGCATACCCTTCTTGGCTGGCATCACAAAAAATGTGGAGTTGAAGAATTTTCATGAGAGGTTTGGAATTTTCAAAAGTTTGTCTAGGAAAATTCAGAAATTCCACTTTGTTTATTTCTTTGCAAAGTTTTTTCCATTCACCCAGCATTTCGGGTTCTAGATATCCATCCCAATCTTTTTTGGTAGATGCTACCTTCTGCATGAAGAGTTTTAATTTAAACACTAAGGGTGCAACAAATCCAATTGGATCAAACAATGATTGCACAGAACTTAGTATTTCTCTTTTAGTTTTGGCTTCTGAGTTCAAGTTTACAGTTTTTAGATGGAGTGTATCAGCATTTGTGTTCCAACCATATCCTAATAGTTTTATGCTTTCTTTATCTTCTGAGGAGGCTATGTCATGCTTTTCAAATAGTCCTTGAAGTTCTGAATGATTGGAGGCCCATTCATATAGCTTCAAATTATAATTGATTAAGGTGTTTACACTATAATTGTAAAGGTCTTTGAGTTCTGAGAGATTGTTGGCATTAATTAAAGTATTGTCCATGTAAAAGCGGTTAGCTAGATAATCTTTCACTTGGTTTTGTTGTTCATTAAAAATGTGTTGGAGAGATTGTTGTAGTAAAAATGGACTGCTTTTGTTGCCAAAGGTAACTTTTATATTTATAGCAGATCAGGTTGTCGTCATTTGGAGCCAATTGGGTATCTTTTAACCACAGAATTTTGTGGGTATTGCAGTCAAATTCTGTTTGATATTTAAGTTGTAAATATGCTTTTTGAATGTCTCCAATCATCAAATATTTACCATGCCTCAATTTGATGCACAATTTTGCTAAATGAGGTAGGAGTGAAGGGCAGTCCTCAGTAGCATCATTTACTGTTATTTCTTCTGGTTTGCTTTTATCCGAGGGATCTACTACAATCCTAACTTTAGTTGTTTGTACTCCAGAGCGAACTACTGGAAAATGAGGTAAAAAATTTACTTCTTGTTTTAGGCTTTCTGTTAGGGCTACTTCTTCTATTATTCCTTCCTGGAATTGTTGTTTAAGGATGTCTGAATAAGGTTGCATTAAGTTATCTTTTTTTAATTTTTTGCAAGTGGACTTTAACCTGCTAATAGCATAGTTAAAGTTTGGTGAAATTTTATCTTTTTGGTCATTCCATGGTACCTTAACAGACAATCTTTCATCTTATATTTTAACTTCCTTTTCGAAGTTTGCAATCAGATCTTTTTCTTTTTTTGAAAATGGTTCATCCCCAGAAATACCCAAGTTTTCTAGTTTGCTGAATTGTGCAATCTGGTGTTCAATTTTTTCTAAATCTTTATTAGAAGTTGTACTAGTAAGTAGAGGGTTGGTAATACAGAAGCTGATCTGATCTCTTATTGGTTCTTTTTCAGGGTAGTAATCTGAAGGGAAACCCAATAAAAGTATTCCATAGGGAGATTTATAACAAGAGGCAGTATGAATCTGATGAGTGCTGAAGGCAAAAAGTTTGTGGGTTGCAGCCCCAAAAATTAACATGAAGTCGGTAACTTCAGCAGCTTCAAAGTGATCTGCAAGCTGATAATTTAAGGATTTTAAATAAGTTTGAAGTTTCAGTAATCGCTGAACTTCATATTTAATACTAATATCATCAATTATGATGGCTTCTATTTCCTGGTAGTTTCCAGGGTTTCTAGAATTCTCCAATTTAATTATAGCTACTTCATAATTCGGTTGTTTCTTGTTGGCTATAAATCCTGTTATGGTTATGGATTCATCGTAGTGTTTAGTTGGAAGATTCAACTTTTCACAAGTTCATTGGTAATGTAGTTGGCTTTACTACAATTATCCAAAAGTGATCTGCATTTAATCAATTTTTCTGAGTGTTTCCTATTCTCATCTGCATGGAAGGAAGTAATGCCACTTCTTGATCAGTGTTTTTTAAACTTAATAAGTTAGTAACTTGCTTCCCTTGAGTTTTCTTTTTGGATAGCTACTTCAGTACTGGTTTTGGTTTTCTTATCTTCCTCTGGTTTTCCTTTTTGTTTGATACAAAGGAAGGATAAATGGTTAGAAAACCTACAAAATGAACAGGGTAGGAGAGAAATGGGGCATTCTTTGGCTTGGTGTTTAGATGAGGTGCATTTAGTACAATAATTTAATTTAGCAAGTTTTTTCAGTTTATCCCAACTTTCAGGGAAAGAATCACATTTTGAGATTCTGTGTGTGTTTTTCTTACACAATTTGCAGTAAAGTTCTCTCTGGTCAGTATGTTGAGCTCTTCTTGAGGATTGTCTTTGGGTGGAAACTGCCAGAGTAGCTGTAGTTTGGCCAGAATGCCATGGTTTTCTGGCTGGTTCTGGAGAGAAGTTTATTTTTTGTTTAGGTATTAAGGTGGTTAATTCACTTTGTTCAAGATCAAAACTAACATTAGCTAAGGTTTTGGTAGCTTCGGCAATGGCTTCTTTAAATTTATCAAAGTGGTCATAGAGTTTAAAACCACAAGTTCTTAAAAATTCCTGAGTTTCCTGACTTAGTTTATTATAATACATACAAGAGCAGGGGTGCAGTGCTGCCGGAGCTCACCGGAGCGCCGCTCCGGCACCTCTGCAAGAGGAAGTTTGGAGGAATTACCATAACAAGCAACAAAAAATTGTCTCCATTAATTATCAACAGTTTAGTGAGTGAGTGCAAACACGAAATACTTAGTCATCGTGTGGCATATATAGAAACAGGATAGGAAATGGCAGGCTTTTGTCAGGCCCACCAGAGCTCCGGCACCTATAAAATTGGCACTGCACCCCTGTACAAGAGTATATCTTCTAATTCTAATTTTTGAGTTTGCATTAAATTTATTGTAGAGTGCATATCTGCTTGAAAGTCATGAAGTGATTTAAAATCTTTGGTTATTTTGGATTTGGTTAAAAGTGATTTTATTATGGAGAATTTAATTTGGCCTGGTGTTGCATAACAGCTCTCCAACTGCTGCCATGCTTCTTCATAAGATGTTTTACTCTCTTGCATGCAATTTATTTGAATGGCAGGGTTTCCACTCAAATGTTGTTTTAGGTAGGCAAATTTCTCTTGTTCAGAAAGACCTATGTTGTCATAAATGTTTCTGAATGAGGTCTTAAAGTTTTGAAATTTAGAGGGATTTCCATCAAATGGTAATATTTGAAGCTCAGGAATTTTAGTACCTATTCTTGGTTTAGGTTTGACTTCGGCATTATTTTCTTTTTTAGTTGTTAATGCTTGTACCATCTGATGTATTTCAATTTGGTAATAACTGTTTTTTTCATCTAGTTTCTCTTGTTTAGCCTCTGAGAATCCTTCGGAACAAACAAACACACTAAGAATTTCCTCATCTAAATTTTGTAACTTGTCCAGTTGTGAGGACAAAAGCCGAGCATATGAATTTTTTTGTTCCTCAGTCTAATCATCCAATTTTTCTTTGATTGTAGCTAAAAGTTTAGTAGCCGAGGCTCTGATTGCTCCCCTCTTTTTTACCAATTTACTAGTTTCAAGCGCTTCCTCATCACTTCCCAACCGTGATGATACTGTCTCCATACTTTTTTCTGGAGTGACTTCAGTTTCATTACCCATTTTTTAGGTTTAATATTATAAATGATATTAACAATGATATCTATAATTAAATTTTCAGATTATGTAAATAATTTAATTCACTGGATTTAAAACTATTGTATCAGAAATAAAACAAAAAAAGGGTAACCAACTTCTCGACTGCCCACCGGGGGTCGCCATATTGAAAAATTTATTGAAAAATTATTTTATTTTTTGAGATTATTTTTATTTAAGTGCAATATTAAGGCTAAGTTTACTTTAAATAGACACAGTAATTATAGAAATAATAATGGCCCATTTAGACACTGTCAACATAGCTACAGACTTTTTCACTGTAGGCTGCAGTGGTTTTAAGGTTAAAATTTGGTCGGCAGCCAGATTACTAACTATGGTCAAGCTAAATTCATTAAAATTAATTTAGACTT
This sequence comes from Bathynomus jamesi, assembly GCA_023014485.1. Classification (NCBI taxonomy): domain Eukaryota; kingdom Metazoa; phylum Arthropoda; class Malacostraca; order Isopoda; family Cirolanidae; genus Bathynomus; species Bathynomus jamesi. Next base: position 364,243 of record JAJOZX010003057.1, on the reverse strand, counting down.
ACCAAAAACGAAATTGCCAGTTGAACGTTACCCTTTATGTTTCTAACTAGTCCATAAGTTTCATTTAGTTTCCAGATTTTTAATTTTATTTGTTAAGTCACTATTTGGCACACTGCTAAGTTATTTATTTATAGGGGTTATTTCCCAGACCTAGGTTTTGCAGTTTAAGTTAGGCTAGGGCCGTATTGCCCTTAAGTTTTTGTTTTTAAAGGTTTAAGGTTTTAAAGGTTTTTATTTAAGTTAAGTTAGGGTTATATTCAAAGCTGGGCACAAACCGTTAATCCGTTAATCGTTAATTAACGAAGTTAACTTTTTCGTTAATGATTTAACTTTTAAGTTAACTTTGAAAATCATTATCGGACTAATTAACTTCCGTTACATTTAACTTCCGTTAACTCAAGTCCGTTAACCCAAAAAATTCATAAATAAACGTTTAAAAGTTTCTATTATTTTCAGTGCTGAGCAGGTGCGCAATTAATCCGCCACTGTTAATAGTGATGAACGAATTTCCATTTCCGCAGTGCAAAATCAGGCGATATATTTGTTTCCGTCGCCACAATTTGTGTCTTACCAAATATGATAGTTATTTATGGCATTGGTTTGAGCAAAACATGGTCGACTGTAAAATCAGGCGGAAAGATTTGCCATTTGAGTTGAATGTTTCAACTTCTTTCAAGAAATATCACGAGCATTTTAAGGCACTTTCAATAATATATATGTAACAATTACAACAAATAACTACATTCGTTTCATTTGCAGTCTGTCTCTTGCGCAACATGTTTGTGCTAGTGAATATTTAAAAATAATCGTTGTCAAGTAAGTCATGTATATTTATAATATGTCTGTGAGTACCTTATTAGTAGTCTCCTTGATACATTTCAAGAACCATAAGGGCCTCGTCTACTGCAGCGCCTTGGTCGACGCACTTTTGGCAGGCATCGACAAAAGGTTTAGGCCCCTCCTGGAGGATGACGAATGCCAGCTGGCTGCTGCCTTCCATCCCAGGTTTCGCCTCATCTGGTTGGACAAGTATGACAACACCAAGGTCGCCAGGGTGAGGAAAAGCATGGAGGGTACAGTCGAGGAGGCCATAAAGCAGCAGTCCAACGAAGTGGGCAGCAACAGTGGAGGCAGCAACAACGAGGAGGAGGAGGAGGATGACTTCTTCAGTGCTGTCATCCAGACAAAAGAGAGCAGCAGAAGCCACAGGTCACTCAAGGGCAAGGCCCAGAACTTGGTCAAGATCTGGCCGGAGACCAACTCCAAGGACTTGCTGACAGATGCTGCCTTCTTGGGTGAGCAAGTGTTGGTGGACTTGTTCATCAAGTTCAACACAGCCATCCCCTCCAGTGCTGCAGTGGAGCGTTTGTTCTCTATGGGCAAGGACATCCTGAGGGCCAAGAGATCATCCCTGTCTGATGAAAACTTTGATATGCTAATTTTCATGAAGGGCAACATGCATCTCATGGACAAAATGGAGAACGAGAAGAAGAGGGAAAATTAAATTATATATATATTGTGTTTTTCATTTTTTTTTATAATAAAAGTTAACGTTAACGGTTTATCGGTAACTTCCGTTACATGTTTAACGAATTAACGGATTAACGGTTAACGAAGTTAACTTTTTGGTTAACTGATTAGCGGTTAACGAAGTTAACTTTTTGGTTAACGGTGCCCACCACTGGTTATATTGCCCTTAAGTTTTAATTATTTAGTTAGGGCTGTTGTAGCCCAGTTCGAGTTTCTTCTAGGTACCTAGTTTTAATCTCTTACCTTAGTTATGTATTTTAATTAAGCTACTTACGCCTAGTTCTGGTAGGCCACTATTTAGTTAAATAGGGTTTTCGTTTTAGTTTAATTGCAGTGGTTAATATTGAGGTTTAAAGGTTGTCTTTAAGTTGCCCGGTTAGTTGGGGAACTACGAGAATTTTTTTTTTTTTAAACTAGCCTACTTGATTCAGCAGTCAAAATTTTTCGATGTCTAACAAAGAGCTCCGTTTTCCTTTGTCTCAGAAACTTTTTTTCTTTCTTCTTTTTGTTAATTAGGGAAACCCAACTTCACTAGTTGGTTAGAAACAAGGGTTATTATTTTTATTGTATATTTATTTTGTGGTAATTATTTATTTTGTTTATATTTTATTTGGAAATATATGTGGTTATTTCTACCCAACTTTTTTTTTAACAGAGGTCATATAGCTGACTGGATAGAAGAATGGCTGAGAAACAGAAAACAGAGTTTTCATCTAAATGGAAATAAGTCTACTTCTTGACCGGTATTGAGCGGAGTCCCACAGGGGTCTGTGCTGGGACCTCTGCTTTTTGTTGTCTATATAAATGATCTAGAGAAGGGCCTATCATCTAAAACCTCAAAATTTGCTGATGATACAAAATTAGGCCATAATGTTAAGTCAGTAGCAGCAGCAATGACAATGCAAAAAGACTTAGACAGAGTAACAGCCTGGGCAGATAAGTGGGAGATGAAATTTAATGTTGATAAGTGCAAGGTTATGCATATTGGGCCAAAAAATCCAGAATTTGAATACAATATGAATGGAATTTGGATTAAAAATGATGATAAAGAGAAAGACTTGGGTGTCACTGTGAGTAATTAACTTAAACCCTCAAATCACTGTATGGTAATCAGAAATAAAGCAAATGCTAGACTCAAATCTCATGCAGACACACATTGAATACAAATCACCCAATATTATAAAGCAACTATACATTTCATATGTAGACCCCTCCTCGAATACTGCATTCAATTTAATAGTCCCTATTTGATACAAGATATTGAAAAACTGGAAAAAGTACAGAAACGAGCAGCAAGACTGATCCCATCTCTAAGACAATTGACATATAAGGAAAGACTGGCGTATCTAAGCATGTTCTCATTAAAAAGGAGGAGGTTAAGGGGTGATATGATAGAGGTGTATAAAATGGTAAAAGGGTTGGATAAGATAGATTTTGAGTCTCTTTTCATTAAAGATCACAATAACCAGACTAGAGGTCATAGTATGAAATTATTTAAGCCAAGATGTAGAACAAATTTAAGAAAACATAGTTTTACAAACAGAGTAATTAAGTTTTGGAACAGTCTGACAGAAGAAGTGGTGACTTCAGATACACTTGATTCTTTCAAAAGAAGGTTGGATAGTTGATGTCTGCAAGGGACATCTGGCGATGGTGTTTAAGCCCATTTTTATTGCATGAATGGTGCTAGTTTATTTCATATATATTATGTGCATTTGGGTGATAGATCCCACAGCTCAACACAGGTGTTGTGGGATATAGGGAAGCAGCATCTTGGGTTAGGGGATACTCTCTGTTCTTACACACCTCATTTAAAGAGATTCCTCTGCTGAGCGGTGCCCCCCATAGTACTGTGAGGTATTGAAAAACTCATGATCTTCACTTGCCCCACAAACACCTTTAAATGGGAGACCCAAAATGGGTGCACACACATTTCTACATTACTGTACAGTCTTTACAGCCACACCTACACTTTTCCTCCTAAGTATATATATTGTAATGTTAATGTAAAGAACGACGCTTGTGTAGAAGAGCGCTCCGCACAAGATGAGGAGGGAGAACGAACATCTTGTGCGGAACGCTCTTCTACACAAGCGTCGTTCTTTACGTTTACATTAATTATACGGTGTGTTATTTGCAGTTAAAATATATATTGTAATGTATATGGTTGTAAATTGTGACTTGGTCCGCAATTGATATGGACCGTGACTTATTTTGGTTGGCAAGGTACTGGTATTGATGAGTACCATAATGAAATTGACTGGATTCTTTGGATCTGATATATTTGCATGTCAGTTATAAATAGATATAGAGTGTAACATATTTGTGGATAGTAGCTTATTATGACTTTGATCCTCTGGATCCAGAGATTCTATCTTTAGTTTTAAATTGATAATTAATTAATTTTAAATGATAATTAATTAGTTTTGTATAAATTGGTTGTTGCCAATGTACAGGCAGTTTTTACATAGTGGAGCCACCTCGATGGGCAGAGCTGGGCAATAAATACATTGAATGTATTTAAATACTAAATACTAAATACATGGGAGAAATGTATTTAAATACTAAATACTAAATACATTTCACGAATGTATTTAGATACTAAATACAAAATAGATCAATTGTATTTAAATACATTTGTAAATACATTTTAAATACATACAAATTTTAACATATGCATTCACTAATTCACTAAGCCATGACACGCACACGATAAAGAAATCAACCGCTTTCGACTAAGAGTGGCACACAACTGATTGAACTGACACGTTGAAACATGAACCATGCTGTACTACACTGTCGACGCGTCGTACTGTGCTAGTACAGAACGTGTATTAAACCAGTAAAAGTATTACATTTTTATATTTTGAGTATTTAAATACATTGTATTTAAATACTCATTAAAGTATTTAAATACTATATTTAAATACATGAAAAACAATGTATTTATAAATACAGTTCTAAATACACAAATGTATTTAAATACGTATTTAAATACAAATGTATTTAAATACTGCCCAGCTCTGTCGATGGGCCGAAGTGGTCCCTAATGTGCCCACTATAAAATTTCTTATGTTCTTATGTTCTTATGACCACAATGTAGGCCTAATCTAACTGGCCCTAGTTTAAACTGTTATCACTAAACTGGGGCGCAGAAATACAACGGTTCACTTATCGAGTGTTATTAGATAAGTCCTGGTCTCCTCAGCCAGGCCTGATCTTCTTTATAGAGTCCTTCTTCTATTTGTTTAAGTTAGGTGTACTGCATTTAAAGGTGGTTGTTTCTTTCTTCCGTTTCAAGCCCCTTGCTCGCCATACGGCTGTTCAGGCATGTTCCTTTGTTCTGACCTTTTCCTCCAGCTTTTTTGTGTTGGTTGGTTGATTGATAGTGTCATTGTTTCAATACTACCAACTTCCAAGTACCTTTATCACAAAGTATATAAATACTAGTGTGAAGATTAACTCTGGTCAGCAACCGATTGGTTTCATCCACCCAGTCATTGACACAAAAGGCATTTAATAATTGTTAGATTAACTACCTACCTACTCAGTGGTATGATTCACTTTTTGTTACCTCCCGACTACCCACACGTATCAGTTTCCATACTGATAGAGAGTACCGCAGGACACTTTAAAAGCATTTTGTATTTATTTAAAATTATTTACAACGAACAAACTTTATTAACTTTGAATGCTTTGAATACGACTCCATCAGTTTTTAATTTACAGTTGAGTCATTATGTCATCAACCTCTATCATCTAGGATTGGCTGCGAAAATAACCACCGTCCGGATTGTGTTTATAATATCGCAGTTTTTCAAGAATATTAATTAATTAAGAAATTATAAATTAAATACATAATTTTATAAACATAAATTTCATGCGTTGAAATTACTTAATAAAAATTGCCTCATTCACCTTCATTTTAAAAACGTATAAATACCTATTTGGCTACTCACTGGGGGTTATAAGCGCAGTCATTTCCACAAGAATAATCCCCGTGACGATATATATGTATATCGATCATCATGCTTAAATTTACAGCGTTGCCATCCAAAAGTAATGAAAATCTGAAGATTGGTGTCAAAATATCTGTAGAAATCTGTAGTTTCAATAAAAATATCTGTAGACAAAATCTGTAAACTACCATTTGATTTTAAAGTTTATTTTTGTAAGTAACATATACAATAATATTCATAATTCCAAACAGAAATACAAAAATGGTCAGTTAAACACAAAATTTAGTGAATGAAAGGTAGATCAACTGAATATTTTAAACCAGAATACTATTCAAGCTACGTCTATAGGCCAGTTTAAGAATGATCTAGACAAAAAGCAGCAAATAGAAAGAACAAGTATACAGCAACAAAATAAGGATGCATATATATAAAATGGAAAAAGGAATTCAATAAAATACATAATTTTGTGCTGTACTGGAATTATGGAATGAACATTATCATTAACAACAACAGGGCTATTTATCTGTACTGTAGATTCCACCCTTTGTTTTCTTTAGCAGTGTGTTTTGTTGATGACTTAGTAAGAACCGACGCACAGTCAGCTGAGTGTGGCGTGTTTATGTTATGTTGCCACTCTCTACTAACAGGTGGCGCACGAAAATAACTTGTTGGTTCTCATGGAGAAGCTCAGTAATATTACTGTAATGTCCAGTGTAGTCCGTAGTGGTTAGTAAAAAAAACCTCAATCTTAGAAATCGGTAAATTTTGCCCATTTTGAAGGAAAATCTGAAAAGAAGCATAAAAAAAAAAAATCATAAATTTTAGAAATCTGTAGATTTCGCCCATTTTGAGGGAAAAATCTGAAAATCTGAAACAAAGCATAAAATCTGTAGATGCACAGATAAATATGTAGAAATGGCAACACTGAAAATTTGCTTAAAATGATTTTAGACTTGTTTGTAAGAAGGAAGTTAAGGTTAGAAACAAGGATATGGTGTTTCTAAGTTGTATCATTACATTCTCTTACATTTCATTTGGAAAACATGAAGCCACTGGGCTCAATCGAGGTTTTCGAAGTCATGAGCTATATATTATAATGATTGTGAGGTATGTTAGAAAGAAGTTAATGTTTGGGACAAGGCTGTGGCTGCTGAGTGTGGCATTTGTGAGTTGTGATGATTGGTATCATTCACTTTGCATCATTACATTCCATTTGGGAAACACGAAGCCACTGGGGCCTATCGAGGTTTTCAAGTCCTGAGCTATATTTTATAATAAAAAAATCTTGCAAAACGTCAATGTCAAGTCAGCTAGTTAACATACAACTATTTACTACTACCAAAGTAGCCTACATAACTTATGCCAAGAATATACACTATTTACAAACTTTATTATTTAAAGCCTTGCAAAATGTCAATCCCGAGTCTGCTAATTCGCATACAACTACTTACTATTACCAAAGTAGTCTACGTAACTTAAACTAAGAATATGCTGGGTAAATTCTTAGTTTAGATGTCTTTCAAATTTTTATTGCACATCCATGAAAGTTACACCATTGGATTGGCAATAATTTATTTGGGAATGTGCGGTGGAAAAAGAACCAGCTACAGTTCTGTATTGCCCCCAACATTTTTTTATTAAAAAATAGGGTAATTATTCGTTTTTTGACCCAGTCTCTCTTTATAATGAGAGCAAATGTTTCTGGTCAATTTGGAGGTGCTCTGCATGAATCTGCCATCTGTTTCCTGTGCAAATGCGTAGTTTTTGAGATATCGTCATCTCGAAAACTACGCATTTGCACAGGAAACGGATGGCAGATTCTTGCAAAACACCTCAAAATCAACCAGAAAAGTTTGCATTCGTGCTAAACACAACCTAACCTAACAACTTAACCTAACTTAACTTAACAACTTAACCTAACTTAACCTAACTTAACTTAACCTAACTTAACTTAACAACTTAACCTAACTTAACCTAACTTAACTTAACAACTTAACCTAACTTAACTTAACTTAACAACTTAACCTAACTTAACCTAACTTAACCTAACTTAACAACTTAACCTAACTTAACAACTTAACCTAACTTAACAACTTAACCTAACTTAACAACTTAACCTAACTTAACAACTTAACCTAACTTAACAACTTAACCTAACTTAACAACTTAACCTAACTTAACAACTTAACCTAACTTAACAACTTAACCTAACTTAACAACTTAACCTAACTTAACCTAACTTAACCTAACTTAACCTAACTTAACCTAACTTAACCTAACTTAACAACTTATTTTGGAGGATATAGTTCTGCAATTGCAGTAAGGAAGTGATGCAGAACTGTAGAATCATCAGGATGTTCTGCCAGGAACAAGTATCGTGCAAAATATTTCTGGTAATGAGGACGTCTATTCCCAGTACGTAAAACATAAAACCCACAATTTCACATCCTTCCATTTTTTTTTATGGCACCTAAACACCTTCGAGTCTTGTCTTAAAATACAGGCAGTATTACATTTAGGGCAAATCACGGATGTCGGAATTATGCCGTGATTGGACAAAAATCTAAACTTTTATCTTCATCGAGGCCAACAAGGCGGATTAGGTCTTCAAAATCAAGTTCATAAGATTGACATGTCATACCAGTAGAACGAAAATTACCACACTAACCAGAAATAGAAAGAAGTAGCCAAGAAAGGTAGCCCAAATAAACAAACCAACCGAAATTTATATACATATATATTAGAAAGTAGAAAATATATTTTTTTTAAAAGTACATTTTATACAAATTTGCACAAGATAATATATATATTTTCTTATTCAGCTTTGATTGGTTATTCAATATATATTGGTTATAGCTGGGTATGACTGGGTCAAAAAACGAATATTAACCAAAAATCTGGCAAAAAGTCTGGGGTCCTGAATAGCAGGAAAGTACCAAATTAAGGTAATTATGTCGCAAATTAAATGACCTGAAGTTGAAATCAAAAATACATTTTTCTAGTATATTTTAGTATGCTCTGTTCAAATATAACCTTCATTTCCTGTGCAAATGGAAAGTAATATAATTATTTGTACATTACTTCGGAGCTGTATTTCTTCATTTCTGGTCATGTGAATAGCAATATATTAACCAAAAATTATGAAACCTAACCTAACTAAACAATGTTGACAAGGGGGCTCTGTCCCCATGATCCCCACTAATAACCTAAAGTTCATTCCTGATATGATGAAATATGACTGAAATAATGTAAACATTCTTATTTCTTTACATTTGCATAGGAAATGAAGGTTATATTTGAACAAAGCACACCAAAATACATGAACTTTTTCGAGCCAGGTTCCTGTAGCCTACATATACTCACAAGGAAGTTACACCAAACAATGCGCTTATTTTTGGGATTAGTTTTCTGCCAGTTACAGCAAAATGCCTGATGATCTTCGCAATAATAACACAGATTATCACATTTTGGGCACTGGTTGTTGGGAGAACCCTGTGTTCCTTGAAAAATATTAATGATGCTTGATCATTATGGCCAAAACGTTCAATTGCTGTAAGGTATGACAACTCTCACCCTCCACACAACAACAATATACAAAATTGATATGCTGTGTTCAGACTGAAAGACATGTGAACAGCACATAGAAAATGACATCATCACTATTTCCCTGTACAAATAGTACAAAATTATACTCATTGGACCAAAAGTGAGTGTTATATTATATATATATTATATATATATAATATAAATAATATATATTATTAGTATCATAATTTTCACTATTAATATGCATTTGCACAAAAAATGAGTGACAAATTTGAATAAAGCAACTAAAGCTATCTCAAAAAGTTATTTTGATTTACAGGTCTAGCCCATGTCATTTAAAACACATTAACCCAAATTTATGGGCAATACAAAATTTGGAGCAAGTGTAGTTTGCATCCTTTTGTGGTGCCTTTGTAGTTTACGTTCCCCTACATTATCCTAGTGCAGTTTACGTTCCCCTACATTATCCTAGTGTAGGTTGTTTTCCCCAACTTTGTCTGTGTATACCTAATCAAATAAAATGTTAAAACTAACAAAAATATTATGACATCCTAACCAATCATCAATTTACATCACACACACACACACACACACATGCCTTTGGTTAGCTTCCGCCTGAATTGTTCATTCTGATGAAGGTAAAGCTTTTCACTCCACCTTAGACCTACAGTTTAATGTGGAATCTGAACCATGCCCCACCAGCAGCCTTGCGTCTTAACCACTAAGCTACCCATGGTACCCATTTATTTACTAACACTTTCTTTTATTGTGTGGAAGGATGAACAGCTGGGTTTTTGCTGCATGCTAGCCGCTGTCACTGGGTCTCAATCCCAGGGTTGATGGATTCATAGTCAGTGACACTAACCACTACACCACTGAGGAGCATATATTATATATAAAAATAAATTGATGATTAGTTAGGTTGTCAATATTTTCATTAGTTTTAACATTTTATTTGTTGGATTTGTTTAAAAAATATCTCCTAAAGATCCTAGTGTAGTTTACGTTCCCCAACTTTGACCGTGTGTAGTTTGTCCCCCCTTTTGCATCAGGGGGATGTAAACTACACTTATTCTAATAAATGCTTAAAATTATTGGTATACATATACCTTAGCATCAGAAATTATTTATACATTTAATATCAACATGAACGTAGATGTAGCTCATAGCGTAAACTAACCCACTTTTTGTTATACTCTTTCTACTTTTTTTTTTCTTTTCTTATCCTCTCTCTACTTGCATGTCTGTAGTTGCATGGTATGACAGTGTTTGAGTTAAGACTGTGTTTGCATGGTTTGTAAGCATTCTTATTTTATTACTTTTCATCTTTCACACCTTTCCTATTCTCTTCGACTATTTTTCTGACTTGTTGGCAGTGGCTGGTGGATGATGATGGTGAGCCTTTCTCTTTTTCTAAATGAATGTTAACCCACAAATGATAGGTTTTGCTACTTACTTAACCCCTTATTCTCCTCTTTTAACCCCTCCTTTTTCCTTTCTCTTGAGCTAACCTTAGAGTGGATCTTAGGGTCTTTGTTAGCCTTAGCTTCTGTAGATTTGTAGATAACTTTATTAAAGGTATTAAAATGATATTGCAACTGATAAATGCGCCATGTTGATGATGTAGCTGCTGCTTTGCCCAGTTAGGTCAACTGTACTCCCTTGATGATTGGTAAGGTTAACCCTTTCAGGCCTATTGGGAGTAATATGTCCCAGCAAATTTGCAGCTGATTTGAAAGGCCTTTTGGCTTTTGTTCAAATAAAAAAAGCCATTGCCAAAGGGTTAGGTTGTGATATTTCCATTAGTTTAAACAAAAATATCATAACTTAACTAACCAATCATCAAGGGTGTACAGTTGACTTAACTGGGCAAAGAAGATGCTACATCTAGGGTTGCACCGATTAATCGGTTGACAATCGGTAATCAGCCATATCGGCCATCAGCTTTTTTTTGCTGATTAATTGGTTTTCATACTCGGTCATCTTTGTTTATTACATTACAGAAATTGCATCCCTGGTTTAAGAATTTCAGTTATCCTAGACATGGAATGAACTTAAATAATATTTTGCTTGTTTTTTATTAAATATTTTCTACCAATTTGCATTGTTTGGAGAATAATAGGCAGAGTATTATTGAATTAATTTACTCCATTATCACTCCATTTATTAAAACAAAAAAATTATTGTACCTTACTGAACAAAAGAATCCATTTAAGCTTTCCTGTTGCAAAACAAAAGTGGCCTTAACCTACTCTCTAACGATAAACAAAATTTGAGATGGAAACATTGCATAGGGTGCATTTGCAAATAATTTTGTTATTTTTATCTATAAAGTATTTCTATGCAATGCTTGGAGCCATAAGGGCTTTATGTTATTTAAATTTGTAACAAAAATTAAAATTTCTTGGCAACTTTCATTAAAATGTTTAATTTAATCTGTAAAAGAAATTAAAGAATTAGAATATGTAAATAGTTCTAAAAATATTAGATTAATATTAGATAAAAAAATATTAGATATTAGGCCTATGTTTTATATTGTGTGCTCCTATTTACCAGTATAATAGGTATAAGCGGCGTAATTCAGTAACCATATAGTGCTATACACTTATACAGTATATAAAAAGAATTATCGGCCGATTAATCGGTAATTGGCTAATTTGCTTATCGGTGCAACCCTAGCTACATCATCAACATGGTACCATACATCACATGCCTTATTTCCCAGATATATTCACAAATTCTTATGGAGAAATAAATATAAAACTAACTTATTTGCGCATTTGATTATATCCATTAATGACATTTATTAGTTGTAATATCATTTTAATACTTTTAATAATAATAATAGTTATAATTTCTGACATTAAAGTATACAGGGCATTCCAGGACAGATCACCTGAACTAGGAACCTTGATATCTCAGATTTTGATGAAATTTGGTGGAGTGGTAGCCTCCACCAAGTTATGTAAAACTGCAATTTTTTTTTTGTTCTGTGACTACTAGGTGGCAATGTACGGGGGGTCAAAATTTTGACGAATGGAGCAAGCATGCACCCTTTAAGAAGTCATATCTCAGCTTGTAGTTGACCAATCAAGTTGATTTTGGTGTTATTTATTTCATCTGACACAGAGCTTTTAAATGAGCCCAAACTTGATATGGTGCAAAATGAAAAAAAAATTTCATAATGTTTTTTAGTTTATTTTTTTTTTATTTTCACCCCGCGCGAGGGTGAAATTAAAAAAAAAAAATTTATCCTAAATTAAATTTCTATCTATATACAAAACATATATGCAATAAAATTCCTGTGTATGAGACACCAAATAGGTGAAATGTTTGCTGAAAATACACCATTTTTGTGTTTTTTGGCATTTTTTTATGATAAAATTGAAAAAAAAAACTGGTTTGACTCCTAGTGTCTTATTGATGATAAAATAGTCCACTTCTGCTTTTAAAGCTGGCCATACACGTACATGCCTGCTTCATGCTCAACCTATCAAGCCAGCGATGAATTTGGTTTGATGGCTTCATGTTGCTCATACACGTACATGCCTGCTTCATGCTCAACCTATCAAGCCAGTGATGAATTTGGTTTGATGGCTTCATGTTGCTCATACACGTACATGCCTCATGTCAAGCCTATGCAATCCTGACATCTGGTGGTAAATATTTTTATTTAACTCAGTGTCAATGTGTAATTCGACGAGTGAGCATGGTTAAGATATCGAGAAATGACATGATCGCAATTGGTTTAAGTGTTGCAATCTCTGATAAGTCAAAGAAAAAAATCAATGTGGATTAAAAATTGGTTAAGAAAAGGAAGTACCATGAGTCACATTTCACTTCTACAACATTTAAATGGAGATAAACGCGATTTATTTAACTATTTACGTATGTCAGAGGAAGTTTATAATATTTTGTTATCAAAAATTGGATCCCAGTTACAAAAAATGACACAATAATGAGGAAATACATCACTGGTCACGAGAAATTGGTAGTAACTTTGAGGTTTTTGACAATGGGGAGATCCTATAAAGATATCAAATCTTCTTCGTTTATCTCCACTCAATCCCTTGGAAAAATTATTCCCGAAACCTGTTGAGCAATAATTGAATCACTGCATGAATATATTTTCTCTTTTTATTTTATTGCTACAATCGATGTTTTTCATTTCCCAAAGACACCGGCGTGACTTGTATTCATCGATAAAATTTTCATTAAATTGATTCATGTTAACATGACCCAATTTAATGAAAATTTAATGAAATTTAATGAAAATTTAATGAAAAACATTGATTGTAGCAATAAAATAAAAAGAGAAAAATATTTATGCAGTGATTCAATTATTGCTCGACAGGTTTTGGGAATAATTTTTCCAAGGGATTGAGCGGAGATAAACGAAGAAGATTTGATATCTTTATAGGATCTCCCCATTGTCAAAAACCTCAGTTACTACCAATTTCTCATGACCAGTGATGTATTTCCTCATTATTGTGTCATTTTTTGTAACTGGGATCCAATTTTTGATAACAAAATATTATAAACTTCCTCTGACATACGTAAATAGTTAAATAAATCGCGTTTATCTCCATTTAAATGTTGTAGAAGTGAAATGTGACTCATGGTACTTCCTTTTCTTAACCAATTTTTAATCCACATTGATTTTTTTCTTTTTTCTTTGACTTATCAGAGATTGCAACACTTAAACCAATTGTGATCATGTCATTTCTCGATATCTTAACCATGCTCACTCGTCGAATTACACATTGACACTGTGAGTTAAATAAAAATATTTACCACCAGATGTCAGGATTGCATAGGCTTGACATGAGGCATGTACGTGTATGAGCAACATGAAGCCATCAAACCAAATTCATCGCTGGCTTGATAGGTTGAGCATGAAGCAGGCATGTACGTGTATGGCCGGCTTTAAAAGCAGAAGTGGACTATTTTATCATCAATAAGACACTGGGAGTCAAACCAGTTTTTTTTTTTCAATTTTATCATCAAAAAATGCCAAAAAACACAAAAATGGTGTATTTTCAGCAAACATTTCACCTATTTAGTGTTTCATACACAGGAATTTTATTGCATATATGTTTTGTATATAGATAGAAGTTTAATTTAGGATAAATTTTTTTTTTAATTTCACCCTTGCGCCGGGTGAAAATAAAAAAAATAAACTAAAAAAACGTTATGAAATTTTTTTTTCATTTTGCACCATATCAAGTTTGGGCTCATTTAAAAGCTCTGGGTCAGATGAAATAAATGACACCAAAATCAACTTGATTGGTCAACTACAAGCTGAGATATGACTTCTTAAAGGATGCGTGCTTGCTCCATTCGTCAAAATTTTGACCCCCCCCGTACATTGCCACCTAGTGGTCACAGAACAAAAAAAAAATTGCAGTTTTACATAACTTGGTGGAGGCTATCACTCCACCAAATTTCATCAAAATCTGAGATATCAAGGTTCCTAGTTCAGGTGATCTGTCCTGGAATGCCCCATTATACGTATACCAAATTATTATATAATTGTAAAGTAAGCTGAATTATACCAAAATTACAACCTTGGCATGAACTAATGTCATCAAATTCTATATTTTAAACTTTTTAAAACAAAGACTTATGCCTTTGCCTTACAATGTCAAAAATATAACTAATTTTAGTATAAAGAATGAAATGTTACATTACTGATCCAAGTTGGAAATGGAAACCTAAAAGCTTAGATTTGCTCCTGATACAGACAATGGGTGTAAAAATTATATAAAATATATTTTTATTTGTAAAATTAAAATTTCCACCCAACACTGTTCATAAATAAACTATTGCCAATCCAATGATATAATATTTATACATATGCAATTTATGTATTGTGTATTAAGAGGATGCCTCTAAACTAGGAATTAACTATATATAGTATTTACAATCTACAAACACACGCTCATTCATGAAAGTGTCCAAATTTTTTTTTTAAATTAACAAATGAGCTTCTGTTTACCATATCATATGGCAAGTTATTCCAAAAATCCACTGTTCTAACTGAAAAAGTATTCATGGATCAAGTCTACAAGTGTTCTAATTTTTTATTATGCCCACGAGTTATCCTATTGTCCTTTAGTGAGAAAAAGCTACATACTGGTACATCTAAATTGTCCAAGCCTGAAAACATTTTGAACATCTCGTACAACATCTCAAAACTAAATAACCTAGTTCCTTTACTCTTTCCCTGTATTCCAATCTTCTTAGGGATAAACTTGGTTGCCCTATGACAATAATACCTAGGTAACATTTTATTTGCTTTATAACACCAAGATCTTTTTCCTGTTTAACATCCTCTAACTAGTTCCCTTGCATTTCATAACTAAAGTTTTAATTATTTTTACCAAAATGGATAACTTTGCATTTTTTAACACTAAGTTCCATCTTCCATATACTAGCCCAGGCAACTAATCTAGCAAGCCCTTTTTGTAGTTTATAAGTTTTTCTATATTTGTAACAGGGGAGGTGGGGGCAACTACTTTTGTATTGTTTGCAAATTTAGAAATTTGGTACTTATGTATTATCAGGATTACCAAATGTCATTTTCATTTAAACTAATGAAAATATCACAACTTAACCTAACCAAATCAACAAGTGTGCTCCCGTGTTGGGATCAATGAAGTTGTACTTATGATTGACCTTGAAATGTTTGAAACCAGCATCATTCAGTTCCTTCATCTTGTATGAAAATGCCCGTTAGGTCAACTGAATGCCCTGTTAGGTTACTGTATGCCCTTATGATTCATTAGGTTAAGTTGTGATATTTTCGTTAGTTTAAACGAAAATGACAAGAGCAAAAATACATAATAAACAGTTTGGTAGTCCCGATAATACATACCGTAAGTACCAGAAATTTTACTACCTATTCCATTCTCTAGGTCATTTAGATATAAAATAAAGAGTAATGGACCTAAAATGGTACTTTTCCATTATCCCCCTGCAATTTTAATAAGCCCCCAATGTCAATCGCCCTTGACAATTGGTTAGGTTTAGTTGTGATATTTTCATTGTTTTGTATACACTGTATATATATATATATATATATATATATATATATATATATAACACACACACACACACACACACAGTGGTGGCCACTCATTATGTGCTTACGTGCTACAGCACATCAGTTTTTAAAATATGTAAATAGCTAAATAATAAATCAATAAAATTACTTATAATATCTTCTGTAATTTCTAATTTGATATAAATTGTTTTCTGATTTACGAAAAAACAAATTAACTGTGCATTCCCTACATTTCTATTTTCGTACTTATGTGCTGTCATCAGTATAGCACCCAAATTGAGTGAAATCAGACAAAGCGCATGTGCAGACGTGTCTTTCAGTCCAGTTTCGGATAAGGCGTGAATGTGCTACCAGTTGCTGCAGCACTTGTCAATGTGATGGACACTCGATTGATTGCGTTTGATTTTTAAACTTTTTATGCGTGTGTAGTATGTGTTTTTGTTTACTCAAGTGTTGTATATAAATTAATTTTTATACAAATATGAATTTAGTGAACAATTTATTAAAAGTACCCTTTTCATCTAGAACATTAAATGAAAAAGCTCAAATAAAACAGTTAGGTAGGCCAACTCCCGATTTAAATTTAAGTCAGAAAGCTAAGGGAAGCAACAATCGAGAATATTTAAGACAATTTCACAGAAAGATTTATGATGATTATAGTTGGATTTGTGGTTGTGATGTTCGGAATGCTCTCTCTGCTTTCCATGCTTTTTTGG
Source organism: Bathynomus jamesi (assembly GCA_023014485.1). NCBI lineage: Eukaryota > Metazoa > Arthropoda > Malacostraca > Isopoda > Cirolanidae > Bathynomus > Bathynomus jamesi. The sequence goes on along the minus strand of JAJOZX010003057.1, from coordinate 347,426 downwards.
TAACAGTGATTCATTCAGTAACACGGGAGTGAAAGATCTTGGCCATCTTAAAGCACTGATTAGAAAGCATAATGAAAACAAGAAACATATAAACAATGTGTTGGATCTTAGGGATCATGTTAAGAATAGCGAACCCATTTACCTCATGTTAAGAATAGCGAACCCTTACCTCATGTTAAGAATGGCGAACCCAAAATTCAACAAGTTAAGAATGGCAAACCTAATGTTTCAACAGGGAAAAATACTTTGAAAAAAAATATGCTCCACTATTTCCATATAGCCAACTGATGAGGTTGTACTTGTATCAACTAAACCAAACACCCATACCTGATATGCGGGATATTTTTGCTACCCGCACATGAAGGGTAGCAAAAATAACTGAATGCCTGGCTAAAGGTTAATTGAATACCCTGTTAGGTCAACTGAATACCCGGTTAGGTTCATTGAGTGCCCGGTTAGGTCAACTGTACGCCCTTGATGATTGGTTAGGTTTAGTTGTGATATTTTCGTTAAAACTAATGAATCTATCACGACTAAACCTAACCAATCATCAAGGGCGTACAGTTGACCTAACCGGGCATTCAAATTTTATCTTATGTAAATAATGGTTTTTACAAAAGTTTCCATGTTAAGAATAGCAAACCCAAAAGTTTCCATGTTAAGAATAGCAAACCCAAAAGTTTCCATGTTAAGAATAGCAAACCCAAAAGTTTCCATGTCAAGAATAGCAAACCCAAAATTATCCATGTCAAGAATAGCGAACCCAACACCCTATGGGTTCGCTATTCTTAACATGATCCGATCTTAGTGTTCTCGGTAGTGTGAATATTGCAACACAGTTAAGTCGGGTCTACCATGATGCCATCAAAAAACACAATCAAGAAGTAGAAAAGAACAGATATATATTATCAAAGGTAATTGACTGCATTAAGTTTTGCAGTGCCTTTGAACTTGCCTTAAGAGGACATGATGAGAGTGAAACATCTGAAAATCCGGGTATTTTCTTGGGACTCATTGATTTTGTTAGTATTTTAGATAGTGCGGTAAAAGAACACATAGAATCGAATCATGTTTTCAAGGGAACTTCCAAAACCATCCAGAATGAACTGCTAGATTGTATGTCGGAAGTTTGCTGTGAAAAGATAATCAAAGAAATGAAAGAGGCTGATTTTGTTGCTTTAATGGCAGATGAAACTACAGACATTTCTGAACATTCACAGTTGGTAATAGTATTTCATTATGTATTCAATGGTGTGCCAACTGAAAGATTTTGGGGATTTTTCAACCTGGAAGGTCAAAGTGCAGACACAATTTCTATTTGTATTTTGAATACAATAAATGAGATTTTTAAAGATCAACCTAACAAAATAATTGCTCAGACTTAAGACAGTGTGGCTGTAATGAGTGGTGAAAGAGGTGGAGTTCAAGCAAAAATAAAGGCTATTTTCCCACTGCACAATACACCCACTGTTATGCCCATCAATTAAATTTGGTAATGGAAAAAGCTGCTTCACAAAATCATGCAGCTAGGGTATTCTTCTGTTGCCTGTCAGCTTTTCCTGCTTTCTTTTCAAGGTCACCACAATGGTTGTCTGCACTAGATGCAGTTGTGGCACGAAGGATTCCCAGTGGTTCTGCAACCAGGTGAAACTTTAAATCGAGAACTGTCAGTGTAGTGTATGAACACAAGAACAGTTTGGTTGAGTATTTGTTGGATTTGCAGACATCATTATCCACCAGGACAGTTCAAGAAGCTCATGGACTCTGTCATTATTTGGAAGATGCACAATTCCTTTTCTGGCTTTCATTTTGCCACATGTAGACATTTTGTATAACCAATTACAAGCAAGATTGTCTGATGCTATAAAAATAAAAAGTGCTGTATCCCATTTTATTTTGGCAATCAATGAAGTGAGAGTTTCAATAGACATCATTGACAGTGAAATTGCGACTACATCATACATGCGTGTCATCTGGCAATAAATGACCCAAACAGTCGTGCCAAAGCGCCGATGCCAAAGAAGTATGTGATCGAATTGTACAGGAGGCTCATCATCATTTTCAATCCTTGGATCATCTAGAGGCAGCAAAGTTGTTGAATTCTGTTAACTTTCAAGAATTTGCAAAACATTTTCTGGAAAATGAATTTGAAATTGCAGTTCAAAGTTAGAGAATGCTGGAGAAAAGGAGACTGAAAACAGAGCTTAGCATTTTATATGAAAGAACCAATTTCAGAAAAATTGATGGCGCAGTTCCTCTTTTGAAACTTATATTCAAAAACAATTTACAGAGTACATTCTCTGAAGTAACAAAACTTCTTAAAATTGTCATCACCATGCCAATGACAACAGCAGAACCCAAAAGATGTTTTTCCTCTCTAAAAAGAATAAAAACTTTCCTAAGAAATACTATGTCCCAGGATCGTTTTAATGCTCTGGCAATGCTCTCCATAGAAAAAAAGTTTATTTCAAACATTGAGGCTTTTAACACCAAGGTGATTAACAAGTTCTGCAGTAAGAAAGAGCGTTGCATGAATTTCATTTTTCGTAAATAAGTAAGTACTATATCTATCTACCGTTAGTTGCGCAGAACATTTACTATAATTCACGATGAATTAGTTCTATTTTATAATTTATCAGTTGTTTATTTATATATATATATATATATATATATATATATATTATATATATATATGTATATATATAAAATTTTATATATATATATATATATATATATATCAAATTTTTTGTTGTAGCACACAACTGTTTTAAGTTGGTGAAATAGTGAGTTGGTTTCTTGTATTGTTCTGAGCCAGGCATCGAATCTTCTTTTGAAGGTGTCCACTGCAACTCCCTTCATGTTTCTTAGGTCTTTGGGCAGCTGATTAAACAGTTTTGGTCCTCCCACAACAAAACTATTTTCTTTCAGGGTTAAGGATGTTCCCCATCTTGCCTTTAATTTGGAAATATGACAGTCTACCATTCTACTTTCCACCATTGTTTGGGGAGTTATAGGGTTCAGAGTAAGATTAGGGACTAGTTTCTCCATTATTTTCCAAGTGTAAATAATAGTGTAGCTCTCTCTTCTCCTTTCCAGGGAATATAGGTCTAGTTCACATAACCTTCCCCAGTAATTTAGTTCTTTATACCCGTTGATCTTGGCTGTGAAGCTTCTCTGGATCCCTTCCAACTGTCTAATGTCTTCTTTTTTATATGGGGCTGTTAGGACTGAGCAGTATTCCAATTTGGGTATGATCAGGGTTTTCAGTAGAGGAATACATTACATTCCTATCCCTTCATTTAAAGGTTCTCAATATCTGCCCTGTTATTCTCTCTGCTCTGTTTACTGCTCTTTTATTTTGTGTTTCAAATTTCACATCATCTGTCATTACAACCCCTAAATCTTTTGCTCTAGAATTTCTCTGAATTTCCTCTCCATCTTACTTACTTCGTAGCCCCGGGTTCTCTTATGCGAACCCGGCGGCGCTCAGGTATCTCACGACCACTGTGGGACGGGTCCATAGGTCTCGTAGAGAGGTAATGTTGGAGTTGTGTCTTTGTTGAGAGAGAGTGTGGCAGTGTAAGAGTAGGTGTTCTGTGTCCTCAGGGTGGAGGTAGCATTTTTGACAGGTGGAGGTGTCAGCTAGGTGGAGTCTGTGTCTGTATTGTTGGAGGGAGGGGTGATGGCCTGAACGGAGCCTGGCCAGAGTAACTCTTGTTTTCCTTTGGGAGGGTTTGTTCACTCTGATGGACTGCAGGGGGAGTATCGTGAAGGACAGTGTTGTGTGGTTGGTTGAGTAGGTATTTCCAGGTGAATTCCATGTGGAGATGTTTAATGGGGTTGATGTTTAGGGGAGGGGGGGGGATATTGTTCAGTAGCTGTGAATAGTGAGCTGCAGGGTGGGGGATTGTGTAATGTGAGATGGTGATGGGGGTGGTCTGGGGCCAGTGCTCTGGAGAAGAATTGAGTCCCTGTCATGTTCATGTGGTGTTCGATGGGGAGTATTTTCGTATCTGCATGAGATGTGGGATGGGTGTGGTTCGGAGGCAGCCAGTAATGCTTCTGAGACCTCTGTTTTGTGTGGTCTGTATCTTTTTCTGGTTTGTGTGGGAGATGGATGGGGACCAGGTGGGGGGCAGCGTAAGTTAGGGTAGTACGTACAAACTGTTTGTATAGGATACTGAGGGATTCCTTCTGTTGACCGAATGTTGTGGAGGTGAGTGTTCTGAGAGCGTTGAGTTTTTTGTTGCTTTGGAGCAAATGTTTGATATGTGAGGGGAAAAGGACATGTGTGTGTCTAGGGTGAGGCCAAGGATTGTTGGGGTTTTGTTTAGAGGTAGGGGATGTCCCATGAGGGTGACTCTCAGGTGTGCTTGGGATTCGTGGCGGTCTGAGGTTAGGAGGGTGATGGAGGATTTTTGAGGGGATGCTGACATCCTATTGTTAGTCAGCCAGAGTTCCAGATTGGTAATGTACTGCTGGATCAGGCATGTGGCGGTGTGCTGTTATGGTCAGGTCATCTGCATAGGAGGAGACGTGGACATGGGGGAGAGAGGTTGTGGGAGGTCGTGCATGAAAAGGTTGAAGAGGATTGGAGAGAGTATGGAGCCCTGTGGGACGCCATTGTATAGTCTGTAGGTTTTGGATGAGTGTTGTTTGTGTATGACTTTGCCAAGTTGGCCTGCAATGAGATTAGTAAGCCATTTCTTGTCATTGGTGGGGATGTCGAGATCAATAATCTTTTGTGCAAGAATGTGGCGTGGGACAGTGTTGAAAGCTTTGTTGATGTCGATGGCAACAAGGACTGTGCGGGCAGGGGGGGATAGTTGGTTGAAGCCATCTAAGATGTGTTGGGTTAGGTTTGTAAGAAGCGTTGTGGTGGAGTGGGTGGACCTGAAACCGTGTTGGGTTTGTGAAAATGTAATGTGTGGTTGTATGCGTCTTAATATCAGTTTTTCGAGGACTTTGGAAATGGTTGAGAGAAGGGAGATTGGCCGGTATGAAGCAGGTAGGTTGGGGGGTTTATTGGGTTTCAGTATCGGGATGATGTGTGCCAGCTTCCAGGTAGAGGGTATGATATTGTGAAGCCAGGAGTAATTGAATATGTTTGTGAGGGCTGCAATAGCAATTGGACCAAGGTGTTTGAGATGAATGTTTGAAATGTGGTCTGGGCCTTCGGCATGAGAGTTTTTGAGGGATTTTATGGATGTGGTTGTTGTGGGTCGGCCGAGAGTTTCCGTATGTTTTTGAGGATTTTTCTATTATTGGGAACAGTGATTTTATGGCTAATTTTTGAGTAGTGGTGCATGAGTAGGTTGCAGTGTTTTTGTGGGGATGGAATTTGGTTACAGTTGGGAAGGAGAGCTTCGTGTGTGGGGGGTGGGTTAGTATGTGAAGTGTGGATTTTTTCAAGGTTTTCCAAAGTTGGGTGCTGTTGGTCTTGTGATTGAGTGTAGTTAAATAGGATTCCCAGTTTTCTGACTGTTTAGTGTTTATTAGATTTGTGATGTCAGTGTTAAGGTGGTGTATGAGGTCAATGTCTTCTGCAGTGGGACTGTGTTTCTGGCGTAATGAGTTTCTTTGTTTGATTAGATTGTGTATTTGGGGAGAAATTTGGGTTGAAGTGTTTCCTGTGTCCTTGTGGGCTGAATTGTTTGCTAGCGCGAGTGATAGTGTTGTTTATGTGGGCGGTAGCCTTGTCTATAGAGGGGAAGTTAGTAGTGGAGAATTCCTGAAGCTCGTTTTCAATGTATCCTGTAAAAGAAGGCCAGTTTGCATGTTTGTAGTTCGTGTATGTTTGTTTGAAGGATGTGTGGATGGGGTGTGTGTGTTGATAGGTGATTAGTATCGGGAGGTGATCGGAGGGGAGGTGGTGTAATGTCTGCCATGTTGTGCGTGTGTGTAGGGATGGTGAGCAGAAGGTAATGTCTGGGGAGGTGTGTTGTTGGTTGTGTTGCAAGGGTTTGCGTGTGGGTTGGTTCCTATTGTTGAGGATGTTGTATGTATGAAGATCATCTAGGAGTAGTGTGCCACGAGCGTCTGGTATGTGAGAGGAGAGCCATGTCGGGTGATGAGCATTGAAGTCGCCTCCCACGATGTGGTTCTCGTATTGTGTAAGTGGTTGCAGGGGGGGGCTCGTAGCGTGGGGGGCAGTGAGCAGAGGTAGGGGGGGTATGTATATGTTTGAGATGTGAAAAGTGGAGGATTTGATTTTGATTTTGATAGTCTGGATTTTTAGGGTAGGGTCATTATTGAGGAGGGCGTGTGTGTGCTGCGTTATATTTGTGTATGGGATGTCTTTATGTCTCCATTTGGGGTATATAGTCATCTGGGGTGAAAAAAAAACATAGGGTATGTTGGGGTGAAAACGAACAGGCTCCTTAAAATAATTTTTAATATAAAGGAAATTTTTAAGAAATTTTTTTCAGGTAGCCCACTATATCCTTCAAAAGTGTTGTAAAATGATGTCTTTATGTTTGTTCATTTCCAAGAAATGAGCACTGGAAAAAAAAGTGTCAAAAATATGTAAAGAAAACTTTTTTGCATTTATTTTTTATTTGCTTGGCACTGAACTATTTTTCACTGTAGAATATTTATACTTACATAGAAAAATGTGAAGATGTGTATCTTGTAATGCATGAGGAGAAATAAAACATAGTCTGTGGCATAAGCCTTGTGAAGCTATTTTTTAACCCCATGCAGTTGAAGCCTCTTTGGGGTTAAAAAGAACCTATGTTTTATGTAGTAGTATGGCGCAAAATGGGAGTGTGCAGGAATGTTGAAATGCAATTGCAAATGTTCAGTGTTGCAAATGGGTTATGCAACAAAGGGGGTAGGGGGTATTCAACATTAATTGTTGCAAGGCTTATGCACCATCAATGCTGCAAAGGGGGGGAAGGGTTATGCAACAAATCAATGCTGCAAAGGGGGAGAGGGGAGAAAGTTAAAAAGAACGTTTTTTATATATTAGTATGGGTGCAAAATGGGAGAGTGCAGGAATGTTGAAATGTAATTGCAAATGTTGTTCAATGTTGCAAAGGGTTTATGCAACAAATGGTTTATTATATATCTGTAATTCCATTGACACCAATATTGTATGTTTTGAGGACCATATACCAGAGTTAATGCTATATTTTTTTTCACCCCAAGCATGGTTCATTTTCACCCCTTTCCATGGGGTGAAAAAAAAATCAGTTTTTTTTTATTTTACCAATTAAATATTTTGCAGGAAAAAAAAATCGGGACCCGACAAATAAAATCTTAATTTTAACAATTCTAACAAATTTTGTTTTTTTAAATAAAATTTTAATAATTATACTCCTTTGAATTTTATCTCTGATTTGTCACTCCTTCATTATGTCACTCCTTCGTTACGGTATTTATGTCACTCCTTCGATACAGACCCAATTTAGCATATATATAAATATACAAATTTTTCTCTTTATTTATTGCGATTTATTTTTATTATTTTTAACTAAACTTTTAACTGTACTGACTTGTGCTGAATTGTCTTGCGCTGAATTGTCGGTGCTCCAAAAAAATTCTATTGCCATGTTGTTATGACACCTGGGCTTTATAATGTGAACATGCAGGTTTGTGTCCATCCCTGATAATAAAGTCTGTAGGCCTAAGTTAAGGAAAATTGTTTTTTTTCACCCCAGATGATTATAATATTCCATGGATTTTGTCTTTTCTTTTTCTGTACCATAATGGCTGAAATTTCTCAGTGTTAAACTTCATATTGTTGTCTTCCATCCACTTGTAGATTCTGTTTATGTCAGTTTGTAGAGATCCTATATCTTCTGGGTTTATTATTTTTCTACTGATCTTTGTGTCATCCGCAAAGGATGTTACTGTGCTGTCTCTGGTAATATCCTCATGTATGTCAGTTAGCATGATTATGAAGAGTACGGTAGTGGAGCTAATACTGTTCCTTGTGGTACTGAGCTGAGGACCTCTGATTCTGATGAAGATACTCCTTGTACTGTAATGACTTGCTGCTGCTCACGAAAGAAATTATATATCCATTTCCCTACTTTTCCTATTATTCCCATATATTTCAGTTTATGTATTATGATTCCAGTGGTGGCTCGTGATAAAATAAAATGGAGGGACTGCAAGCTTCACACAACAGTAGGGTACACAAATTTGACCTACCTCGGGTATGAGTTGATGTCCACAAATTTCCAGGGCATAGTAGTAGTGGTGGTGGTAGAAGGGATGGTTGGGGTGGTAGTGGCGGCAGTAGGGATGGTGGTAGGGATGGCTGAGGTGGTGATGGTAGTATTACTTGAAAATAAAATTGGTGCATCAGCTCTTCGATGTAGCAAAATGGTTTATTACTTTTTCATTAAAATCCTTCATTTCTATTATCATTTTATTTTCAAGGGATATCATTGCTAAAGCAGACAGTTTGTCATTCACTATGGTACTGCGCAAAAAAGTTTTAATTCTCTTCAAAGTTGAGAAGCACCTTTCTGCTTCTGCCATTGTCATTGGAGTTGTTATTAAAATTTTCAGCAACTTGACAGTGTCTGAAAATGTTGACTGTAGATGATTGTCATTCATTATCTCCAACAAGTCTATGAGACTTTCTGATTTACACAAATCTTCCCTTGTGTACAGTACAGTAAGTTCAGTTCTCAATTTGTCTTTTTCAAGCAAGGGATAGGCTGCAACTGCTTGTGCAAGTTCATTACTAGGGAAATTTTTGGCATACACTGGAAAATTATTCACTAAAAGTAACTTGCTTGCTTCCAAATGATTAATAAAGCTGAATATATATCTGCACTGTGGCAAAATTACATCACAGACCTCCTTTGCAGCAGCTGATCTATCTGTATTAAATTTTCTTCTCTTCTGCTCAGGAGTCAACACTATGGCATCACATTCATCTCTTAACTTCTGAACTGCAGAATTAAAAACTTTTAAAGAGGCATTAGCCTTAGCTGCATCAATATTTCTAGACTGAAGCTGAGAGAACATGATGTCAACATGAGGCATTACTGTGGAGAAAAATTCCAACCAAAATTCGAATTCAGGATCATTCACTACTATTTTGATACCAGCTGCTGCAGATCCAGTGTCTCTTGAGTTAGATGCTTCCAGTGTGCTGCAACATTCAATTAGTGCATCTTTCATTTCATGCACAGCATCAACTGTTCTGCTCTTGAAATTCCAACGTGTTGCAGATGGCCTTAGAATTTGATGGACAGCAACATTCTCCAATGCAGCCATTCTTTGTGGAGACTTAGAAAAAAATGCTGGTGTTCCTGACAAGCTATTGAAAAATACTCAAACATTAGTATTCTGTGATGTTGCCTTTTCCAAAATCAAGTTCATTTGGTGTGGATAAAGTGGGCATTGCTATACACTTCTTTTCTGGTTTGCACACCTTTATTGACTCCACTTAGAGCAGCTGCACCATCGTAAGTTTGGGCAATGAGCTTGTGTGGACAATCACTAATTAAAGTCTGGAGCTCTTTAAGTAACACAGTTGATAAGGCTTCTGCTGTCTGGTTGATAGGGTTAAAAAATCCGCAGAATATCTCAACAGGCTTCCCTTGTAGCTCATACCTTAGAACAATTACCATCTGTGTTTTATCATAAATATCTGTTGTCTCATCACACACAACTGCCAAATATTCTGCATTCTTTACTTTTTCCTTGATCTTATTTTTGCAGATTTCCAACATAGATTCTAAAAGTTCATTCTGTATTGATTTAGATGTTCCTTTAAAAACTGTAGCAGTCTTTAAATGAGCATCTAAGCTAGAATCCAGTTCACAGGCAAAATCAACTAATCCACGAAATACTCCCGGATTCTTGGAGCTTGTAGTTTCATCATGTCCTCTAAGGAGTAGTTCAAATTTTCCACAATTTTACACAGTTTTGATTTTGGATAACACATCTCTATTTTTTCTCACCTGTTCATGTGTTTTGCAACTGAGAGCTTGTATGCTGTGTCAATTTGAGCTGCAATGTTCACTTTACCCAGCAATGATAAGTCAATCATGTTATTCATGTTTGGCTGACTGCTCATGTTTCATTATTTTCTGTGACAAATGCCTCAAGTCAGTCACACCACTTTTCATCATGATGAGTCCCCACCAAACAATAAGCATGGAAAGCAGAATAAAGCATTTGCCTCATCACAACCACAGAGCCATTCACATTTCTGAAAAACACTGATGTTAAACTGGTGTGTATATTCTTTGTTCCTGCTTGTATTAGTCTGTTGATTGGATAAAACTGGTGTAGGTCTTCCTCTTGCTTTGGTTTCAGTCTTTTCATTTAATGTCAGCTGGGAAAAGTTGATGCTTTGTGAATACTTCACTCAATTTTCCATCGTCAAAGGGTAATTAAAGAAAGCACAACTTAACTGCATGGCCCGCACGCAATGTAAACATGAGACTGAGCTGCACTGACTGCAGATGTGACTTCCAGATGTGGCGCCAATTAATAACAGACATGAATCGTACAGCAACTATGAAAATAACTTAAATTTTGGTCTGGTTTTAATGAAAATTCACTTAGTAACGTATTGAAAATAACATATAATGACTTTTTATTACGATATATTTGTTAGTAGTGTATTATTCTGCTGTGTGTCTGAAGGAATCATACGCCTGGCAGTGAGTGTCTGGGGGGACTGCAGCTCCTAGGCACGAGCCGCCACTGTATGATTCCATGGTCACACTTGTTGAATGCTTTAGCAAAGTGTGTATAATACATCATAGTTTTCATTACTTTCAAGTGCATCAATAATGTTGTTGTAGTGTTCCATTAGTTATGATAAGCATGATCTGCCTGACCAGAACCCATGTTGGTTATCATTGAATTTTTTCTGAGCTTCCAAAAAGTCATATCTAACTATTCTTTCAAATATTTTAGTGAGATGAGATGTAACTGACACTGGCCTATAGTTTTTGGCCTTGGATCGATCTCCTTTATATATTGGGACTATGTTCACGCTCTTCAGGATGCCTGGTATTTCTCACGTGTCTAGTGATGATCTCCATATCCAGTATAGGGGCTCAGCAATTGCATTCTTGCAGTTTTTGATCAGTGTGGCATTCCATTTATCTGGTCCTGCCACCAAGTGTGTTTTTAGTTTCCCTATGGCTTGTGTAATATCATCTGTCATAAAATTGAAGTCCGTTATACTTTCCCCTTGTAGTTCTTCTTCAAAGAACGTGTTTCTATCACACACACACACACACACACACACACACACACACACACACACTACCAGTCCAAAGTTTAAGTACACCCTGAAATATTCATAAATTTCAAATTTTGTTTAAAGTTTTTCATTTAATGTTATCATGACACAAATTCATAAGTACAAACATGGGAACTTAAATAACAACAAATCAGGACAATTTACCAGAAGTAAAGTCTAAATTTTAGATTCATCAAAATAGCCTCCTCTAGCAGCAATTACAGCAGAACAAATTCAAGGCATGTGCTCAAGAAGAGAAAGAAGATAGTCTAGTGAAAGCTGCTGCCAGCACTCTTGTAAGAGTTCCCTGAGTTTCTGAGCTCCATAACTGTGAGCTGACATTGCTGTTTTTTCTGCTTCAGATAATTTTGACACAGCTTGGAAGTGTGTTTAGGATCATTGTCTTGCTGCATTATGAACTGTTGGCCAACTAGTTGCAGTCCAGATGGATGGCATGGCGCTGTAGAATGCTGTGATAGCCACGATGGTTCAGTATTCCAGTGACTTTGTGGAGATCTCCAACTTGCTCCCCAGCAAAACATCCCCAGACCATCACACTTTCTCCACTGTGCTTCACTGTTGGCACAACACACTGCTGTCATTCTTTCACCCACTCTGTGCTGCACAAATACTCTGTGTTTGGATCCAAAAACTTCAAATTTTGATTCGGCAGTCCAAAGGACAAATTTCCACTGCTCAACAGTCCATTTTTGTGTTTTTTAGCCTAGGCTAGCCTTTTCTTTTTGTTCTGGAGTCTCAGCATCAGTGGCGGACCTACATTTTTGGGACCCTGAAGCTTGAACTGTTATGGGGGCCCCTTCGCAACCAGCAAAAATAGGGCAACATCCAACAAGGTTCAAAGGGCCTTGCTGCCCTTGCAAGGACCTCGAGGCCCAAATGGCGGAGAACGGGGTGGTGGGGTGGTGTCCTTGAAAATGGGCCATGCAGTGAGCCCCTTCCCACCAGCAACGAGGTCTGGGTAACCGCTGTTATCTTCTTCAATGGGGTTGTTCTATGGCAAATCACCACAAATTTTTTGGCCATATGAAATGGGTATTAGAGCATATTCTAAGGTCAATATTGAGTACTTCAACCCATTGGCTTATGATTCTATCACTAAAATAGCCTTATTTTAATAACAAACACTTAAAAAAACTCCATCAATTTTGTTGAAAAATTCACTCATTAAAAAAAAAGTTGCTTCAGGGCCCCTCCTGGATTAGGGGCCCTGAAGCTTAAGCTTCATTAGTTTCATAGTAGATCCGTCACTGCTCAGCATTGGTTTCTTTGCTGCAGTTTGTCCTTTTAATCCTGTCTCTCTCAGTCTTCTCTGAATAGTTGATGTTGAAACTGTTGTACTTCTGGAGTTGTTCAGCTGGGCTTTGATTTTTGGTGCTGTGAGGCATCTGTTGTGCAGACTGGTGACTCAGATATACTTGTCCTCTGAGTCTGTTGTGGTTCTTGGTTGTCCTGACCTTTTTCTGTCCTAATTTTGACCAGTTTCTTTGTATAGTTTAATGGCACAAGCAACTGCATTCGCAGAAACTTTTAATTTTTTTGCAATTTGCCTTAGTGATTGGCCCTCATTTCTCAAAGCTACAATTGACTCTTTTTTCTGTTGTTAACAGCTTTGGCACCCATTTTTGCTTTTTGAAACAGAAATATGCCTAAAACTACATCCTCTGCAAAGGATTTTATATGTTAAGACCTGCAGCGCATGTTAATAACTGAACACATGTATTAACATACTCCTGAAGAAAAACACTACCCCCAGTAAAGCCTTTTAAACTGTTTTTGGACCTTTGTGCAGAGCTAATGGCATTAATTTTAGGTTGCATGCTAGACGTAAATTAACACATTTTTAAGGCTATTTTGAAGAAGCTTCTGTGTTACAACACACTACATAGGGCAGATGCACTGAAGCATACAATATGAAAGCCAAGTACGCAAATTCATCTCTAGTACCTGTTAAGTTTACATTTGAAGTTTGTCATGAGCTAAGCAGCAAAACATTGGAAATTAGTAGGTGTACTTAAACTTTTGACTGGTAGTGTGTATATATATATATATATATATATATATATATATATATATATACATTCAACTGCAAAGAACACGCAGTATAAATAACGTAAAGAACGACGCTTGTATAGGAGATATTCCGCGCAAGACGAGAAAGAGAAAACAACAAATGAAAAAATGAAGTACCACCTGGGAATCGAACCCGGGATCTTCCGATTGCCGGTCAGACGCGATAACCACTACACCATGGACTTCACTCTTCCAAATGCCGTAATTCCTCTACATACTCGCAGAAACCAATGCCCCAAGGGGGCACCTCCCGCATGCCGTAACATTATATACATTCAACTGCAAAGAACACGCAGTATAAATAACGTAAAGAACGACGCTTGTATAGGAGATATTCCGCGCAAGACGAGAAAGAGAAAACAACAAATGAAAAAATGAAGTACCACCTGGGAATCGAACCCGGGATCTTCCGATTGCCGGTCAGACGCGATAACCACTACACCATGGACTTCACTCTTCCAAATGCCGTAATTCCTCTACATACTCGCAGAAACCAATGCCCCAAGGGGGCACCTCCCGCATGCCGTAACATTATATACATTCAACTGCAAAGAACACGCAGTATAAATAACGTAAAGAACGACGCTTGTATAGGAGATATTCCGCGCAAGACGAGAAAGAGAAAACAACAAATGAAAAAATGAAGTACCACCTGGGAATCGAACCCGGGATCTTCCGATTGCCAGTCAGACGCGATAACCACTACACCATGGACTTCACTCTTCCAAATGCCGTAATTCCTCTACATACTCGCAGAATTACGGCATTTCATTTGTTGTTTTCTCTTTCTCGTCTTGCGTGGAATATCTCCTATACAAGCGTCGTTCTTTACGTTATTTATACTGCGTGTTCTTTGCAGTTGAATGTATATAATGTTACGGCATGCGGGAGGTGCCCCCTTGGGGCATTGGTTTCTGCGAGTATGTAGAGGAATTACGGCATTTGGAAGAGTGAAGTCCATGGTGTAGTGGTTATCGCGTCTGACCGGCAATCGGAAGATCCCGGGTTCGATTCCCAGGTGGTACTTCATTTTTTCATTTGTTGTTTTCTCTTTCTCGTCTTGCGCGGAATATCTCCTATACAAGCGTCGTTCTTTACGATATATATATATATATATGTTAAACACAGACTGTGCATGGAACAAGGAACTCTTCTGGGAAAATTAAATCCACTATAGTCCGAATAAGTAATGGTAAATGACAAATACCATAGTTTTTTTTTTCATGATTTTAGCCCGACGTGGGCAACGGGTCTCTCGCAAAGAGATCCCATAAATATAGCTTCCCTCACCAGCTATCTGCAAAGCAGACAGGATCCAGCTTTGGGACATGGATCTAGGGTTTAAAGCAAGCCTAGATCCCTACATTCAGAACCTCTATATAAGTAAAAGACTCGTTGCATTCACGTCGGGTTGAATAAATCAAAGAAAAAGGGGTAACTATTGTATTTTTAGCCAAAAAAAACCCAAAACTTAAACCTCAACCGGGACATTGAGCGTCCACTTTTCAAGGCACATAACACGTCCGTTTAATATACACAAATTCAGAATGGTTCCCTGAGACAATTATATGTTAAACACAGACCGTGCATGGAACAAGGAACTCTTCTGGGAAAATTAAATCCACTATAGTCCGAATAAGTAATGGTAAATGACAAATACCATAGTTTTTCTTTTTCATGATTTTAGCCCGACGTGGGTAACGGGTCTCTCGCAAAGAGATCCCATAAATATAGCTTCCCTCACCAGCTATCTGCAAAGCAGACAGGATCCAGCTTTGGGACATGGATCTAGGGTTTAAAGCAAGCCTAGATCCCTACATTCAGAACCTCTATATAAGTAAAAGACTCGTTGCATTCACGTCGGGTTGAATAAATCAAAGAAAAAGGGGGTAACTATTGTATTTTTAGCCAAAAAAAACCAAAACTTAAACCTCAACCGGGACATTGAGCGTCCACTTTTCAAGGCACATAACACGTCCGTTTAATATACACAAATTCAGAATGGTTCCCTGAGACAATTATATGTTAAACACAGACCGTGCATGGAACAAGGAACTCTTCTGGAAAATTAAATCCACTATAGTCCGAATAAGTAATGGTAAATGACAAATACCATAGTTTTTCTTTTTCATGATTTTAGCCCGACGTGGGCAACGGGTCTCTCGCAAAGAGATCCCATAAATATAGCTTCCCTCACCAGCTATCTGCAAAGCAGACAGGATCCAGCTTTGGGACATGGATCTAGGGTTTAAAGCAAGCCTAGATCCCTACATTCAGAACCTCTATATAAGTAAAAGACTCGTTGCATTCATGTCGGGTTGAATAAATCAAAGAAAAAGGGGGTAACTATTGTATTTTTAGCCAAAAAAAACCAAAACTTAAACCTCAACCGGGACATTGAGCGTCCACTTTTCAAGGCACATAACACGTCCGTTTAATATACACAAATTCAGAATGGTTCCCTGAGACAATTATATGTTAAACACAGACCGTGCATGGAACAAGGAACTCTTCTGGGAAAATTAAATCCACTATAGTCCGAATAAGTAATGGTAAATGACAAATACCATAGTTTTTCTTTTTCATGATTTTAGCCCGACGTGGGCAACGGGTCTCTCGCAAAGAGATCCCATAAATATAGCTTCCCTCACCAGCTATCTGCAAAGCAGACAGGATCCAGCTTTGGGACATGGATCTAGGGTTTAAAGCAAGCCTAGATCCCTACATTCAGAACCTCTATATAAGTAAAAGACTCGTTGCATTCACGTCGGGTTGAATAAATCAAAGAAAAAGGGGGTAACTATTGTATTTTTAGCCAAAAAAACCCAAAACTTAAACCTCAACCGGGACATTGAGCGTCCACTTTTCAAGGCACATAACACGTCCGTTTAATATACACAAATTCAGAATGGTTCCCTGAGACAATTATATGTTAAACACAGACCGTGCATGGAACAAGGAACTCTTCTGGGAAAATTAAATCCACTATAGTCCGAATAAGTAATGGTAAATGACAAATACCATAGTTTTTCTTTTTCATGATTTTAGCCCGACGTGGGCAACGGGTCTCTCGCAAAGAGATCCCATAAATATAGCTTCCCTCACCAGCTATCTGCAAAGCAGACAGGATCCAGCTTTGGGACATGGATCTAGGGTTTAAAGCAAGCCTAGATCCCTACATTCAGAACCTCTATATAAGTAAAAGACTCGTTGCATTCACGTCGGGTTGAATAAATCAAAGAAAAAGGGGGTAACTATTGTATTTTTAGCCAAAAAAAACCAAAACTTAAACCTCAACCGGGACATTGAGCGTCCCGGTTGAGGTTTAAGTTTTGGTTTTTTTTGGCTAAAATACAATAGTTACCCCCTTTTTCTTTGATTTATTCAACCCGACGTGAATGCAACGAGTCTTTTACTTATATAGAGGTTCTGAATGTAGGGATCTAGGCTTGCTTTAAACCCTAGATCCATGTCCCAAAGCTGGATCCTGTCTGCTTTGCAGATAGCTGGTGAGGGAAGCTATATTTATGGGATCTCTTTGCGAGAGACCCGTTGCCCACGTCGGGCTAAAATCATGAAAAAGAAAAACTATGGTATTTGTCATTTACCATTACTTATTCGGACTATAGTGGATTTAATTTTCCCAGAAGAGTTCCTTGTTCCATGCACGGTCTGTGTTTAACATATAATTGTCTCAGGGAACCATTCTGAATTTGTGTATATTAAACGGACATGTTATGTGCCTTGAAAAGTGGACGCTCAATGTCCCGGTTGAGGTTTAAGTTTTGGGTTTTTTTGGCTAAAAATACAATAGTTACCCCCTTTTTCTTTGATTTATTCAACCCGACGTGAATGCAACGAGTCTTTTACTTATATAGAGGTTCTGAATGTAGGGATCTAGGCTTGCTTTAAACCCTAGATCCATGTCCCAAAGCTGGATCCTGTCTGCTTTGCAGATAGCTGGTGAGGGAAGCTATATTTATGGGATCTCTTTGCGAGAGACCCGTTGCCCACGTCGGGCTAAAATCATGAAAAAGAAAAACTATGGTATTTGTCATTTACCATTACTTATTCGGACTATAGTGGATTTAATTTTCCCAGAAGAGTTCCTTGTTCCATGCACGGTCTGTGTTTAACATATAATTGTCTCAGGGAACCATTCTGAATTTGTGTATATTAAACGGACGTGTTATGTGCCTTGAAAAGTGGACGCTCAATGTCCCGGTTGAGGTTTAGGTTTTGGGTTTTTTTGGCTAAAAATACAATAGTTACCCCCTTTTTCTTTGATTTATTCAACCCGACGTGAATGCAACGAGTCTTTTACTTATATAGAGGTTCTGAATGTAGGGATCTAGGCTTGCTTTAAACCCTAGATCCATGTCCCAAAGCTGGATCCTGTCTGCTTTGCAGATAGCTGGTGAGGGAAGCTATATTTATGGGATCTCTTTGCGAGAGACCCGTTGCCCACGTCGGGCTAAAATCATGAAAAAGAAAAACTATGGTATTTGTCATTTACCATTACTTATTCGGACTATAGTGGATTTAATTTTCCCAGAAGAGTTCCTTGTTCCATGCACGGTCTGTGTTTAACATATAATTGTCTCAGGGAACCATTCTGAATTTGTGTATATTAAACGGACGTGTTATGTGCCTTGAAAAGTGGACGCTCAATGTCCCGGTTGAGGTTTAAGTTTTGGTTTTTTTTGGCTAAAAATACAATAGTTACCCCCTTTTTCTTTGATTTATTCAACCCGACGTGAATGCAACGAGTCTTTTACTTATATAGAGGTTCTGAATGTAGGGATCTAGGCTTGCTTTAAACCCTAGATCCATGTCCCAAAGCTGGATCCTGTCTGCTTTGCAGATAGCTGGTGAGGGAAGCTATATTTATGGGATCTCTTTGCGAGAGACCCGTTGCCCACGTCGGGCTAAAATCATGAAAAAGAAAAACTATGGTATTTGTCATTTACCATTACTTATTCGGACTATAGTGGATTTAATTTTCCCAGAAGAGTTCCTTGTTCCATGCACGGTCTGTGTTAACATATAATTGTCTCAGGGAACCATTCTGAATTTGTGTATATTAAACGGACGTGTTATGTGCCTTGAAAAGTGGACGCTCAATGTCCCGGTTGAGGTTTAAGTTTTGGTTTTTTTTGGCTAAAAATACAATAGTTACCCCCTTTTTCTTTGATTTATTCAACCCGACGTGAATGCAACGAGTCTTTTACTTATATAGAGGTTCTGAATGTAGGGATCTAGGCTTGCTTTAAACCCTAGATCCATGTCCCAAAGCTGGATCCTGTCTGCTTTGCAGATAGCTGGTGAGGGAAGCTATATTTATGGGATCTCTTTGCGAGAGACCCGTTGCCCACGTCGGGCTAAAATCATGAAAAAGAAAAACTATGGTATTTGTCATTTACCATTACTTATTCGGACTATAGTGGATTTAATTTTCCCAGAAGAGTTCCTTGTTCCATGCACGGTCTGTGTTTAACATATAATTGTCTCAGGGAACCATTCTGAATTTGTGTATATTAAACGGACGTGTTATGTGCCTTGAAAAGTGGACGCTCAATGTCCCGGTTGAGGTTTAAGTTTTGGTTTTTTTTGGCTAAAAATACAATAGTTACCCCCTTTTCTTTGATTTATTCAACCCGACGTGAATGCAACGAGTCTTTTACTTATATAGAGGTTCTGAATGTAGGGATCTAGGCTTGCTTTAAACCCTAGATCCATGTCCCAAAGCTGGATCCTGTCTGCTTTGCAGATAGCTGGTGAGGGAAGCTATATTTATGGGATCTCTTTGCGAGAGACCCGTTGCCCACGTCGGGCTAAAATCATGAAAAAGAAAAACTATGGTATTTGTCATTTACCATTACTTATTCGGACTATAGTGGATTTAATTTTCCCAGAAGAGTTCCTTGTTCCATGCACGGTCTGTGTTTAACATATAATTGTCTCAGGGAACCATTCTGAATTTGTGTATATATATATATATATATATAATATATATATATATATACCGGGTGTCCGAGAATTATCTGTACAATTTTTGGCTGTTATTAAAAGTCAACCATGAAGTGTAGAAATTCCAGTGTTGTCCCATTTTTCAGAGAATCTCATTAAGTTTTTTCCGATACCAAGTTTTGACAAGTTTTTTAGAAATTCCAGTGTGTCCGAACATTATCTGTACAATTTCATCTTTTAATAAATTCTTGATAACACACGTAAATTCTTAAACAAGATTATTTAGAATCTGTATTTTCAAAGTTTCTTTATTAAAGTAACATTGTTACAAACATTCGATATGTGCACCATTAGTGATTCGCAAACATCCAATCGATACTCCAAATGTTGCCAGTATGCTGCAGCATCTCCACATCAATTCTCAATAGCAGCTGTGATTTCTTGCTTTTAAATCATCAATGTCTGTCACCCGCGTACATTTCTAAAAAACTTGTCAAAACGTGGTATCAGAAAAAAACTTAATGAGATTCTCTGTAAAATGGACAACACTGGAATTTCTACACTTCATGGTTGACTTTTAATAACAGCCAAAATTATACAGATAATTCTCGGGACACCCGGTAATATATTATATATATATATATATATATATATATATATATATATGCCGGCACTCCTCTTCCCTCGTCCCACCGTTCGATTCCTGGGTATGACCCTCGACGAATTTTTTGTTGGGTTCCACACCTTAGGCGTTGGCAATCATCTTGCCGCACCCTCTCCTTTTGAGTCACCTGTCCCACATGACCTGGGGGGCGGACAGGCGTACTCTGCTGCGCCTGTACACCTCCCTGGTGCAATCCCGCATCAACTATGGCTGTGTGGTCTACAGCTCCACCTCCTCTCCGGCACTCCGTTTGCTGGATCCTCTTCTCCACCGTGGCCTTAGCCTGGCGTCGGGTGCCTTCCGCTCGTCCCCTGTCGCTAGTCTTCAGTGGACTGCGGGCACCCCCCCCCTGCCCCTTCGCCGGGGCCTTCTCATGGCGAAGTGTTACCTTCGCATCTGCCGCCTCCCGATGTCCCTACTCTTCTCCGCGATCTCCCAGGCGCTACCCCGGCCTGACACTTGGCATTTCGCTGCCTCTCTGGCCGAGATCTTTTCATCCATGGGAATCACCCCACCCTCTATCCTGCCATTCTCCTTTGACCTGTCACCCCCCTGGCTGACCACCCCTATCTGCCGCTGCCAGGCGCTTCGTGGCCTGCGTAAGGAGTCTCCTCCTACCATCCTCTGGTCTTCTTTTCTGGCCCATCTTCCCGTCCACTCGGACGACGTTCCCGTCTACACCGACGGCTCGCGCTCCCCTGCAGGTGTCGCGGCCGCTGTCTTCTCTCCGTCGCTGTCACCTACCTCCCGGGGTATCCCCCTGCCAGTTCAGGCCTCCATCTTTTCCACGGAGCTCTTTGCCCTTCTGGAAGCCCTCCGTCTGGTATCAGGTTTCTCGCGGTCTTTCTGTACCATTTTCTCGGACTCGCTGAGCGCCCTTCAAGCGCTCGAGCGCTATGATTCCCCGGACCCCCTCGTACACCTTATTCAACAGGAGTACCATGTCCTGCACACCGTTCACTGGATCCGGGTCACCTTCTGCTGGGTTCCTGCCCATGTTGGTGTTTCCGGTAATGAGGCGGCTGACCGCACAGCCCGGTCCGCCGCCTCGATGCCTCCCCTCCCCCGCCCGCTCCCCTTCTCTGACTATGTGCAGGTCTTTCGTTCATTCTACGACCGCGTATGGCAACAGTCCTGGGATGATGCCACCCGAAATAAACTCTGGTCCATACGCCCCCGCCTGTCATATTGGGCGTCCTCTTTCCACCGCTCCTGACACAACGAGGTCGTCCTTGCGCGGCTTTGCATCAGCCATACGCGCCTCACGCACGGCTACCTTATGTTCCGGCAGGAGGCTCCTCATTGCGCCTCCTGCCAGTCGCCCCTCACCATCTCTCACATCCTTGTGGAATGCCCCACCCTGTCGTCAGTACGTCGTCGCGCCTTCCCGTTCCTTTCTGATTTCCCCCTCCCCGATCGTTTACGTCTTATGCTCGCTGAGAGCCCTCTCTTCTCGCTTGACCGTCTTTTTCTCTTCCTCTCCCAATCTCGCATCCTATCTGAGCTTTAGGTGACTTCTCACCATCGTCCGCTGTCCTCCCACTTCTAGTGCCTTTCCCCCCATCTCCATTTCTCTTTCTTATATTCCGCCTCGCCATGATATCCGCTAACATATAGCGGGAAATGGCGGTAAACGCCCCACAAAAAAAAAATATATATATTATAATTATATATATATATCAGTGGCGACTGGCGTATAGGAGCGATGGAGCGGTCGCTCCCCCTTGCTTGAAACGATAAATATTAATTTACAGATAAAAAATATATTAATTTTAAGATATTAAACTAAATATTCTTGAAATATATTTTAAAAATTCATGTGGCATATCATGATTCATGAGGCATTTTGAGTAAGCCTTCATACAGTACATAATATTCTAAAACTTATAGCATAGCTTCAAACAGCGTACTGCTGTTTGAATACAAAATAATATTGCAGCCGAATGGAGCGATAGATTTTTCGCTCAAGTAAATATAATTATATTTTACTGTTGTAATGAAAATATAAGTACAATCGCGAATTTTTTTTATAACAACTACTTTATTTTTACTAATAGTTACTTCAGTAATAATGATATAAACCATTTATATGTATTTTATTGAAATTATTACTTATTTGTAATTAACTAGAATTGTACGTCTGGCATAGCCGCATATGTTAATACAAGTACTCTTGTGAGTGGCAGTTGGATTCGCGCTAGCCTATTGTGAGTCCGTGTTGTCGTACAATTTTATGAAATCGCACCCCAATACATTTATACCACGAGTCGCCACTAATATATATATATATATAAGGGATGCACTGGATATGGTACTGGATCACAATCCAGTATCCGGCTGATCTGGCCACTACTTCAGTATCTAGCTGGATACCGGATAATTAATTAACATTTTAATCACATTTTGTTGATAAAAAACTTCATACCTCAAGTTTTTGTGTGTACTTTATTTTTTTTATTATGGCTAATGCCAGATGATTTTATTCAGCTGCGGGAACAGCCATGTGCAATAAAGGGTTAAATTTAACATTTATAATGATTTTCTTTTAAACAAAAAACACACTAAAAGTTAGATTTCTCTCAAATTTAGCAGAACTAGGTTTAATCAACTTTGCCTTTTTTTCCAGCATTGAATATGAGAGAGCCCCCTAAAATATGGAAAATGTTAAATTTTCTCCTAAGACAATTTAAGTCTGAAAATTTAATATACTTTTTTTTTTTTTTCTGATTTAAATTCTGTTCTAAGCCTACTAGTAACTCTCATCCTAATTATTTAACTTTAAAACTTAGCAAATTATTGAATATCTTATTCTTTTTGTTGTATCAAAATATACTAAAAATAATTCAAAAGTTATTGGTCTTATGAGAAGGCAATACAGTATAAATTAAATAATCTACTATATTATTGTGCATCTGGCAGCAGTGATGAGAAATGTGAAATTATTGAAAAATAATGAAAAAATATAACTACCATATATTTGGGTATATACAGTAAGTCTATGGTCCAGATTAGTCAATCCCCTAACTTTCATTTTCAGATTTAGATTTTAGCATATTCTGGGTGTTTAAGTTGATCACCAACTTGCCAACATAAAAAAGTAAAACTTTGTAAAAACCTTGTAAAAATTAGTTATCAAATCCTTCATAATCATCATCAGTAATCATCATCTGACATCATAAGTTCGTTATATACATCCTGAAATACATTTGCCATATGGATCCAATTCAAATGTTGATCAAAAGCGAGCTAATGCAGGACTTGAGGACCTATAACAGGTAGACCTGTCTAAATACAAGCTAAAATGCAAAGTGAAAGGTTAATTTTTTAGACTGGGCCTATAAGTTGACTCCCTACTTCAGGGACATAATTTTAAGCTTAAAATACCGACTTATACGCCCAATATATGGTATATATTTTCATATGCAGTTATATTTATCACACGTTTATCATTTACAGTTAATAGTTATATATTAAGAAATATATTTGTCATCACACACACACACACACACACAGCTGCAAAAGTATTTACGAATTGTAAGTTATAATAAATTTGGAATAAGAATGTATACATAATAAAATATTTGAGGCATTCCATGTCAAGTGTACACTGTACACTTTTTGGTGATTTCTGCCACTCATCTCACTGATTTTAATGATTTTTGGTGTGGTAGTTCAGTATGATGAGTAACCCCCCCCCCCCCCCCCCCCCCCCCCCCCCCCCCCCCCCCCCCCCCCCCCCCCCCCCCCCCCCCCCCCCCCCCCCCAAATTTGGGGTCAGCAGTGTAACCTTGTGATTTTGAAAGGTCATAACTCAGGATCTAATGGATGGCTTTTAATGATTTTGGTGTCAAAATGCTCAGAAAAGACAGCTAAATAATTTTATGCACAGTGTGTGTGTACATTCCATTAAAAAAAAGTTGCATTTATATTTCACCTTTGACCTTGACCTCAGGTCAGAGTTCAAAATTCAAGGTCATGAAAATTGGCATAAGTAGAGACCTTTAGATGAAGCATATTCAAGCAAAAACTTGGAGTGGGATCTCCATGGGTTTGCTTTCCACAAGCATTTGAAATTGTGCATGTTGAAAATTTTGGGCATTTTATTTAAGATAACCACAAATAGTTCATATATATATACATAAATTATAATATAGCTACATACATGATTTGACATATACCTATAGGTAAGCATCAAGATTTTTACAAACAAATTATTTGGTTCTCTAAAAGCATCAATAATTTTTATCACAAATCCTATATAATTTTTGCAGTTAAAAATAACTTGAAATTTAGGTGTTTGAAGTTTGAACAATGACTAACTTGTACAGGTATTTCTGATGAATTAGCACTTCATATTGCTGTGCTGAACCTGAAAAATATAAATTTTATACCTATTAAAAATTTAAGTAAAATTATCATGATAAGTTGTTTAAAAAATTAATTAGCAAGGTAGGTAGTTAAACCCCTTAGTTACCTCCCAAGGCCTAGGTGTGTACCTCGTTCCAACTTCCGAAGGACCTAGGCCTAGATACTATGCAGGGTGCCAAAACAGGTTTTTTTCATTCTGTATTAGTTTAGAGATCTTATATATTCTACTGTATGGCAGAAACAAGCATAGGCATCGGGCATACGCTTGTGGAGAAAATAAGTTTTCTAACCTCTAAGCCACTAGGATTCTAGCCCAGGACCATTTATTTACAGTCACAGGCTCTAACGACTAGAGAGCTAGAGGGATTTCCGCTATTTAATAATAATTTAATATTAGGAAGCTGTACAATTTAAGATACTAATACTTAGAACTGCATTCATAAGTGTAATTATTAAAATATAATTAGTTACAGTATATAGGCATACATGTCAATAAGCAATTTAAATAGCAATACTCACGTTTTCCATGCCGTTGTAAGTTTTTGATTATATGTCTTTGACAATAAGTTTGTATCCAGTTTCTTGATTACTTTTTAAGATGATGCTTTTCCAGGATCATATTGGCTTCATTGGTTTCCTTTTTTGTGATTGTATATGTTCTTCCAGTAGCTGTCATTGGGTTTATGATGGTGAGGATGTCGGACAAATCTACTAATTATATTAGGATTTTCAGGATAAGTAAATGACTTGTTTGGGCCACAAAGGTGAAGGACGTTTACTTTCACTTCACCCTCACCAGGATATGTTTCCATCACACACCCAATCCACCAGTAGTTATCATACTCCACTGTTACATATCCTGTGACATTTTCAGTTAATTGAGTGGCTTGTTGGGGGGGAAGCGAATTCCTTTCAACTTTCAACTGAGGTGCTGTACATTTGTACTTCTAAACAATTTTTTGTCAGTGGTATGAATGAATGTAATTTTTGAGTTCCTGGTATGGTTCTCGCTTTTGATAAAATTGGATCTAAAAATTCTTTCTCATTTGAGTGTTGTTCTTGTGTTGCAAAGCTGAAAGACATTTGAGTCAATTTTAAGGAATAGAAATCAAAAAGATATCAAAAAGATCTTTTGGGGACAGAATTTGATTTTCATATGGCCTACGAAGACTTTCTTTTGATGCTTCCCTTTTGATTGTTCCTCCGACACCATCTGATGGTCCCTTGCCATGGCTGGTAGCAAAAAAAATGCCACTCAGCCTTAACTCCAAATTCTTCATGGTGGCAGCATAAATTTAAAAAGTTTGGAGCTATTGAAGAATAGGGACCCCAGCCTTCTTTAGTTAGACTTATAAGGCTAACTAACAAAAATATCATGACCTAACCTAACCAATCGTTAGATTGTCATGATATTTTCATTAGTTAGCCTTATAAAGCTAACTAAAGAAGGCTGGGGTCGCTATTCTTCAATAGCTCCAAAAGTTTTTGCAGTTTTTGTATTGACCTGCGCATCCATCGGTAAAATAGATAATTTTGTTTAGTAGCTGAAAATTTTACTTAAGATGATTTATTAAAACTTTTATGAATAGATGCACTGCAACAGTATCATGTGTATTACACTCCGAGATAATAGGTAGAGAGCTGTGAGTTACTTTTTCTTGCTCTTTGTAATAATAAACCCATGGATGAAGAGTCACTTGGCAATTATTCCAGTGAAATCCTTGAGCACAATCTTGGACCACAAAGGAATAGTTTTTGGAAAAGTTCCCAATCACCAAAAAATTGCCTTCATCCAGTTCATTTTTTCTTTTTTCTAAATACTTGGCTTGTTTGGCAATAAAATCATGATGCCTTAGTCGAGAAATAAAGGTATCTAGGAAATCATCTAAATTTTGAATAACACAGTCCAGCTGAGATCAATCTGTTGTTGTCCACTGTTTGTACTGGATTTCATCAATACCTTTTTCTTCGTGACATGTAAGAAGAGTTTCCTTTAGCGAATCAGGTCGAGGGCATTGATCACACACACCTAAATAGCAAGAAGGTTGACTTTTGTCACAAATAATTTTGGCTAAAGCGCAGTGGTAACTACTCAACAGAGTTTCTTCCTTACTGGTAATTTCTGCCATTCTAGAACCTGTCATCATTAACTTAACATTCTGATGAATTGTGCAGATGCACACACTATGTGTCCCACTTGCTCCCGCCAAAACACATTCTTTGGGGCGTAGCATCGCAAATTTTGAAAATCCTATAGAGAGAGCTGGAAACTTAAACTTAAATTGTTGATATGCTTCTTTTAGATTACATAAAACTAACCTCTTTTGATATTTTTTTCATTCACCATTTTCTTTTATTGTTAGTCTTTCTTGCCTGCCATTTGTCTACTTATTTCATCATTTCTAAAAAACTCTTTAACAGTGTTAGTTACTTCCAGTGGCAACATAATAACAAATTGTTAAAGAAGGACAATGCAAAACTGGAATATAGAAATATAGAGCTTGAAAAGAGCATTCAGAATGCACACGATGAGATAAAGGATCTTAACTCTAGTCTAAACTCACTTACTAAAAATAATCGTAGCATGGAGATGATTAAAAAATGAGCACGATTCAATTAGGAATAAATTAAACAGCCTAGACAATAATTCACGTGCCAATAACTTAATCATAATGGGGGTACCGTATCTGAAATGAATAGAGAAACAAATGGCAAAACGAAGAAAAAGGTGGAGGACATAATAAAAGAGAGACTGAATTTGGGGAATATTAAGATCAAAAGTGCTTTTAGATTAAAAAAAAAAACTCTACCACCAAAAGCAAATTCTACAGTTAAAGACATGACTGAATCTAAGACACTCACTTCATCTATAAAAGTAATGGGTCATTCTCTGTCAGATCAACCAAAAAAAATTGAAATTAACACCCTCATCTCTCATATTTTGCTGAAATTTGGTTTATAGGGAGTTTGTGAGCCCTGAATCCATTTATGAAATTATAAGGTCAATCCGACCAACGGTTCAAGAGATATGACCTCGGGCAATTTGAGGTCACTCGCGAGGTTACTAACATTTGGCGAGCCATAACTTGGGTAATAATTGTCATAATTATATAAAAGTATATATATTTAGAATCAGAAAACGACAAGGAATCCAAATATGCAAGTTTTAGAACTCTAGGTTGAAAAATAAAAAAGTTACACTGTAACCAAAATTTGAGGTCACGATTTGACCTCTGGGGTATCAAATGAGAATTTTTTTTTTAAATGTAAAAAATGAAGGCATAGGCATTGGCTATTAGAATCAGCAAAAAAAAGTTTGTGTTAGTATTTTTCATGTAACTAACATATAAGTGAACACCATATTCATAAGTTGTGCGTCAATTCTACCTATTTTTTCACACTTAAGCTCATAATTTGACCTATAGAAATTAAAATTACATTTTTTATAGATATAAAAAACAAAGTCAGAGTTCTTGACTAATAGAAACAATCATAAAAAGTTTGTTTATGTTGGTACTTTTCATGTAACTAACTTATAAGTGAACACCATATTTATAAATTGCTTGTCATTTCAAGGAATTTTTATATCTTAGCTATCAATTTGACCTCAAGCTCCAAGAATTTAATAAAAATTGTATTTCACTGCTAATCTACACTGGCAATAATAGTTATAATAGTGAAAGGGGAAGACTAAGCTCACATGTAGCCTAAACAAACCTGTTGAAACATGTTGCTACTTGTCTAAGTGCAGAATCAACACATAGTTGCAAAATTCCTTGTCTACAGGTTAGACAGTTCCAGCCAGCACTGTGGGTGGCTGGTGGGTTGGTGTTTTAATGAGCCTCAGAGACTATCAAGGCCTAAAATATTAAGTGTGTATAGCTATATATTTTCTAAAAAATATATATTACCTAATTGTAAATCCTATATCTTTACAGATCAAAATACAATGGTTCGGCACTTGAAATACTGCCAGGACCCTATTCAAAAACACAAGAAACGCATAACAATCAATCTTAGAAAAGTGACTGATGTACTTGTTGAAAAATGTGCTGGAAGAGTGAAAAAACTCATTGTTGTGTGTGAACTGCTGGACACTGATAATGAAAAACCCCACTATACTTAGTACCACTGAAAACAACGAGTCTGAGCAGGATTCAAATGAATCATCTACTATCAGTGGCTTGAGTAACATCTCTTCAATTCAAGATCTGGACAATGACAGTGATTGCTTGATAAAGGAAAATCCTTCAACTTCAGTTGAACCAGTTCTAGCATTTCTGGACCAAACACCAGTTAAAAAAAGTAAGTAATAAATTAATATAATAACTTATACTTTACTACAAGGTCTGTTTGATCTACTATATAGCCAATTATATAGCATTTAAGGTACTATAATTAATATTTAATTACTAATATTCAGGTGTGTGAAACCTTTTTTTCTGTTCTTTTCAGAAGGGCTGTCATTAAGCCAGAAAAAGCGCAAGGCTCGTGGTAAGCTATCATCTGCTCAGAAACACCTAAGGAGAGGCTAGAACTCAGTTATGGTGTTCAAATTACCGAGGAGGTAAGTGATACTTCAAAACCTGAAACTAAATCTGAAAAACATCTAGACAAATTAATTAATGAATTGAAACAGTCATTCCTGGAGAGCAAATGTCACCATCACAAACTACAAATATTGACACTCTCACCATACACAATTGAAAAAACAGCTAGTTTCTTTCAAACTACAACATACATGGTGAAAAGAACCGTTCACTTAAATCAGAATGGAATCCTTCCGAAGATTCCACTAATGAGCAAAGGAAAAGTGATATCTGAAGAACACAAAGATATAGTTAGAAGATTCTATGAGTCAGAAGAGGTTAGTCGTATGTGTCCTGGCCAAAAGGATTGCGTGAAAGTTATCAGTGCTGAAGGTGCAAAAACGATTGGTCCTCGGGAATTTAAGAGAGATGTTTGAACTATATAAAAATGATGAAAAGAATCCCAAAATAGGATTTTCCACATTTGCAAAATTACGGCCATCATATTGTGTGCTTGCCGGTAGTGGTGGGACTCATTCTGTCTGTGTCTGCACATACCATCAAAATCCAAAATTGCAGCTGGCTGCATTGGGAGAAAGGTCTTTCATACAAGGATCTTATGGATTACAGTGTCTGCAGTACAGAAAGAGACACTTGCATGATGCAACTTTGCAATGATTGCCCAAGAGAAGAGGGTGTCCTGGATTTTCTTGAGTTACTTGACAGTGTGAAATCAGCTCCAAATGAAATATCTTACAAGCAATGGGTGACTGTTGACCGTTGTACAATGGTTGATAAGGTGGAGCCACTTCATGAATACTTATCATCCCTAAGCATGAAAATATCCTGCATGGTTCATCATCACTTTGTTGCTCAGCAACAATCACAGTACTTCAAGCAGTTGAAAGAAACACTACCACCTCAGAGCGAGGTAGTTATAGTAGGTGATTTCTCTGAGAATTATTCTTTCATTGTCCAGGATGCTGCCCAAGGGTTTCACTGGGACAATTCACAGTGTACAGTTCACCCTTTTGTCATCTATTATAGATCATCTGCAGACCAGGAACTTAGCCATTTTAGTGTCTGTTTCTTATCTGCATCACTAAAACACAACACTATAATGGTTTACTCATTCATATTGAAGCTTATGACATATGTTAAATTCAGATGCCCACAATTGAAGAAGGTGCACTATTTCTCAGATGGATGTGCTGGCCAATATAAGAACAGATACAACTTCACAAATCTCTGTTACCATGAAGAGGATTTTGGTCTGTCTTGTGAATGGCACTTCTTTGCTACATCCCATGGCAAAAATGCATGTGATGGGATTGGAGGAACAGTGAAAAGAGCTACTGCTCGTGCCAGTTTGCAGAGAACTACAGAGAGGCAAATTCTTACACCAGAACACATGTTTCAGTTTTGTGAAGAAAACTTGAGCAAGAAGATAAATTTTTTCTTTGTAACTACAGCTGATTTGAAAGATGCAGAAGAACGGTTGGAACATCGATTCAAGGATAGTAGGGCTATTCCTGGAACTCAGAAATATCATAGATTTGTTCCCCTAAACAAGGAAGAACTGATGGTGTATCCCATTTCAAGTGGCATTGGAGAAAAGAAAAGAATAAGGAAAAGTCATTTTACTAATGAACCTGCAATGCTTGGTAACCTAAAATGTGTCAAACCAGGAGAGTATGTTGACTGCATTTATGACATGCAAGTTTGGTATGGAATTGTGGAGGAATATTGTGAAGTTTGATGATTTCACTGTGAACTTTCTACATCCCTCTGGGTCATCAGGATCAAGTGCATATTATTATCCATCAAACAAGGATTCATGTGCAGTGCCAGGACATCATATATTAACTGTAATGAGTTGTCCTACCCTAAGAGGAGGCAGCAGAATTCAATACATTTTTCCACAAAAAGAAATTGATGAGAGCATCGAGCATGCAAAAATTGTATTAGGCTAGCACATGAATCCTCTAAGTAGGTCTTCCCCTTTCACTATTATAACTATTATTGCCAGTGTAGATTAGCAGTGAAATACAATTTTACATTTTTTGCCTTTGTTTTTATATCTATAAAAAAATGTAATTTTAATTTCTATAGGTCAAATTATGAGCTTAACCCTTTCACTCACTGGGTACACAGTTGTGTAGCTGAAAAATAAACCATATTGATTTTTATATAACCACACATAAAGGCAAATTTCTTTTTTACCCTATGTCATAATTCGTGAGCGAAAGGGTTAAGTGTGAAAAAATAGGTAGAATTGACACAACTTATGAATATGGTGTTCACTTATATGTTAGTTACATGAAAAATACTAACATAAACAAACTTTTTTTTGCTGATTCTAATAGCCAATGCCTATGCCTTCATTTTTTACATTTAAAAAAAAAATTCTCATTTGATACCCCAGAGGTCAAATCGTGACCTCAAATTTTGGTTACAGTGTAACCAAGTTATGGGTCGCCAAATGTTAGTGACCTCGCAAGTGACCTCAAATTTCCCGAGGTCATATCTCTTGAACCGTTGGTCGGATTGACCTTATAATTTCAGAAATGGATTCAGGGCCCACAATCTCCCTATAAACCAAATTTCAGCAAAATCTGAGAGATGAGGGTGTTAGGCACTGGTTGATCTGACAGAGAATGACCCTAATATGTGAGGATGAAACTCAGAGATTTAATACTAAAAAACAGAAGAAAGCTGAAAGGATAAAAAATCTTCGTCAATGACGACGTATATGAGGAAACACGTAAAATTTGTAAAGAAAAGCTCCCAAAACTCATAGGACTTGGGAAAGTTGCCTACTTCTTTGGAGCAAAGTTAATTATTAAAGAAAGAGAGACTCCTCCAACGTGGAATACTTCGGTCAAAGGAGTTCACCTTGTTAGTGAAGAAGCATTCAAAGCTATGAGAACTACAAAAATGCCAGCCGACAGTTGGCACACAGGAGGCCTGCGAATAACTCCGCATACTAGGGCTTCTTTACCAGTATCCCGGTAGATTTTTAGCTAATTTAAATTTCCCGGGAAATTCTCCCTGTCCCGGGAAATCCCGGGATATTGCAATCACTCTTTCTGAAGAAATTCAAACTGAAGATGACGAACATAATGACAACATAGATGAAGATGGAGAAGATTTCAATCATAGTATTGATTTTGAAAGTGTTTTGTGTGAGCGCTTTGATGAGGATCCGTTCGAGATAGATATTTCATTTGGATCGCACGACACTGTAGGTAAAGAAATCAACGTGTCTCAAATCATCAATAAAGTCAGAAAAATAGTAAAAAAAATTCGCAAATCACCTTTAAAGAATAACATCTTACAAGGATATGTTCAACAGGAACAAGGAAAAAGTTTGCATCTATTGCTGGATTCCAAAACCAGATGGAATAGTCTTTTAGCCATGCTGGAGCGATTTATCAAAATAAGGTCATCCGTATCGAAAGCTCTCATCGACTGCACTAAAGATATGGACAATTTTGACCTTGACAAACAAGAAGTTGCTGTAATTCGTGACATTGTGGCATCGCTGGAGCCATTAAAAGTTGGAGCAGAAAAGCTGGGCAACAGAGAATCGACTTTACTTTCATCAGAAGGTGTTTTTTTCTTTCATTTTGAATGAACTAAATCAACTAAACACACCTTTTTCAAAAAAACTAAAGGAGTCGTTCATTCGACGCATAACAGAGAGAAGAAATGAGAACTTGACTGGCCTCATACAATACCTCAATAGTGGAAAGAATTATAAAAAGGTCGCAACTTTCGCAAGTGACAGAAGTTTGCCAGCCTTACCAACCAAGTCTATGTTAATTTCATCAGCAAAGCAGATGTTAGATCGCCTTTTTGGAGTACCTGCTGATTCTACCTCTAGTGAGACAGATGAAGATAATGATGTGCAAGAATCAGCTGTCCCTCAGTCATCTTCGATGACTCTAGCTGAAAGGCTTGATGCAGCTATTAAAGCAGCCGAGGTAGAGAAATCAAGAACACTAGACTGCAAAGCACCTTAAAAAGGAACTAGAGATCTTCGAGGCTACGGGCGAAAAAACGCAGAACATCTCTCTTCTCTTGAATGCATTAAAGACGATTCCACCCACGTCAATAGAATCGGAAAGGGCATTCTCAGCAGCAGGACTTTTCGTGACTAAAATGAGAACAAGATTGAGTGATCGAAGTATTGACCATCTTTGTTTTTTGAAATCGTACTATAAAAATTCACAGTGATAATTTTTTTTGGTTGAATTCATTGAAGTTCTTTGCAATTTGAAGGTAATTTTTATTTTTTCTTTAAATTTTCTAAGCAATTCAAAGGCAATTTTTTTTTCGTTGTATTCATTAAGTTTTCAATGAAACGGAGCAATTTTTTTATTTGTGAAAATTTTCTATGTAATTCAAAAGTATTTTTTTTAATACATATTTTTCACAGTAATATTATTTTATTTTGCCCATCATGGAGATTGCAGAACTTATTAAATGACTATAAAAAAAATAAAAATAATTATACCCCCTCTTTTCAGGTTAATTTATTTTATAATATATTTTAAATATAATTAATTATATCCTGGGAAGGGAATCATTTTTATCCCGGAATCCCGGGATAAGCAAAAGGCCAGGAAATGAGAAACCCTACCGCATACAATCTCAACAGTTGACTTTCCCATTCTCAGCTCAACTGGGTGGTAACCCCTTATTCCCATATTCTGTATTTAGTGAAATTGTTTGAGAACTACTGCTAAATGGCTTTCATCGATAAAGACTTTCATAGTATATGTGCCAATATTAATCATTTCAATTCATTACCAAAAACTTCTGTATCCAGTTGAGAGAATCCAAAACAGGAATCTGGTGTAGGCAATTGCATGGTCTCATCGATAGATGAGTTTAATGCAGGGCTGGCAAAAACCTGGGTTTTTCACAAAAACCCAACCCTGCTGGGTTTTTGGTTTTTTGATGGGTTGAAATTTTTTTTAGAAAGGTTCAATAATTATGTAGTGCCTAATATATCTATTACAGTATTTTATTAATTTATTTATCTAATCTCTATTTAATATATATTAAAAAGACATCTTTATTTCACAGAAAGTTCAGATATGAGAGATAATAATGACATATTAGAATTTTCTCCATTTTAATTTTAGATCTTTCCTTTATTTCTTAACAGCAGATTTCAGCTTTATTTAGACGTAACTCAAATTTAAATTTTTAAGATGCCAAAGAGTTATAGAAGTGGAAGATCTAAAGCTAGCAAATGGGATAAGGTGATTTTATTAAGTGATCAGCCTACTAGGGTACTATGCAATTATTGCAAAGAAAGTATCACTCGAAAAATTGAGAGAGTGAAACATCATCTAGAGCAGGGGTTCCCAAATTGGTGTTCCGCGGAACACTTGTATACCGTGAGAAGTGTTCCGTGGAACACAATTTGGGAACCCGTGATCTAGAGAAATGCAGTAAAAGAAAAGTGGAATGTTTTGAAAATGAGGCAAGAGGTATGCTGAGACTCGAATTTGGAGCATCAGTTGAAACTGATTCGCTTCCTCCAACTTTGGCTTCTGGCAAAGATGATCCAAAGATTATAAGTGAAAATGTGCCTGAAATGAGTGACACCAGTGCAGGTTCTTCATCATCCACATTCTGTTATTCAACACCAATAAAGCATAAAAGACAAAGATCAATTACACCATTTATGGTAAGAATGACTGTGGACCAAAAGGAAGAATTAGATTTACAAGTTGCAAGGTTCTTTTTTTCAGCTAACATACCCTTCAATGTTTTAGAAAATAAAGAATTTATAAAATTAATCAATGGTCTAAGATCAGGATATGAACCACCAAACAGGAAAAGGTTGGCATCTGATCTGTTAATAAAAGTTAATGATGAAGTAATCCATGAAATGAAGAATGACCTTAATCTTGATGATTGTACCACTACCCTTATACAAGATGGCTGGAGTTCAGTAGGTAATGATCCTATTATTGCGCACAGTATTCATAATGGAAAAAAGCCATATCTGATTTTAGCAGTAGATGCTGGAAGTACAAAAAAGACAGCAGAATATTGTGCACAGTTAGTTAGAGAAGCAATAACAAAAACTAAAGAAATATATGGCATTGATGTAAGTATAACTATTTTGTAGGTGCATTTTATTTTAGTTATAAACTGAATGTAATTCTCCACCTTGGTATACTCAAATGCTCAGTTCCTTATGAGTTATGACATTTTATTTTCAGGTATTTGCTATATGCACTGATAACAAAAACAAAATGATAAGAATGAGAGAAATTCTTAAGGAGGACAACTACAGTCTTATTACTTATGGCTGTTCAGCACACCATCTAAACTTGGTAGAAAAAGATGTCTCCCCAAAATCAGTTCTCAAGCATGTAGAAATTAACAAATATTTCTGAAACCATCACCAACCTCATGTAAGCTAAAAACAAATCCAATAAATTAGCTACTGTCAGCTATACTTTTATGCATTAGCACTGTCACCAGTGTGAATCCTAATTCACGACTCATTAATAGGTTGCACAGGCTATTTATTTATGCTGTCAAATCCAGCAATATTTGTAATAAAAATTTATATTTTAGGGTTGGTTAATGGAGAAAGGAGGTACGATGCTGCAACTACCAAATGAAACCAGGTGGAATTCTCAGTTAGAATGCATAAAAACCTATTTGTCAAATTACTCTCTATATATAGAAATAAGAGGAGAGCATATTGAAGACATTGATACAACATCGGAAAATTGATAGATAACTTATCTATACAGAGAGAGGCACTCAATTTACAGTCACAACTCTTACTTGTTGGAAATGCTCTAGATAAGGTGTGTTTATATTATGCAGTTAAAATTACTTAACTTTAAATACCCATATTAATTTCGAGATATTTTATAGACTTATAGTGCATATTATTTATAGAATCCTGTACTAAAGCACTACTAATAAATAATTAAAATACACTTCATTTTATGTGTTGTAACTTGTAACACCAAAAAATAAATTCTAACAATGCATAATTCTAAATGTTTACAGATGTTTTCATTCAGCCATATACAGGGTGAGTCAAAAGTAGCGCCCGATTTCTGTCAGTTGATTGTTTGTTTGCCATTTGTATTACAGTGTACAAGAAGGTAGAAATAAATGAATGACATGTTTATCTAACCATTTATTCGGGGGAAAATTATTACGGAACTGTACCAAGCTGTTTTACTTGCAATTTTCAAAGTGCCCTCCCTCGTGATCGATGCACAATTGCAGCCGAGCAGGCACAGAGTGGCACACACGCCTGCAGAGTTCGATATCAATTTCCTCAAACTTTGCAGTGATTTGAGCCTTCAATTCCTGACTGGTACAGGCTTTTCACGATAAACAAGGTCTTTCATGAGCCCCCAAAGAAAGAAATCTGGAGGTGTAAGGTCTGGGGAGTGTGCAGGCCACTCGATTGGACCGCGGCGGCCAATCCACTTTCCGGGAAAGTTTTCATCAAGCCACTGACGAGCATGACGTCCATAATGAGGTGGAGCTCCATCTTGCTGGAAATAACAGTCCTGATCTTGTACCCTGGGCCAAAAGAAGGTTTGCAGCATATCCAGGTAAATTTCTGCAGTGACATATCCCTCAAAGAAAAAGGGTCCAATTATCCCTAATGGAGATATGGCTGCCCAAACTGTCACGCCAGGTAAATTTACCCTTCTCAACTGTCACTCTTGGGTTCTCCGCAGCCCAGTAGACACAATTGTGTTGTTAATTGTGCGGTTAAGCTTAAAACATGCCTCATCTGACCACCAGATGTTGTCTAGCATTGTGTCCTCTTCGTCAAGTTTAGCTAAGAACTCTTCGCAAAATTGAAGACGGCGGTCGTCATCTCCATCATGAAGGGCATGCAGTAAGCGTGGAATGTAAGGTTTCCATTTTTTCTGGTGAAGGATACGGATAACACTTGATTGGCTCACTTCCAACTCTGCAGATAAATGGCGAGTTGACTTTTGCGGACTTTGTTCCAGTCTCCTGATGGCTTCTTCAGCCTTAGCTACATTCGTTGCCGTTTTTGGACGACCGGACTTCTTTGCAGTGGCTACCGACCCTGTTGCTTCAAATTTCTCGACAATCAATCGTATGTTTCTTCCCTGGGGTGGGTTAATATCGAATTCCTGTGCCAAACGGCATGCCGCCATCGTTGGTTGTTCATTACATTTGTAGTAATGTTTCACGGCCGCAATGCGTTGATTCATTGAAAGGTAATTCATGGTTCAATTTGGTGCAAATTCAGTAACTTTCCAAACTCTCAGCAATAACCTGCAAAACAAAAACAAAAATAAATAAACTAAGAAAATTAATAATCTGCAAGACAATTATTAACAACATGACTTCCCAGAAAGAATCTGACAGCCGAAAAAACAGAAATCGGGTGCTACTTTTGACTCACCCTGTATATAACTTTATAGTTTTTATTTTTTTTGTTACAGTTGCAGGCTGATAATACAACATTATCTGATGCTGTTGAAATTTGGCTCAATTTAATCCAAGATGAAAAATTAGCTCCATACAAAGAAGATATTATTAAGAGATTTAAAAAAGCTATGGAGTCATGTCATCTTTTGGCAAATATAACTGACCCAAAGTATGAAGGTAAGTAGGACTGAAATGCTTAACTACTATCAATATATAAAACATAGGTAACTCAACTGTATGGGCAGAAGAGTTTTCTCTAATCTGAATCAAATCATTTGGCATTGCCATATTAGATAACAATTAGCATAAATTAGATACCATAATATAAATTATATAATCTATATTATTAGCTTTATTTTTGTTTCCACACAGTTCTATTATTTTTCAGGACAAAAACTGAATAGAGTTCAAGAGGAAGAGGCTGAAGAATAGCTGATTGAAATAAATTCAGAATACATGGCAGGATATTATGCATTCCGCTTAAAAGAGAGAGTAATTTTTCCTCCTTATTTATTCAAAGATAGTATAGTGAGCTCTACATCAGCTAGTAATTGGTGGAAAATTGTTGAAATGAAAGAAAAAAAAGAGACCAAGTTACCATTAGGTTTTGCTAAATTTATGAGATCTATTCATAGTTGTCTGGCCAGTTCCGGATCATTGGAAAAAATGTTTTCAACATTTGGCTTGGTATGGAGTAAAATGCGAAATAGGTTAGGGAAAGAAAAGGCAGAAATGTTGGTTTGAATCTACCGCCACCTAAGGTCAAAAGATGCTGAACGTACTGATCAATAATCAATATTAGGTACCACTTAAATTATTTAAATTATAAAGCTGAAAAGAAACATAATTCATTTTTAGATATAGGTAGCCAATTAGAAGATAGATAAATTAGATACAGTATTAGATATAAGGTTCATAATGAAACATGTCAAATAAATAGTTTCTGGAAATTTTAGTTTATCACATTAATTATAGTTTATAGTTGTTAATATATAAGACTGCATAACCATATTATAAAAAATGCCAAGTTAAAAATAAGTTTATGAGTTTATTCAGCCAAAAAAAAGGTGAATTTGAATATGACCATCTCAGATTTTCATATTTGGTACATTAGTAGGTGTGTATGAGAAACTGAAATTCCCCAAATTTTAGAGCTGGCTGATCTTTGATTGCTGAGATACGGGGTCAAAATTTGGACCTTTGACCTGATTTTTTACTTACTGTCAAATTTAAAATTGCTGTAGCCACATAACTAATAAAGCTAGAGTTCTGATTCTAGTGTCATTTTGAAGTGCCTAAACAGCTTGTCATATTATCTCTCTTGTCATAAGCCTCTAAAATGAAAATTTAATCCCCAATTTTTTCAATTTTTTTTACAAATGTTCACTTACCAATGTGGAACATGTTCCTAAAAGGTTATAAGTGGCCAGTGATAAGTATGATCATCTTTTCAGAAAATATTTGTTTAATATTCGAAGTGAATTTCTAAATTATGGAATGCCATTTAAATATAACTTAGTAGTTTTAATATTCTAAATTAATTTCTATTAAGGAATGCCATTTAAATATAACTTACTAGTTTTAATACACTAATTTTAAAAAAATGGATAAACTTAAACAGAAATGTGCTGATCCCTTTCAATCACACAAAGGACAGCGTTGAACCAAAAGTCTACGAATTATACCTCAATATTTAATTGATAAAAGGCCTGAAATCAAATTAACAGTTGATCACAGGCTTTGTAAGCAGTGTAGGGAAATGCTGGAATCATTGCCTGAAAAAAAACTTTAGATGAAGATGAAAAAAGCTCTTGCTGTGAAGAAACTAGTAATATTCCTGAAATATCTTCATCTGAAAATGAACTTGAAATCAATGAGGCATCAACAAGCACAGCACTTGAATTTCAATTATCAACTTTAAATACTTCATTAAAATCATTAGGAGAAACTCCCATAAAGACAAGAAAGCTAAGAGAGACAGAGGCTTATGCATCTCACAAAATAACAAAAGTTACAGGAACAGTCAAGAGAAAATTAGAAGAAATTGCTGGAAGAGATATATTAATACAGGAAAAAGAAAAAACTAAGATAGAAAAAGATTATGATGACATATTAAATTGGCTGAAGAGAAATTCAGCAACTTGCAGACCAAGAGGAGTGAAAGAATACAAATCCTGACTGTATTACCAAAAAATTGGAGTGAGAGAAAAATAGCTACAGAATTCAACACAACAAGGCACAAAGCATCAGTTGCCAAAAAGCTTACTAATATAAATGGGTATCCTTTCAATTCCAAATCCTCGGCCTGGAAAGAAAATTGAACAAAACATTATAGAAAAAATCAAAGCATTTTATCTTTCAGAAGATATCAGTAGAATAATGCCTGGTAAAAAGGATTATGTCAGCATTATGGACAGCTCAGGGGAGAGGAAACATTTTCAGAAGCATCTACTGCTATGCAATTTAAAAGAAGCTTATCAGCTTTTTAAAGAAAGAAATCCTTTGGTAAAAGTGGGCTTCAGCAAATTTGCAGAGGTGCATCCAAAGCAATGTATTATTGCCGGAGCATCAGGAACTCACTCAGTATGTGTATGTACCATTCATCAGAATGTTAAACTTATGTTTGTAGGAACTAAATTTGATAAGTTAACTGAAGATAATGAAAATCCTATCAACCATATATGACATTGTCTTGCTTTGATTGAGTGCAATCCACCCTCATTGCAACTCTACATCCAATTGTTTTGTATTATAACAAGCAAAATGAGATGTTCAACTATACAATCCCTAATTATTGATTCTAGTAGCTTACCCTACAACAGACATTAAACTGATTGGCCTATAATTTCCTGCTGCACCTTTATTGCCTTTCTTAAAAATAGGTGTTATATTTGCTAACTTGAAATTATTTGGTATACACCCCTCAGAAATAGACGCATTAAAAATCTTTGTTAGCAGCACAACAATGCTTTCTTTTAATTCTTTTAGTTGTATGGGATATATAGAATCTGGCCCTGTTGATTTATACATTTTCATTTTATCAATATAGCGCATTACCTCCCTTTCACTAACCACAATATTATCTAAAGTATTACCATTGTCAAAAGGTATTATGTCTGACTGTAAGGATATTCCTTACATCTTCTATGGTAAAAACTGACATAAACAATTTGTTTAGCAGGGTAGCCATTTGCTTGTTTTCAGAAACTAACTCTCCATCAGAATTTTTCAATGGCCCCAAGACATTCTTTACTGGATTTCTATTATTGACATATTGAAAGAATCGCTTGGGGTTTTCTTTGCCATCATGAGCTATGGAGATTTCAAAAATCACGCTTGGACTTTTTTATTACGCTTTTCGCTTCACGCCTTAGAGATATGTAGTTGTTTCATAACCACAAATTGTCTTTATCGCACTTATGTAGCCTATAAGCCCTATCTCTACTACTTATAATATCCCCTACTCTAGAAGTAAACCACAAGGGTGTGTTATTTACTTTCGCACACTTAATCTTGTATGGTACACATTCCTCATTTATAGTCCTAAATACTGTTTCAAACGATTCCCACATTAGTTTTGCATTGGAGATCCCCATTACATTTTCCCAATTAACCTGTGACAATTCATTTCTAAATTTACAAAAGTTTGCGTGCTGGAAGTTAGGAATTTTAGTAGAGTTAGCTACCATAGTTTTGAGTGACTTACTGAGAGGACAAACTCTACCATATTGTGATTGCTATTACTTAATGGTTCTATTACTTGAAGATCAATGATTAGCCTATCATCCATAGTTATTACTAAATCTAAAATACTGTCAAACCTCGTAGGTTCCCCAACTTTTTAAATAAGATAG
This sequence comes from Bathynomus jamesi, assembly GCA_023014485.1. Taxonomy (NCBI): domain Eukaryota; kingdom Metazoa; phylum Arthropoda; class Malacostraca; order Isopoda; family Cirolanidae; genus Bathynomus; species Bathynomus jamesi. The sequence goes on along the minus strand of JAJOZX010003057.1, from coordinate 306,254 downwards.
CTATTCTCAAGAAAATTAACTAAATGACTACCTTCCTGAAGTAAAGGGGTTATTTAAAGAGTTAAAGATTGGTTCTGCATCAGGGGTAGATGACGTATCGAATGAGCACTTAAAATATGCCAATGATGTAGTATGTCTGCATATATCATTGCTCTTATCAACCAAATGTTGCTTAACTTCACTGATCAATGGGAAGCAGTGTTACAACATTGGCTATGATGTAGCTCAAACATTTTTAACTATTATTTTCCCATTAAGCTTTTCAGGTAATTTTAAATTACTGAAAAGTCCAATAAAATAAAAAAAATTCAGGTGGTGTGGACCCTGAATATGTGTCTTTATCAATAGCTCTATTCTGTACTTGCACTATGAATAGAATATGAGCTTATAGCTAGGTCTTTGCTTGGAAATTTGATGTACAGTAGGCCAGTACTATACCTATATATTTAGCCTTAAATATAGCTAACAAATAAAAATTTTCAGGTCCATGAAACTAAGAAGAATAAAACTGATTTTGTTATGATCAGTGTTTTGTTTATCCAGGTTATTTTTTCCAAGAACAACAGCCATATGAAATTATAAAATCAGGCTATATTTATTTGTAGTTGTTTAAATATTATGGCTGAAAATTCTCCTGTGACTGATCCACATTTAGCAAGATTCATTGAAGCAGAGACAGAGAAACAGAAATTCCAGGTAAACCCCAAGTTTGGTTAAGTAGGTAGCTACAGTTGTGTGAAAAAGTTTAAGTACAACAGTATATTATGTTTATGTAAAATCCTTACGAAATTTAGCTGTGTATTTGTTATTCATCTTATGAATGTGAAATATTGCAAACTATATAAGTTATGCCAGTCTAGTTTTTGTTGTAGTTAACAATATCTTGCATTGTCTATCATTATTTACATATTCTCTTGTGCACAAGTACAACATTGGAATCCATTGTAGAGTGATCAAGCAGTGGAACAGTTTTGACACTAGAGACACCTTCAACTTTTAAAGAATTCCTGAATTAACATTTTTGGTAGTTTACATTGGTCAGAGTATAAAATGTGAATACTGAATACTGTTCGATCATTGGTCTCCCATGTGCAAAGGCAAAGTTCTATCTCAGGATCTTAAGGATAAAATTGTTGTTTTGCATGGTGATGGAAAGCCTGTTAGGAAGAATGCTGAACAACTTGCTGTGCCTTTTACCTTGGTTTCAGATGTCATTCATAAGTGGAACCACTTTGGAATCACCAAACCACTCCCTTGTAGTGGATGACCATGGAAGATTCCCACCATGATGGTTATGAAATCATCAAGAAGGCTACTGCTAATCCTCGGTTGAACTCCGTGGACTTAAACATTTTTTGAGTGAAATTGGAATCAGTGCTTATTCTTTCACTGTACTTAAGACTGTAAAGGAATGGGCTTCTTGGATGAGTTGCAAGGAGAAAACCACTGCTCCAGAAAGCCCACAAGGATGCTCATTTAAAGATGGTATTGGGGAATGATGAGACCAAGATTGAGCTCTTTGGTGGCCACGATGATCAGTGGTATATTTGGGAAGGAGTCTGGTAAAGCATTTGAAGAAGAAAACACCATACCCATGGTCAAACATGGTGGTGGCAATATTCTTTTGTGTGGCTGTCTTAGTTCTTTTGGGCCTGTTAAATTGATGGAAATCAATGGACATAATGGATTCCACCAAATATCAAAAAATTTTGGGAGCTCTTTGGTGGCCACGATGATCAGTGGTATATTTGGGAAGGAGTCTGGTAAAGCATTTGAAGAAGAAAACACCATACCCATGGTCAAACATGGTGGTGGCAATATTCTTTTGTGTGGCTGTCTTAGTTCTTTTGGGCCTGTTAAATTGATGGAAATCAATGGACATAATGGATTCCACCAAATATCAAAAAATTTTGGAAAAAAATGTTATGCCTTCAGTTCATTAGTTACATCGGTCAGAGTTTTATTCTGCAGCAGGACAATGATCCAAAACATATAAGCAAATCTACTAAGGCATGGCTGAAGAAGAAATGAAAGATTTTGGAGTGGCCAAGCTAGTCACCAGATCTCAATTTGATTGAGCATTAGTTTGATCTCAAGAGAGATGTCCATCCACAAAAGCTAACTACTCACAATCAGCTCTGAATATTGTCAAGAAGAATGAAGCAAAATCTCTCATGGAAAGTGCAAGAAGCTGGTAGAGAAATATACAGCACATTAATCATGTGTACTTAAACATTTGCTCAGCATTAATTTCACATTTTTTCTATTGTGTTGCATTTTGGCTTGGTTTATTAATTTTATAGTTCTCTAATAAATCTATTTCTGAAACTTCTTTTTACTTTAACTGTCACTAATGCTTCATTCAAAATAGTTTTTCAAGTGTACTTAAACTTTTTCACACAACTGTATACAGACCTTCATTGTTTGTGATTTGGATGTGTTGTCTATTCCTCAATAGTGACCTGTGTCATGGGGTGTAGCTATATTTTTTTTGTTTGTATAGTAATTTTTCTTGTGCAGTTTCTTTAGTACCCTATGATACTATTATCTTCTCTGTGAGCTCTGTCCTTAAAATCTCTCAAAGATGTCAACTTTATGTGGAATGAGCACTCAACCACCAGGGTTGCTTGATCTTGATGGAAATGCTTGGTGCTGCTGCATTGGAGAAGGCCTCAGCATCAGTTTATACAACTGATGCTGCTGTTCCAAATGTCTGTGGATGAGTGCTTTTACCCCCTTGGATTCAGTGTGTCTTTTTAGATCCCAAAGACTCCTTTATCTCAATATGACATGTTCCTCATGAGTTTGGTCTTAACACATTCACTGCCATCATGAGAATTCTCGGGCTGAAGGGGTTCTTCATATATGCCATGATGAGAATATCTGTGCAAAATCTAATTATTTTCAGTGATGCAAAAAATTGAGTGTCATTGGCAGAGGTGCTTAGAATGGCCATCTGGCACTAGGATAGAACCTATAAGTTTATTATTCAGATTTTACAATTGAATTTTATGGGTAACTTAGCTAAAAAATTCTTGTCATGGCAGACATGAAGAACCCCTTCAGCTTGAGAATTCTTGTGATGGCAGTGAATGTGTTAAGGAATTTGAGGGAATGTCACAGGTTTCCTTTTGCTGGTATTATATGGATGTCATGTCTGATATCCCAATTGATGGGTTTCTGTCATCTTTTCTTGGAGTATTCTTTCTTCAGTGCAGACTCTATTCATATCCCATACCCATTTTTCTAATTGAACTTGCTGTGCCAGTTTACCAGCCACTGTTAGTAATTTTATTGGTGCAGAACTTTCTACTATTTTATTGGTGCTTTATGTATTTTACTAATCTCATCTCAGTTTTGCAACTTTTGGCTCTGGAGTATCTTAATCTTCATCTTGTTCTTTTGGACAATTTGAAGTAGCTACTTTAAATTGGTCATTGTGGGCAGTGGGTTGTATCTTACTGGGTACCTATTAGGGCAAATGAGTTTGTGGACATGCCACAAAGTGTGCTGTTTGCCATCCTCTTGCAGCTGCCCACCTTCTTCCTTATGAGGACTTCCTTCCAAGTATTTGACTTGCAGTATGCATTATTTGGCAGTGACATTCAGATGCTATTATTGGCCCCAGTGAGATTTAATAGGTTGCAGCTGTAGTCTGCTCCTGGAGTTACATCCATATGTCCTGATATTTGGAGATTCCTTGCCTGTCTTTTTTCATGATATTTAATGAAAAAACTGAGTGAAACTGGTGATACTACTAATGTCACTGTACTCAAGTTTTCATCATGATGAGCTTGGTGTGCATTGTAAAGAATGGCATAATATTACATGCTGACTCTCCTTCTCTCTCTCAACAAGAACTTAACTTTTTTATTTACATTCACTTTAAATAATTTTTCACATAAGCCAACAAAACTTGTCAGTGCTCTCTTTATTTCACCACTTCATCCAGAAGCACCTTGTCATCAGTGTACATCAGATGCAACAGCTGCCATTCATTCTCTTCCAAAATTTAGATATATTCCCCTCTCATTCTTGCTTTCATCCTGCACATTACTCCATACACATAAAACAGTCATGGCAATATCATGCACCCTGGTTGTAATCTAACATGAACACTGAACCAGTTAATTAATTCACCTTTAATTCTTACAGAAGCGCAACTACCCACTAGGGTGTCCCCAAACAATTGAAAGTTTCAAATTGTAGGGTCTTGCCACCTAAAAAGTTCTCCTTGGCCAAAATATTACATCCTCTGGAATTTCAGCTCGTTCAGAGGTGGTTTAGGGCTTTAGGCATCCCCCAAGCCACCCAAAAAATATCCATGGCCTCTTTACCAATCAGAATTCAATGAACTCTGCACACTGAGTATTCATTGCAACTCAAAATATTTGGTACCATTAAGAAGTTTTTTGCCTGTAGATTCGAAAAATGTGTAGGTTGATGGTACCAGATAAATAGACAAAATATTATCACCAGTCAAAATCTCAAAAATTTCAGTGTTATTGTAAGAGCTTTTTTGGCAACATTTGAGTTTTGACACCCAACTCCTGGGATTGTGTCATTGACCAACCTGCTGTGCATCTTTCTAATTGTTTTGTTTCATTTCAGATATGTCCTTCCCATCATCATCAATAGCAACACACAGCTCCAATGAAGTCATATATCATGATTGCAAACAAAACTGATGATTCATGAAAGCACCAGAGAATGTATGACCTACTTATACCTTCCTGGATCAAGCCATGACTTCCCATACAACAAAAACAGCATATATACAGGTCATGGATCTGTACAGAAATCAGTTTAGTGGAACACCATGCAAGGAGTACCAAAAGACCTGTTGAATCAGAAGTAGCTTCACTGACCACAGAAACATTCTGAGATATGATGCATTTGCAAGTGCCTCATTGTGGCGTAATGATAATCTCATCCCCAGTGTCTTCTGTACTGCTTCTGTAGTTGAGATTGCTGCTGCCTGTACCACATGCTTGGCAAACTGACACATTGAGCTGTCCAGATCTTCTTAGCAGCGAGTTTGCTGTCCACATCTTCTTAGCAGTGAGTTTGCTGTCCACAGACCCAATGGACCCAGTCAGAGACTCTTGTTGCAATACCAGAAATTGTCAGTCCTCCTCAATATTGACGAGTCAGTCCACTTCAGTGTGGCTGTTGTTGAACAGCTTCTCCATCAGTTTGCTGAATTTCTTCTGATTTGACAGGTTACTCCTTGTATGGTGTTTCATTAATTAAACTGATATGTGGCTGTACAGATCCATAACGACCTGTATGATATGCTGTTTTTGCCATATGGGAAGTCATGACTTGATCCAGAATGGTACAAGTAGGTCATGTACCCTCCAGACATTTTCATGAATCATCAATTTTTGTTTGCAATCATGATATATAAAGTTTGACATGACATCATGCCCTGATGGAAGTCAAGCACCAGTGATCGTCTCTCAGGGGTGTCCATTCAACCAAACTTCATCAGAGCTACATGTCGCTATTGAAGATGATGGGAAGAACATGTCTGAAATGAAACAAAACAACAAGAAAGATGCCCAGCAGGCCAGCGACACAAACACAGGAGTTGGATGTGCCAAAAATAAGATGTTGCAAAAGAAGCTCTTGCAATAACACTGAAATTTTAAAGATTTTGACTGGCAATAATTTTTTGTTTATTTATCTGGTACTATCAAACTACTGTAGCTGGTTTTTGAATCTACAAGCAAAGGTCTTCTTAATGATACCAAATAGCCTGTGTTGAGTTGCAATGAATACTCAGTGTGCAAGAGCTTGCTGAATTCTGATTGGTCAAGAGCACATTGGGTATTTTTTGGGGGGGCTTGAGGGGACCCCTAATTCACCTCTGAATGAGCTGAAATTTCACAGGATGTAATATTTTAACAAAGGGAAAGTTTTTATGTGGTGAGAGTGAGACGCTACAATTTCAAACTTTCAATTTTTTGGGAACTCCTTACTACCCACATAACTTCCACTGTGTCCAACAATTTATCACTAGCACCATACATTCCAAGGACTTGTCACAAGGGACATTCACTTTATTGTACACTTTCTCAATCCATACCATACTTTATATGCCTTTTTTTTATCACTTAGTTTCTTATTCAGCTGTCTTAATACCAGGGCTGTGGAGTCGGTGATAAAATTTGCCGACTCCAACTCTGACTCCAAAAATTTTAACATTCCGACTCCGACTCCAGAAATCTGACTTGTATAATTACGACTCCGACTCCGATGGAATGTTAAGGCCAAATTGATTACGATTAGCTTTATTAGGCCAATGGAGATTCATAAACAAGGCATTTCGTCGTCACCACATGACTCATCAGGTTACTTAGTGGCTGTAACTATGCCTTAATGGCTTTTTTCTCTCTTTTCAAAAATTACAATAAATCCCAAAATACAAACTGATTGAAACTTAAACAAAATAAGATTATTATTGGTTTAGCAAATTAATAAGATGTTTTTGTATTATTATAAACATCCGTAACAAAATGTACTAACCTAAACTGAATTTGTTCTTAAAAAAAGGATCGCTTCCATTAAATCTTCTTTCAGTGATGCTTATCAAAATTATCAAATTGAAATCTAAAAATCTGAAAAAGATTTAGGGTTGCTAGTACAAAATTTTTAAATTTCCTTATTATTAATTATGTTAATTAATTAATTATAATCCTTATTAATTATAAGCAACTATATTTATATATTATTTATATTTATATATTTATATGTTATATATTATATATTATTTATATATTATATTATATATTAAAACATTAAGTTAAATCTATTTTATTCATAAAATTGAGCTAGGCCTAGGCCTAGGCTGCTATGGTTATAATTGAAGGATTTGCACCAACTCCGACTCCATCCAACTATGCACTTCCGACTCCGACTCCACTCAAAATTGACCGACTCCACGACTCCGACTCCACTCAAAATTGACCGACTCCACGACTCCGACTCCACGACTCCGACTCCACAGCCCTGCTTAATACAAACACATGATTGACGTATCATATACCTTCCTTAAAGTTGTCATAATCATTGTTCTCCAACCAAAGAATCTGTACTTTTTTATCGATTTTTGAACATGCTTTCATAGACTTTTCCAGCAATATTTAAAAGACTTAATAACCATAGTTATACATTTTACTTGTTTCTTTCAACTTCACTTTCATACAGTGGTACAATTACAGTTTTTGTCCAATCACCTGGAGCGCACACCCATTTTCCTTTGCTCTTTCAATTTTCTTCACAAACATTTAACCACCATTCTACCTCCACATTTCATCATTATTACATATCCCATCAATTTGTGCCAAGTTTCCTTTCTTCAGCTTGCATACTGCTCATTAACTTGCTGTAAGTTGATGTAATTCCTGCTGACTTGTATATTGAGCATCAGTATTCTAAATATTTAAACTCTATTTAATTTGTAGAAGTCTTTTACTTTTGTTCTTTTCACTAGACCTGTCAGTTATTGGGGGAAGATTATATTAGTTTATTTTGTATGTTTTTCAGTATACAGAAACAAATCTTAGAGCTTGTGAAAATTTTATTGTAAAGGACAGTTTTTTTGGTTAATCATATACGCGTAGTTTGGTTTCGCATCACTTTTATTTCAGTGCCTATCAGAGTAGCCAAAACTGGTCTATGAAGTGCTCATTTCACTATAATAATTTTTGGGTAGTTTACTCTATATAGAAGTCTAGTTATTTTAATTAACGCTGAAAATAAATACATTTTACTACAGTAGAGCACCTACAGTCCTTTGCTTGTAGAGTTAAGCTTTTCCCATTAGTAGCTTTTCAATTTTTAACTTTACTAATACTCATTAGTCAGGTGGTTCTGTTCTTAATATCTATTACAATATTTGAAGACTGAAAACAGCTTAGGACATGTCAAAATAAATGTGTGTACAGTTTGTTGAATACAATTGCTAACCCATTTTCCGAGACCCTTGGTAGAGGACCTACTTTATTTTTTATGTGCCCTGTTTCAATTATTATTTTAAATTAGTCAAACTAGTACTGATCTAAACAGGCATCCCCATGCATAACTGCTACGTAGGGACTAACTAGTCATGCAAAGTTAACAGAATCTGTGGGATTTGAAGTATTTTTTTCATTAATTCAATGAATTTTTAATACTCTATCAGTGTGTGAGTGAGATGTGTATAAGCCTAGTTGTACTGTGTTTTGGTTTGCTTATTTCCCATAGTATATTGTCCTAACTACTAAGAAACAGCACAACTCAAAATAATGTAGTATTTTTGTTAAAAATATGGAGAAGACTGGTCTCCCTCTTTTGTAGTGCTTTTACTCTCATTCTTTACTTGTCCTCAATTTCTCTTCATTAGTTTGTTGCATCATCATCATCATCATTTGTGCTTCATTCCTTCAGGCCATTACCCATTTCATAATTTTATTATTTAATTTTTACCATTAATTAACATGCATATTTAGCATCAATGACCAAGATGTTGCGATGCCAGAGGTATTATCTCAATCATTTCAATCAATTACTGTAGTAATACTTTTGAAGTAAAAATTATTAAGGCAGAAATTTATTTGTTATAGTACCAATATATTGGCAGGATTTTTCCCACAAACATTTTACAACTTTTTGTTTCAGTATTTATAAAGTAAAACTTGAAATTGACACCATAATGGAACTTAAGAAAGCTGAAGAGAAGTTAGAACCCAGACAAAGAAAAAAGAAGTTGATTAATGAAGTGAAGGATTTACTGGATTTTTATTTTTCTCCTGCCAATTTGGGTAAAGATATATTTATGAGAAGTCTTTTGGAAAAAGATCCTTTCATTGATCTTCAGATCTTTCATCAGTTTAATAAAATAAAAAATTTGACAAGTGAAACAAAAATTCTTCAGAAAGCTGTGAAGAAATCTGATATCCTCGAACTTTCTGAGGATGGATGTAAAGTCAAAAGAAGGGTACCAGTGGAAATCAAACAAAATGAAATGGAATGTACCATTTATGTTGAAAATCTTCCTCCCAATTCGACTCATGAGTGGCTACAGAAAGTGTTCTCTCTGTATGGGACCATTGATTACATTTCACTTCCTCGATTTCAGCAATCGGGTCGACCTAAGGGCTTTGCTTTTATAGAATTTCACACTCCCCAGGAAGCTCAAAAGGCACTTGAAGCCTTTGGAGGATTAGCTTCCTTGGATGGTACTTTAAATCCTGCTGAATTGCTCACTATCAGAACTTTTGGGCAGGCAGAGGAGAAAATTGAAGAAAATCGGGATCACACTTTGCCAGCTTCAGAAAAAAATGTTGTGGAAAAGTTCAGTAAACAGATTCATGCACAGAAGCCTTTTCAAAAGATGTCCCAGATTCAGAAGAAAGACCTAAAAAGAAATTGAAGACAGGTGAAGAAGAAAAAAAGTATGAAATGAAGAAGAAGAAGAAAAGAAGAAGAAGTAAGAAAGGGAAAGAGTATGAGCCAGACAGTGTTTATTTAAGAGTAATGTCGAAGAGGGACTGGAAGCGTTTAAGGAACAAATATTTAAACACGCAGAGGGAAAACATGAAACAGTTGAAGTGTTCTTTTCAGCACCAGAAGGATGAATTTTCTAAACTGTCCGTGAATTTAAAAACTAATGTCGGATCCATTAATCATGATATAGTTAGATCAAACAAACCAGAGTTCATTCCAGATGTCATAGTCAAAATAACTCTTAACGAGTCCCCTCAGGATCCCAGGGAGTTTCGGGAAGGTCTTACAAATGGGAGGCCTTCTATCGCCTACATCGACATAAGTTCAAAGATGAAGGATGTCTATGTGAGGTTCAAATCATCCGAAGACTCCAAACATTTCATCAGTGAAGGTTTGTGGAAAAATGTTCATTTGCTCAAAGAGGAAGAGGAGCATCAGTACTGGGAGAAAGTGTTTACTTCATGGGAACAAAGACGACCCAAAAAGAGAAAAAGAAATACTAATGATACTTTCGAATTACCGACCTTTAGAGGGAGAGATAAGATTTGCAGTAGAGCTCTTAAGCAGAAAAATAATGATTCTCTCGGTAGTCATATTGTTTTTGAAGACTAGAAATTTCTACTTTCTCAAACCATGTGAAGTGTCATTTAGTAATGCTACACTTTATGCTGAACTCAATTATAGGAAATTCATAGCCAATTATATTGCTGAAAGGGCATAGGTTGGAAGATTCATAAATATGCCATATTTAACCAATCTTTTAGCATCTACAGCATGAATGTACTTAAATAAGCCACACCTGATTTTTTAAAAAAGTAAGATGAATGAACGAATAAGTGTAGTTAGTTTGAGGTCTAACTTATTACTACCCAAATAATTTGTAATTCTGCTAAAAGTTAATTATAAAGCGAATTTTATGCATTTAGAAAATTTAGTAATTGTTATAGCAGACACTTTATGGACATTAGACTCTGTCTAATGCTCCGGATGTAATACGTAATGTCCAAACAGTGCCGTTAGAATTAAAGTGAAGGTTGCTAATGTTTTGCGAGTATTAATACCAAGCCAAAGCCCTCCCATACCTTATAAAAAAGAATATATAATTTACCATATTATAAAAGCCTTTTTATTGTTACTTAGAATAAAATTTGCATTTTCAAAAGCACGAAAGAAGGGGAGAGTCAGTCAGTCAGTCAGTGAGTGAGTGTGCCGACGTATTTAGTTGCAAGTTGCAACATAACATTAATAAATTATAAATTTTTTGCCCCATTAAATTACTCCTGTATCTGTTAATAGGACAGCTTTGTGTAAATGAAAATAAGAGTGTGTTAAGTTACAATAAAATAAGAAAGTTAAAAGTTAAAAGTTAAAATAAAGTTAAATAAGTTTAATAAGTTAAAATAAGAAAGTAGTTAAGTTACAGTACGTTAGTTCGTGTGTATTAAACCTACGTGTTTCACTTTGGTCTTTGCATTATCTTAATTTTGTAGCGAGTGCTGCAGAGGGAGGTGAAAATGACCATTAATGTGCCACTCTTTAGCGGATAATTTTAAGTCGTTGATTTTATTAAAAATGTAAAAATTACTTCAAATTAAAATAGCATCTAATGTTTGATATTGATGACCTAAAGCAGAAATTAAATTCTAACTTGTATTGTTTCAAATTTTAAGTGCTGTTTATTATTAACGTTAATAATAGTTTGTGTAAATTTGATATGACATAAAATTTTGTGTTAATGTGAATGACTAAGGTGATCAAATTTAATAAATGTAACACCTTATTTGAAATTAATTTTATCCAAAGAATCCTTGTCTTTGCTTCGCAGTTTCTAGTTCACGAACTTACGGAGAAATGCTGGGATAAATGCATGGCCCGACCTTCCACTCGCCTGGACGGACGCACAGAGTCTTGTCTCGTGAGCTGCGTAGAGAGATTCATCGATTCATCCAATTTCGTTGCGAACAGACTACAAAGCACAATCAACGCAAAAGTTAATGACTCTTCTTACAACTAGTGGGAGAAACGTTTTTAGCTATTAATAGAGTAGTTTACGTAATTATGTTCGCTGGAACACGGAACTTTCTGTACCGACACAGAAGAAAATTTCTTATTGGTGGGGGTATTGTTGGTGGGTTGGTTTTACTGAGTAGGTATGCGGAGTATAAAATATTTCAATGGCATGACAGACAAACTCATGCTTTGATTGAAAAACAGAAACGACGACAACATTACGAGAAAACAAGACAAACTGCAAATGCAACGGCTTTGAATTTGTCGAGCAGCGTTACCAAAATAGTGTCTGATGAGTTAGAAATAGATGGACTGCTTCACACTCTCCGCAATAAACCGGCAAATAAACTGAAGCTTTGGGGAGAACTGAAAGTCCAAGGATTCAGCAGATGCATTGCCACAATCTATACTTCAGCATTGGTCGGGTCCATTGTTCACGCGAAATTGATGCTTTTAGGAGGATATACATATGGAGATACCATTAAAGTAGGAAAATCTGAAGTGAAGGTAACCCCGGCTAATCAAGAAAAATACCTCTCTCACTTGCAAAATTTTATTGAAAAAGGGTTACCATTAATGATGAATAAAATTCGCCAAGCAACTGATCGTTGTGTGCAATCCCTGGGATTAGAACAACAAATATCTTTAGAGCAGCTTGAAGGGATTCTCAAAGATGTGACTTTGCTACTGAATGGGGAAAGCTCTTCATATCTTCATAGTTCAGATGCCAGAAGGTTCGAACTCCAGCCATGGAGTCGCTACGTTACCAAATCTAATATTTCCAAAGCTAAAACTGAGGATATTGCATTTTACAAGATGACTGAAGAAATGTTGGATATAATTGATGGAGATGATTTTAATTTAGTAGTTCAAAATCTTATTCAACATGGACTCAACCACGTTCTAGATTATGTTGCCGATTTCTACCCTCAACCATCGGTAGAAACGGTTATGGACACTTCCAAACTAAAGCTTCAGAAAGAAACTAAATGCAGTAGTGACCAGGAAGAGAATCCTCATCCAGAAGGAAATGCGATTTCTGTAAACGAAGCTAATAATTCGCAAGTTCAGTTGAAAGAACCTTTACAGTGTGATGTTCACTCCGCTCTAATTAAAACAACCATGCCAGTTGCAAAGCTTATTCCTATTTTATCGGACCTTGTGCATCCTTCTCTCTCTCCCGCACCGGGACACTTGCTTCAATTCGTTTTATTAAATGAACAACTCGAAAACCTCGGTTTCAATATTTATGAAGCCTTTTCTGTTCCAAGATAAGTATAAAATCGGACTGACAATTGTTTCTGTTGTAGAGTAAATTAAACTACAATAATGTTAGGAAGTCTTTTGTACTTTAAAAGTTTAGTGGATATCAGTATATTCAGTAGAGATTATAATTATTAAAGTGTATTTGAAAGAGTTTGATTGAAATACCATTACAAACAGGATTGATTGGACAAATGAAATATATCAGTTAGAGGTTCTTAGTCCATTCTCTTCCAAACCATATTGAATTTTTTTTTCCCATCTCATGGGCCAGAAAATTCCGTGAGTATAAATTTTTTAAATTAATATTTAACAATTTCACTAATAATTAATATGGAGCTGATTGAACACCATGAAATATCCAATTTTTTTATGTAGTCGTGATGTGCTTCTATTATTGTAAACTATGCTGCCGCCATTAATTTTTTTAATCATTCCCTTGTACAAAATAACTTTACAGTTCAGTATACACACTTGTTTTCACCATTCACTCATTCCAAGGTTACACGAGTGACTGTCGCTGCGACGAAGTTGTAAAGACAAATCGCAAATAATAAGTACCGTTGTTTCCTATAGGGCAAGCTACACGGCAGACAGTCGCTGCAACAAAGAATAATTATTCTGTTGCATCCGGCCGCGTTGTATTGTTCCAAGTACGGTAGGGTACACGAGCGAGTTCGTTTTTAGTGCCACGTGGCAGTGGCGCTGTGACAAATCTTGACGGCTTGTCGGTCAATATAGTTTGCAGCAGCCATTGATTGTCACCGATACCTTGCGACAAAGTCGGTCGTGTAATCTTGGCCAGACACCACGCTCTCCAATCACACAAGGATCATGATCAGCTCCCACATTACAAAAGCTGCTATTTACAATAAGTCATGGACGACTGGGTCGAATTTGTAAACCCACAAAATATTCTGGCGTCAAAGGTTTAAGTTCAGTATACAGACGTCCGTCAGTAACATTTCTACGGCATTACTACATATTCACGTAACATCCTTTACTAGAAAAGCAACATTCCTCATACCTCTTCCTTTTACTACCATATCCAAATTTACATTTCTCATTCCCTTCGGCCTCGTTTCTTACGAAGTCAATGTCCACTCCAACAAATCTTGACCACTTACATACACCACTAGTAATATATAACGTTAGAGGGATAAAAGGTGTAAACACCTGTAGCAATGTTGGCAGGAGCTGCTTGAGTCTGAGGTGCTGTGCCAGAGATGGAACACCAGCCTAACCTCCCGCTCTTTACACACCGAGGAACAACATTCAATTTGAATCTCTGGATTTGTCGCGGGGATATCAATTCTAAACCCTACATCAACCACAAAAGAAAAGGATCAGAAAAGTTCATATAGTAATAAGTGTTTATTTTAACTCTAGCCTAAAATACCGTATATGCAAAATATAAAGTACAATCGAAAAAAGTCAGTTTTAATAAAATGGAAAGTTATTTCATGGAGCTTACATTACGCAGGCACTTAACTCTTGATGACGTATATGACGCTTATTATTAAAGTTCAAAAATATAAATATGAAAGCGACAATTTAAAAACGCTACGCTAATCTAAAGATAAGTAGTTATGGAATACTTGCTTAAATTATGAAATGAGTTATATACACACACTCATTGGATGCTATTACACCTTGTGAAAAGGGGTGAGGATATTGAGGGGGGAAAAAAAAAAAATTGTTAAATTGCCTCCAATTCAGGCTAAAAAAAAAACAAATAAGTTACACAATTTCGACAACTCGCACTTAACTCTTCAGTAACAAAATACCCATTTCACATAAAAAAATACTTGAACTGAACAGTGTGTTTAACTTCAAAATTGGTGGAGTGCAATCAAGAAATACTACTACTACAACAACAACAACCAACAACGAAAAAAAGGTTCACCATAGTGCTCCGAACTTTTGATCATTCATGGTTTGTGAAAAACATATATTGCATTACAAATTAGCATCATTATCACCTTTGAGTACAAATTCTTGCGAATTCGTTGAGCTAAATATTTTTTTTTTTTTTTTTCCCCTCCCTGTGCTAAACCCCTTCAAAACAAATTCTCCAGCTGCACCGAAAATATTAACAAGGTTTTGTAGTTAGAAAATAAACATGACCCTGGCGAATTAAGCCTCAAAATTAAGTAATGAAAAGGCATGAGGATAAGTTATTCGACAATATTCAACATGATAATACAATGCATGCTTAAATTTTAAATATTTTCCACGAACTCCGTTGACGTCTTCAACTCTTCTTCACAACCGCCATCCAGTTTATTTAAAATCATTTTCTCATTTTTGGCGAATTCTTCTTCAACATTTCTACACTGAAGCGCTTGTAGTTGATTTTTGGGCTGGTTTGGGGTCTTATTTTGAACATCAGTCAAAGGTCTACGATCCTGTTTCGGAGAAATTCAAGATTAAACGTTTTTCAAAATGCTGTACAAATACAGGGTGTCCAGGAAAGTGATACAAATTTAGCTTATTTCACACGGAATCCAAGATTCTTGACACCCTGTATATAATTGAAGCCTATGATTAACTACACACAATTCTTTGAGATGGAAACGTTAGTCGCACAAGATAGAGCAGGGTGGTCCAACTTCTCTACCATTGTGAGCCAAAAATTAATCTAATAAAAGGTTGTGTGCCACACGTGCAAATTTAATGATATTATTATACCCCATATACTGTATTAATATAAGTATAAATTTGTTAGTTTTCATAAGGATCTACGAACCCTTTGTGAGCCACATGTGGCTCGCGTGCCCCTAGTTGGACCACCCTGAGATAGATCAAGAAACAATGCTTGAATGAACACCTATTGGCTTGCAAAGCTTTCGGTATTCTCTCACCACTATATAAACAACATTTGAACGAATATATCACCTTTAACGTTTTAAGCTAACAATTTTCAACCAACCAACAAGATCTAATAACCTTCGATTCACTTGCTTTTGCCAGTTTGGTTTTTAAAACCTAAACGTACTCTCGATTTTATCATTTACTTTTGATTTTAATTATTTTAGTGTTATAATGGCAAACAACTCGGTAGATATGGTATGTAACATTTTAAGTACAGGTTTGTAAATTATTTTAGTTAATCTGTTTTTATAGCACTGATTATATAATCCCAAAAGCTTTGCAAGCAAATGTTTGTTTATCTATATATCAATCTCTACAAAGTATATAGGGCAACTGAACACATTTTGTGATCAGCCTTTAACTCTGAGTGACAAAAACAATCCATCCTAGGGTTAAGAAGGGTTGCCAAACTTGTCAATATATATTTATAAGTTTAACTCAGGTTTATAAGTAACTGTCAGGTGGGGGGGGGGGGGGGACTGATATTACACATTTGTATAGTAAGTGACGGATAATGCAAAAAATTATTTTAATTTGTCAAGAATCTAAAAAATATACTACGAAAATTATAGTGATCTCGAGTGCAAGACCTGCACTAAAATTATGAGCGGAACGTGTAGTACTGGAGAATTTGGATCGCTAAACATGCTCATTCAGCTGATGCTTTTCATATCTCGCCATTTATCGTGGTCACCTGAATTGTGATACAAAGGTTAAACAATCCCAAACTAACAGCAAAATCACGTGGAGACCTACAACCTTACGTGGTAGCGAACCACGGGTCGCTACATTATCTGAACGGGGAGGACAGACATCCATCCAGCTACTGACCATACCAAACGTCGCTTAACCTTACTTAACTAACGGGAAGTGGTATTGCGACATGGCCATGATGTAGCCTTGGCGTGAATGGGCATAGATAGATAATGGTAGAAAAAGAAAACACCTAAAATCTTTTTTGTATACCGAAGTTCATACCAATGCCAATTTTTCATCGGACAATAAACGAGAAGCGAACCATCGACCAAAACGACGTCCACTCTTTACAGAACGAACACCCAAAACTTTTGTTCAAAAGCAAGATCGAATCCACGCGGAGAACTTGAAAACCACCATAAATAACTTAAATTCGCCCCAAGGAGCAACCCTTCATTATTTTCATTAACGATCTAAACGTATTTGTAGCAAGGCACGAGAGATGAATCACGGGCCCTGGTGCTACTTTTGACTAGGCCCCTTTACCCCCAATCACCACCTCCCCTATCTTCCAGCCCAGATTCTGATTTGTAGTAACGTACAACGAAAATAGACCTAGGCATTTTGGAAGTCTCTTCTCAATAAGCACGTTAAATGATCGTACAATTTCGGGAAATTTTGCTAGAAACAGAATTCCCGAAAATCGAAAACAATTACTATCAATGACAATTTTGGTTTTCAAGTTTTGAAAATTTAAGGAAAAAATGGATTATTTATCAATAATTGAATTTGTTATGCTTTAATTTTATTTGTGTACGATATTTTTTTCCGAAACTACGAGAGTATGGAGAATAGCTAATCATGAATTTAAAAAAATCCACTAATTTTAATGGTGTGGTATGTGGACAGATTTGGTATTACTAGTCCGTAACACTTTTTTCCTTTCATATTGAATTCTTTTTGGCGACAGTAATAATTAAAAACAAGACGTAATCATTACTGATTACTAATTTTTTACGCTTTTCATATTATTTCACGTCTAGGCCAAAGCTTTTTTCTGAAACTGTAGAGATATCACTTTGTAACGCGTTCAGCGGGTTAAGTAGTTACATCTGAGTAACTACTCGCCCACACATTAAAAAGTTACCTATATACAATTTAGGCTGGGTCGAATTTCTGAGGGCAGATCGGGCACTAAATTTCTGAGGGCAGATCGGGCACTATGTGGGGCTTATGAATTGGAGTCCTGACCAACATACTCCAAAAGAAAGTTTATGCCGCCGCCCCCCCCCCCCGTACCACTAGCATACTCCCTCCTATTTTTGGCTCCACCCCAAAAATGAAAAGTCAACTGAAAATGGAGACCATTTAGAGCATCTTCTCATAGAGGTGACCCCCCCCCCCCCCCCAAATTGCATAATATATCTCGTGTGCAATTTTCAGGCAATTACCTCAAAAATTTGGATTTCTCAATTTTCACCACGCGTATTTTCTCAAAATATTTGCTATACCAGAAAATTCATTACACAAACATCGTTTATGTGTAATCAATTTACTGAGCTGTGTGTTGAATTTCAAATTCAATACCAATAAATTTCATGTTCTAATTATCATATATTTTTACAGGAATTATAAGAATTTATGCTCTTTAGATTTACTTATGATCCATGCATGATTCTATAAAAGCTGGATTTTTAATAAGGTTGAAAAAATGTCAACCAGAAACAAATCTTCGAATGCAGCTTTTGGTTTTGCCATTGAATTCCGCCGATCAATGATTCCTACAAAGGCAGACGTTGTCAGACACTTTCTTCATTCAAAACAGAAAAAAAAAATCAAGTCAAGGGGATCAGCAATTGCGAACGATTGCTACAATATAGTTACCAAAGATCTTCAAGATATTTGGGCCATGTTCTCTTTCCGTCATTCAAGAAAGATCTATTTCTTCTGCAGTGGAAAGATTAATCAGATCAGCTCTTTCCTTGAACAAGGTTCCTCTACGTCAAAGGAATGAAAATTTTGCTAAAAAACTTGCTTCATATGATGAAATGTTTGACATTTGTACTTGCAAATGTTATGATAAAGGAATAGAAAGGCCGTTTTGTCGATACGAGGTAAAAATCCCAATGGTAGAGTGGGAGTCATTTGTAGGCCAAAAGCAAAGAATAAATCAATTAGGGCCATTTGATCGTGAAGCTGCCGCTGTCCAGAGACGATCCCTCTCGAGCTAGAATTCGTGCCCGATGTGGAATTGATTGAAAATGATCAAAATAGGTATTCATACAATGAATTACCATTGGTGGCAGACCATTACCGTGTGAGTTCGAGAGCTACAGCAGCTATTGTTAATGCTGCATTGAAAGATATGGGAATAATCGATCAATCTAACATGCTTGATAAGAAAATAGAAAGAATTCGTGTAGGCAAGAAAAATATTGTTAGATCTAGATGTGAAAATGTGAATATTGAATGTATAGGGTTTGATGGAAGAAAGGATGATATGTTAACCAAGCATGGAAAAGAGAAAGAACATTATGTGCTGATCAAAGACCCTGGAGGTATCTATGTAGTCCATCTCTGCCCTGACGCAGGAAATGCTCGGTGTATAGCTGATGAAATTATAACGTTCTTAATTGATTCAGCGAGCATCGACACGCTCAATGCTCTGCTATGCAACGGTACTGCTGTCAATACTGGTAAAATTGCTGGTACCATAAAATTGATTGAAATTTTTTGGCATAGATCAGTTCAATGGCTCGTCCCTCTTTTACACATGAATGAACTCCCCTTCAGACACATATTTGAAACCATAGACGGAAAAACATCAGGGCCAAATACCTTTAAAGGTTCAATTGGAGCCAAATTGAAATGTGATTTAACCATTTTAGACTTTGTGGCATTTTCATCAGTGCAGGGCAACGTCCAAGATATACCACCGAATAGCGTGAGAGAGTTGAGCAGTGATCAAAAGTACCTCTATGATATGTGCCTAGTAGTGCAATCTGGATGGGTATCTGAAAGTCTAGCCCGCAGGTCTCCAGGTGCCATTCATCATGCTCGCTGGATTACCCGAACAAACCGGATTCTTCGTTTATATGTATCGACTTTGCATCCCGACCAAAATCTGAAAGAACTGGTAACCATCGTCATGAAATCATATGCTCCTGGATGGTTTCATATCAAATCCCATCCTAAAGCTACTGACGGAGCACGGAATTTTTTTCATTTGATTGTCGTGATGCGAGGATTGGAAGAAAAACATTGCATTATTATGGAACCGGTGTTCCGTAATAATGCCTATTTTGCCAATCCCGAAGCTATCCTACTGTCAATGCTTACTGATAGCAGACATGTCAGAGAAGATGCTCTTCAGAAGATACTTCTCAGTCGGACACGTTTCAGTGGCACACGAAATTTTGAGCTTCCTAAATCTCTCAATTTCGATTCCAAAGACTACTATGAAATGATTTACTGGAGAAAGGAAGCTATCAATCCCCCACCTTTGATAAGGAATTTCAACAATGAAGAGCTACTGCATACAAGAACAGAACCCTTGAAAATGGCTGCCTTTGCAATTTTAGGGGGGGGGGGGGTCATCTCTATAAAAACATGCTCTAAATGATCTCCATTTTGATTTATGATACTATTTTTAATTTGGGGGCGGAGCCAAAAATAAGAGGGAGTATGCTAGTGGTACGGAGGGGAGCATAAACTTTCTTTTGGAGTATGTTGGTCAGGATATCATTTCATAAACCCCACATAGTGCCCATCTAAAAAAAATCATTTTGACTAGATTTCGACCCGGCCTAATATACATATCCAGGGTGTACATAAAGTCAGGATCTATTTTTGTGAAGCACTTGGAAATTATATGGAATTCAATCATAAAATGATAAAGTGGTAACATTTATTAAATAATTAAGAGTAGGATTCGACGTGACGCCCATCAGTATCCCTGCACAGCTCAAATCGTTCCGCAGCATTTCTAAACACATTCTGGAGCATTTGCGGGGTTATGTTATCTGCAGCAGTTCGTATACGTGTACGTAAGTTTTCAAGACTCTTAATCTTCGTCTGATAGACGTGCGATTTGATAAAGCCCCATGCAAAGAAATCTAAAGGGGTTAAATCTGGTGATCTCGCTGGCCAAGGTCTGTTGCTTCCGCGTCCGATCCAGCGATTTGGAAAACGTCCATTTAGATAATCCTGAACAACTTTGGCATAGTGACAAGGAGCACCATCATGTTGATAGACGACGGGGATAGGATTGTTAGTACCGTCGTCTATCAACATGATGGTGCTCCTTGTCACTATGCCAAAGTTGTTCAGGATTATCTAAATGGACGTTTTCCAAATCGCTGGATCGGACGCGGAAGCAACAGACCTTGGCCAGCGAGATCACCAGATTTAACCCCTTTAGATTTCTTTGCATGGGGCTTTATCAAATCGCACGTCTATCAGACGAAGATTAAGTCTTGAAAACTTACGTACACGAACTGCTGCAGATAACATA
Organism: Bathynomus jamesi; assembly: GCA_023014485.1. Classification (NCBI taxonomy): domain Eukaryota; kingdom Metazoa; phylum Arthropoda; class Malacostraca; order Isopoda; family Cirolanidae; genus Bathynomus; species Bathynomus jamesi. Next base: position 285,406 of record JAJOZX010003057.1, on the reverse strand, counting down.
ACCCCGCAAATGCTCCAGAATGTGTTTAGAAATGCTGCGGAACGATTTGAGCTGTGCAGGAATACTGATGGGCGTCACGTCGAATCCTACTTTTAATTATTTAATAAATGTTACCACTATCATTTTATGATAAAATTCCATATAATTTCCAAGTGCTTCACAAAAATAGATCCTGACTTTATGTACACCCTGTACATATAACCAGTGTGTGTGGTGATGATGGTAGTATTAATTTTACAATCTTCCATTTCTGCAAAACACATGATGTACTCAAATGAAAGGTACGAAAAGAAATTGTAATAACTATTCATTGAATTGATACATTTGGAAAATTTAAAGGGCATTTGATTCAGTAATGCTTCAAGTTTATATCCGATATTTAGTAAATCTCCACCATGGTAGATAGCAGGTTGGGGATATGAAATTCCAGCCATTTTCCAGGCTATTTTTGTTTGTTTCTTCAGGCAATGAAAAATACATTTATATGATAAGTGGTATATATACAAAATGAAATTAATTTTTTTTAATTGCCCCTACCAATAGCCGGATAAACAAAGAAATACAATAACAATCATAACACTTTCAATTCAACAAATTAAGTATTAGTGAACCATTGAAACATTATTGTTAAAAGCTATGTATACCATAACATTACCTAGAGTTAAAATATATTACTGTTTAATATATACATTCACATCCTTCATCTTATATTATCGTATTTCTTTGTCTGGATGGGGATTGGCAAATCGTTTTTTTTAACAAGTATTTATTGAAAATTCATAGAGAAATAGGTTCAACAAAATAAATCAATATATTCAAGATTCTAAGAAACAAAAGCAAACTTTCTTATCAAGAAAACATTGATTACTTCCATATAGTGTCTTTTAGCAACTATGACTTCGTTTCACCTGTAAATATCATTCACTATCTTCAGATCTTCAATTTCTTCTAACACTCGTGACATCTCTGCTGAGTGGTCAGTCTTCAGTTTTTTTAATTGATCTTTTTCTCTCAAAAAGATAAGGACTTTTCGTTTTTTCTGGGCTTCATCATTTTGTTTCTTGTTTAATCGTTTCATATCTTCCAAGTTCTCTTTGTATCGTCTGTGAGAATTATGAGCTTCGAGGATAAGACCCTTAGGAATTATGAGTCGTTCCAAGAGGATTCTTCCTTTTCCTTTAGGATGTCCAATAAGAAAGAATCTAGACGAGTCTTGCGAGAATAATTTGCGAGCTTATTCTGAACGTCTACATCACTGCACATTTTAATATATCTACTCCTTACCTTGTCAACTTCAGTTCCAGAAATGACGATGTTTGACACAAAGCATGATAAAGCCATATCGACCATGAATTTACACAAACTGCTGCTCTTCATAACATTCGGGTTTCGGCAAGATGCTCCCTTTACCATATTGTACTTAATAGGACATTTTTCAATTAGTTTCTTAAGAAGTGATGTAGAACAGCCGACATTGTTTTCTGAATGTGGTGATGTCACTGTAATAACAGATCTACATTTTTTAATTTCGTCTTTGACTGCAAACCCTAACTGGATTATTATTAGCAGATTTGAGGATCGACTCATCAGAAAAGTTTAGCCGAGTCAACTGGTAAAATGATTTGCCTCGAGTGATGCCGTCTTCCACTACTTTCTCGATCAGCTGTTGGATCATTGCGCCAAGATCTTCATAAAGAAAAGGCATTATAGGTGCATCAGTCTGATATGCTACTAGAAACTCCTCCAGTACATTATATACACTATGAAAAAAGGCTACTTTAACAGGTAGAAGACTATCTTGCACAAAGTTTTCAGTTGTTTATAGGACTGACTTATGGGCTCCTCCTTCATCCGGGTAACTCCAACAAACCTTTTCATTTTAGGAATTAACTCCAATCCTCTAGCTGCGACTACCATTCTCCACCCAGTGAGTTGCACAAAATTTTAGTGGAAAATCTGACACTGACACTTGGTTGTGTGTGAGAAGCAGAGCTCTTCGCATAGGCGAATCCTTGAAGACATACGTTGACATTAGGTATTTGCCTACTTGTAAGTCACTCTTCTGGTCTGCATCTTTGAGACTACCACACATGATATGGAGTGAGCACGTCCCACAGTCTATTAATGAAGGCACATCTTCTGAATTGGAGTCCTTCAATAGACGCAGAAACTTATGGTTCACATTAGGTCCATCCATACTAATTTGAAGAACTTTGCATGTCCAGGTCTTTCATTCCCAAGTTGAAGACTTCCAGGATGTCTTCAGAACGAGCACGTCCAAGGAATAGATGCGAGATATCTAGTTTCAATCTTTGTGCCATCAAAGAAACGAACGTGTAAATCCATTTGCCCTTTCTGGGCAACCTTGTTAAGGGCCTCATCAAATAGTACAACAAAGAAATCACGTTGTTTGATTGCTTTTTTCAATTGATCTTTGGAAGTATGGTGACAAGCCATAATTTATCATGTATCTAATTTTGTCCTTTGATGCTGTAAATTTTTTAGCTGTATCACTATCTTTGAACATCCTGCTGAACAAAGCTGCTCCACTACCTCCACATCGAGAGGACGAGTGAGTCATCACAACGTGTATGCACCAGTGTATTTCAGCTTCCGTCACTGAATCATGCAAAACATACCTTTGAAGACTTTGCCCTGATCCACCTTGTGACATTGCTGGTGAAGGAACAGGAGCGTCATTTTCATTATCTCACTTGACTGTGCTGGGTGTTGTGAAGCTGTGAACGTCTGATAAAACATTCGGATAATTCCTGAAGATTTGTGTTTCTCCTTAACAGCAGCAATATGTTTTGCAGATTTTTGATGGCTTTTAACTGAAGTTTCACCCATAGTACTCAAATTAAAAGATTTATTACAGAGCTTGCAGTGGGCGTCGTTCTCATATCGAGTTTTGGCAATCCAGTCTTTGTAAGGAGAATCCTCTACCAACCATGACGACTTGAATTTACACTTAGATTTAAATGACATTATTTATAGTATTGTACTAATCTTAAATATTCTGGAGAGAGAAAAGAATAATTAATATTTTGTAAACAAAAGTAAGTATCACGCCGACTTGTGTGTAATAATTCATTATAATTGTCATATTATTGCTAACATATATTTCACCAGCCACAACAGAACATGAGACTGGGGGAATGTTCATTTTCCTTTAAAGGAACAATGTTTCAATCCCCTGCAGGATATTCTGTAAATTTTAATACATATACGCTGAATTAAGGCCTAATTTTAAGGGTAAAACTCAAAATGAATAAAACATTTCAATAATAGATTTTGGAAAATACATGGGACTCCGAATGCAACTTAGACTTTTATTTCATTTTTGACATGTCCTATTTGTGCAATTGTCAACTTTTTCCAGGCTCTCAATCAAATTCCAGGCGTTTTTCAGGTTTCCCAGGCACCAAATGAAATTCTAGGCATTTTCCAGGTTTTCCAGGCTGCTATCCACCCTGTCGACGTGTCTTCCATCATTTTCATTAACTATTTCAATGACACCAGTGTCCAAAACGGTTACAGGGACTTCTGCTACAGCATCTCTAATGCTCATTTTCAGGTCAATATCTTTTGGTTTGCTGTGATATACAACTGTTTTCGCGCGCGAACACACTTAAAAATCTCCTCTCAATGAAATTGGAGAAGGCAGCAAACAACTTTGATATAAAATATAGATGGTAATGAAGAGAAAGGTAGAAACTGAAAAACACACACACACAACCTGGTGGACCAAGAACCCCCGACATGGCTAAATTCCACGCTTTTATTTTTGAAAAAGTTCCGAACTCGCATACATACTTCATTCCAACCGACTTGCCGACACTCCTTGTGCATCCCTCAAGTCCACGCTTCTTCACAATCATTCACCATGTCCATCCACTTTCTCGGCCTTCCAGCTCTTCCTCCTACCTTTGCAAACACTCCTACACACTTTTTTAACAACGCTGTCATCTTCCATTCTTTCAACATGTCCAAACCACCTTAACACACCTCAATTTTCACTTTCAATGATGTTTGAACACATTTTTCCAAGACCACGACCACGCAATTTCTTACTCTATCAATCCGACGCACGCCCCACACAATTCTAGCAGCTGAGTTAAACATTCCATACCCTTCTGTGCATAAAATCATACCACAAGTTTTAAAATTCGGGTCCTACAAGATGCAAATTCGCCAACTGTGCGGAGATGACACTAAATTCGAAACATGATCGCTTTCTTTCAAATCTCAAATTTTGCGACAAGAAAACTAACTATACCTCTGGTAAATTAAACTGCAACTACAGGATCTGGGGATAACAAAATTCACACTAAACATACGAACACGAGATATTTGCCCAAAGTGAACGTTTGGTGTGCTTTTGCCAGGCGTTCGCACTTCTATATGGGAGGGGTCCCAATGGTGAATGCCGCAAAAACGCGCCGCCCCAACACACCCCATAGAGAAAGAAGGGATCAATGAAAGAAAGCCACCCCCAGCCTCCTTTAGTTAGCTTTATAAGGCTAACTAGCGAAAATATAACGACCTGACCTGACCTAACCTAACCAATCGTCTAGGGCGTACAGTCGACCTAACGATTCGTTAGGTTGTGATTTTTCGTTAGTTAGCCTTATAAAGCTAACTAAAGAAGGCTGGGGGTGGCTTCCTTTCATTGATCCGAAAGAAGTCAAAATCAAGGTCCAAGGTTTTCGAGATGCCTGGACAGTGCATTTGAAAGATTTGAGGTCACAGGCAGGGAAAAAGATGGATTGAGGAAGACTGTTCCAGATTTCACTGGTTAAGTAGAGAAAAGATGGAAAATACTGATTAACCCTTCCGTTAGAGAGTTGGGCCGAAAAGGAATGAGAATATGTCTTACTACATGCTCTCTTTAAGGAGTAGGCATGCAGCGAGAGCGTTCAGAAGAGCAGTGTTCATTAAGTAGTGAGTGAAGCAACACTGCAGCGGAGAGAGAAGGATTAAGATTGAAGACAGTAGGATGCGGGGAATTAATGATACGAAAAGCATTTGACTCCACCCGATGAAGCAGAGCTGTGTGGGTTGAGTCACCTTACACATGAGAACCGTACTCCATACATGGGGCAGACAACACCCATGTACAGAGACAGCAACCGAGTGGGGGCGAAAAGATTGCGGAGCCGGTACAACACACTTAACCTCTTAGAAACTGTTTTAGAAAGGAAACGCCAGGAATGTCAAGAAAAGAGGAAGGATTGAGTTGTGTTTTGAAGGTATGAGGATATGTGTGTGGAAGATGTGACCAGTAGACAGATGAAGTAACAGTTTTTTTGAGGCACTGAAAACCACGAGGTTTTCTCTGCCCCATTCAGAGATAGTAGAAAGATCAGGTCAGGTGCACCATAGCCGTCTCACTCAAAGTACGGAGTGACTGTTGAGAAGGACGCTTTGCGGACAGGTGGAGAAGTGAAGAGTGGAATCATCGGCAGAAAAGTAGATAGGACAGGAAGTGCGACTTAATATATCATTAATAAATAAAAGGAAAAGAATGGGTGACAAGACCAGCCCTGAGGAACACCACTTAATAGTTTTAGGGGAAGAACAGTGGTTATCTACAACCACAGTAGATATCGGCCAGAAAGGAAATTATAGATGAAGGCACAGATAGAGAAACCGAAGGAGGGCAGTTTGGAAAAATTAAGCATTTGTGCCAGACTATCAAAACCTTTTCTAGCGCAATAGCAAAGGTTTAACCTAAATCCCAAAAGGAAGATGACCAAGTCAGAGATGTGCAAGATGATCGCCAGTAAAGCGTCCCTTGTGGAACCCAAATTGACAATCTGAAAGTTGATTCCTATTAAGGATAGATTCAAAAACTTTAGAAAGGCAAGAAAATAAAGCAGTTGCACGCTAGTTTGGGAGTTGAAATCGGTCACTCCTCTGAGATAGACTGAATGAGAGGGAACTTCCAGCAGGAAGGAAAAGTACCAGATATATATATATATATATATATATAATATATATATATATATATATATATATATATATATATATATATATATATATAAAAACAACGAGAGTTTGCCTTGGCAGGGTGTCAGCAGAGTTCTTGAGAACAATAGGAGGGACCCCATCAGAACCGTATGCCTTCCTAGATTTGAACCCAAACAGTGCAGAAAAAATATATCTAGAAGAAAGTCTAATTTTAGGCATAAGTCAAAAGGGGGAAGGAGATGGAGGAACAGCACCGGAATCGTCCAGGGTTGAGATGGAGGTGAAAGTTTGAGTAGAGTTCAAGTTTTATCGAGAGAAGGAATGACAGCATAGCCGTTGCAATGGAAAAGACGGAAAGAAGAAATAGTAAAGGTCTCGATTGGTTTTTGGCTTGGAACCAAAAAGAGCAGGAAGATTTTAGTAAATTAGTATTAGATAGGTTTTCACACATTTGTCTGATGAAAGGATTTTTGAAGAGTCGAAGAACAGATTTTGCACGATTCCCACCAGAAATGAAATATAAGCAGAGTGAGTCAGGATTTGGATGGCAACGGTATCCTTTCTGTTGCGGATAGCATTAGAACAAGCAGAGTTAAACCAGCGTTTTTTTTTTTTTTTTGCATTAGCGGTAGGAAAATATGGAATGTACTCCTTCACGGACAAGAGAATCACCTCCGTGATGCACTTAGCGCACTCAGAGGGGTCCCGGCCACGGAATCAGTAATCATTTTATGGGAAATCATAGTAGTACTGCCTAAAGGCTTCCCAATCGCCGGAGTCGAAGTGCCTCCTCCTCCTCCTCGGAAGATCCAAAGGACGAACTGGAACGGTAGGACAAGCAACAAATATCAGATTGTGGTCGGAGCCCAACAAAGAAAAACGTCAGGCAGAGTAAGGAGGATGAATGGTTAGAAATAAGTCCAGAATGTTGGGCTTATCTCCAAGGCGATCGGGTATATTAGTAGGGTGCTGTACAATCTGCTGTAGGTTATTTAGAATAGAAAAGTTAGTTCACCAGAGATGTTAGTGAAATGGGAGGAAAGTCAAAGGTGGTGGTGAACATTGAAATTTCCTAAAATGGATATTTCAGCGAAAGGAGTTGTGATGGAATGCATTCAACTTTGGAAGTGTAGCAGTTAGAGTTTTAGGAATCAATAAAATTAGGAGAAAGATAGACCGCACAGATGTACTTTGTTTGAGATGGGCATTTAAGCCATTGCCAGGTGTAGAATTCGGACGTGTCAAGTTAGATCGTTGCGTACATATCGCAACATCCATCTGTAGAATGAAATTGAGTAGAGAAAGTAGGAGGGTACAGAAAAGGGGTTGCTGTCAGTGGTCGCAGAAACGCGAGTTTCAGTGAAGACTGAACATTTGAGTAAAGGCCACGAACGTTGCAGGTTTATGAAAAGTGAATCAGATAGAAGTCCAGGACATCTGGAATGGATGGTAGCAGAACCAGCCATGGTCTACATGGAAGAGTTGTACGAAGAAAGCCTCTGCTATGAAAAGTGCACAAAGAAGCTCGTTTAAAGTATGCGAAGTATTATCAAAATGATGGATTTCTATTCTTGAAGAAATTTCCCTGGACAGACAAAACGAAAATTTAATTATTCGTGAACAACGTGCAATAGTTTGTTTCTCGAAAATAAAATTCTGCATTCAAGAAAAAAAAAAAAAAATCCTCCCTACAGTTAAAATTGGTGACAGTAGTTTGCTTCTTTGGGGATGCTTTAATGCTTCTAGAAGGTCCAAGAAAGCTTTTTTTTTTCATCAAGGGAATCATGAATTTGAAATATTTCAGGAAATTAGAAAAAATTTATTGCCTTCAATTCAGCTGCAAATGAGTCGCAATTGGGTACTGCAACAAGATAATGATCCAAATCAAAAGATCACCATGAAATGACTTAAAAGAATTTCAAGCTTCTCAAGTGGTCCAGCCAAAGCCCAGATCTCAATTTCATCAAGAACTTGTGGTTTTGAGTTGAAAAAAGCTGTCTGCGAGAGAAACCCTTCTAATCTGAATGAATTGAAACAATTTTCTTTAGAATAAGGGGCTAAAATTTCCACTAAGGTACGTCAAAACCTTGTAGAAAAATACCTAAAATGAATCATTGAAGTCACTGAAGCAAAAGGTGGACCAAGTATTAAATGACTTTGGAAATTGATGTACGAACACTTTTGCATTTTAACTTCTTATTTTCCTCAAATTTTTTGATGTTTTACATTATCTGTTGGAGTTGAAATAACTATTTGTTGAATTAAATTATTTCAAATGAATGGTAAACTTTTCATAACTATCCTATGTATGGTACAAAAGATAAAGAATATAACATATATTTCTCTGTACGAATACTTATATGCGCTGTGTGTGTACACTGTACGTGTTGAGGAATAGAGGGAGAAGTGAGTGAGTGAGAGAGAATAGAATGCTGGGCTGCTCAGAGTAGATGACACACGGAAAAAGAAGTTAAGGAATAAAGCGACGGGAGAAACTGAAGTGAAAGTGTGGATATTTTGAATACTTTTATTTACAGTCGGTATACCCGCTATACGTAAAAAATAGTTTAGAAAACATGTCATGCACTTCAGTTCAGTTCATTAATAAATAAAACATTTACTTTTAATGTTACCTCTCACTAACTATGCTACCATGCAATAAATTATACTCCATGAATGCCATTTGCAATTGAAATACAAGGGGCGTGAAGGACAGTCTTCAGTTCGAAGTGTGTTGGATAAAAAGAAAAGTTTGGAAAATGCTGCTGTTGAGATTCGTTTTCTTCTTACTAATGACTAATGTGCTTATTACAACTGTTCTGGAATTTGTTCCTTGTGCCTTCAACCGAAAATGGAACGAGGAATTTCTTCAAACCATAAAAACAATGTTTATTTCAAAAGCGTTCAGTGAACAGAATTCCAAGAGAACACGTCATTTGGAACATATTTCACGAAAAAGCAATTTAACATAGGTAGTCTTTTTACGTATGCTGTGCCTGTTTATGACGATGATAACTAGAATGCTAAACACAATTCACTCTGATCTTAGTTCGGTAAACGCGAACATGCATCGTTACATTATGTATTTGGCGTTATTATTCAATAGTCTAACCATTCCGAGTATATCTGGTATTCCTTAAGCTTAAAAATCATTCCAACATTTATGAACAACTGAATTCTTTTTCACAAGATCAAACTGCGTTTGTACTTACTATTGAGAGTTACTTACTTTATCTAAAGATTCAAATAACTTCTTATTTAAATTAATTTTTGGATCCTCTGAAATTTCTTTACTATCTTCATCGGAATGTATCCGGTTTTGATCTGAATTCTGGTCACTCAAACACAATGGGTTCTCTGGTAAAAAATTCGTAAAATATAGTCACGCTTTTCGAAGACGGTGCATACGTACGTACAATGCCTAATAACTCCTTTCCATTCTCCATGGGGTAGGCACGACGCTCGGGCTGGGAAGTGAAAACATTCAAGTGAATTACACAAAGATACATAGGAATCACCACTGGGAATACAGTAGCACCACAACCACTTTAAGCATCCAGTGTTACCTTTCATGACAAGGTTGGTGATATAGCTCTTATGGTAGGTCAGGCAATACCAACGCCTCCACTCGCACATCTCTCAAATTGCTTTCATTCCTTTCTATTTCTCATTAACTCTTACCACATTGACCATCTATAGGAACTCTACTTTTTTTTTCAAATTTGCTAATTACATCTTTCTTTTACACAGTCTTCCCCTTCTTCCCTATTATACACCTTTTCCACAATTCTATCATTATTCACTTTCTCCACATGACTATACCAAAGTAGCATATTATCCTTCATTCTCATCTCCAATGCCTCTTTCACTTCCCATCTTTCCTGAACATCCTATCTCATAGTCAATCCGTTTTACGCCAGTCATGCTTCGCAAATTATTCATCTCAACTGCTCTCACTTTTGAGAGTAAACGGTCATGCAAAACAAGTGTCTCATCCATACATAATTGTTGATGCCATCATTCATGTATGAATTTTGCTGTGTCTACACTCAATCACTTCCTTCCTACCAAGGCTGTTACCCCCATGACTCATTTGCCTCACTTCACTACTTTCAACGTACATGTATGGTACTACTACTGTCAATCAAATATTTAAATCCTCTCGACTACAATTTTCCATTCACCACAATATTACATACCATCTCTCCTCTGCAAAGAACTACTTTCCTGTAGTTACACTCACTTTCAATACTCTCTCTTCATATACATCAAACTAGTCACTGCATTCTAAATTTAACTCATTCCTTGATTCACCCAGAAGCACATCATTAGCATACATCAGATATGACAGGTAATAGTTACCCTCTTTCAAATTCATGTTGAATCCTCTCTGTATCTCTCTTGCTTTCATCTCACGAATAACCCCGTCCATATACATTCAAGAGCCATGGCAGCATCATATAACTATCATACTCGAACATAACTGAACCAAGCACTCAACTCCCTCTAACTCTTCCACAAGCACTATATATACACTACTATCAACAGAACTTTTCACTATTTCATAACTTACCACTGACAATATACATTCTAAGCATTTGCCACAAAGCAAAATGCCATATACACCTGCATGTAGAACAATGGGAGAAGAAATTCTTTCATGGTATCCCGAAATAAGAACATATGGGTATTGGGGTGCTAAGCACCAATAGTGCAGTAGTTCCATACTTTTTCTGGTTAAAGCACCCGGTGCTTTAACCAGAAAAAGTATGGAACCACTGCACTATTCCTTAACTTTCATATGACCAGTCATTCCACCAGACTGACCTTTCACTTTTTCACTTCTTTTCAGTTTAAAACCTTATAATATGATGGGTAACTTTTGAAATGATCAGTTGTGTTTAAGTTACTACAAACTGTCTGATTAATAATACACATGTACAATATACAAGGATCAACTGATGAGAACCAATTTTATTATCTGCTGTACATGTACTGACCAAGAAAATGTGTAGCGAGTGGTAAAAAGAATTGATGATTTGGGAAGGAAGATGAATGAGCAGTGTATGGAGCAGAGGTGGGGAGTCGGAGTCGGGAGTCGGGGCTTTTTTGAAGAGTCGGGAGTCGGTAAAAACGACCGACTCCCGACTCTGATTCAATTTCTATATGCCAACAATTTACCAGAATACTACTCTGCCCTAAATAAATATCTTCCTGAACTAATTCTAGATTCACATTTCCACATTTGATTTGTTGTTCTGGTAAATCTTAGCAAATGAATTTCATATTTCTATTTTCTATTTCAGGATACTAGGTGCCATATAAAAATTAGCAATATATTAATTATTAATTTAATTAGCCCCTATTAGTAATGAGTCATGGGCCTAGTAGAAAATCAGCAGTCTTTCAATATTTTAAGCTAAATGAGGATGAAAGTATTTTTTATTTGTCAAGTAGAAAAGGATGGTAAAGAGTGTAATGCAAAAATTAGTGCTTACACTGGGAAACATGCTAATGCTCCAACTAGAGCCTCAAACTTGAAACGCCATCTACGAAACAAACATCCCAATATTTATAAGGTTGTAGATCAGCATGATAAGGAAAGAGTCGGGAGTCGGAGTCGGTTTTTAAAAATACCGACTCAGGAGTGGGGAGTCGGTTGTTTTTGGCCGACTCCCCATCCCTGGTATGGAGAATAGAAATTATCTCCACATGCGAGTACTACTCATTCAGTGTATGGAGAATAGAAATTATCTCCACACGAGACTACTACTCATTCAGTGTATGGAGAATAGAAATTATCTCCACACGCGACTACTACTCATTCAGTGTATGGAGAATAGAAATTATCTCCATATGCCAATGCTACTCATAGTACAGGATCTGGCCTAGAGTTTGTATAAATTTCTGGGTGCAAAGGTTTTGACGACTGATCTAGACTAATTTTGGGGCGTAGAATCCAAATTTTTCTATGCCATTGCACCAAATTGGTGTGAAAGTGGTCAAAATGGCAAAATTTTTGTTTTTCATATTTTTGTCATTCTTGGTGAAAAATTTTTAAGGGCAATTGTTTGTTTGAGAATCTGTGTTTGTAACAGTGCTGCTTGAACCAAGAAAACACAAAATGTCAAAAAAATTGCAAAAATGAAATTTTTGGCTAAAGCTAGTTTATGCACCAATCTTATCAAACTAAATAGTCAAGAAATTAGATATTAATAGCTCTACTAAAATTTCCTAACAAAAACATGTACAAATGTCTAAATTTTGGGTTACAATGATTAAAAATGGTTGTAGAATATTTGAAAAAAGACAAAATATAAAAAATAGTGCTAATTTTATAAAACTTAGGTTTGCATGTTGTAAAGACTGAGATAAGATCATGTATTTCTGATGAAGTTGACTGAAAATCTTGCAAAAGTGGCAGAGAGTTTGGCAAAAATGACTGATTAACTTTCAGGACGTGCTTAAGCAGCAGAATAAGCCATACAGTGCACTGTGGTGTGATGAAGGAGTTTATGCTATTGTGAAGGAAATTCAGCTCCTGAAGAAAAATCTGTTCAGCAATTTGTTTATCGGATTGGGTGGATTCCATTTTGAGAAGATTGTACTTGTTTGTATTGGATCTTATCTTCATATATCGGGAATTAAATCTGTTTTGGTTGAAAGCAAATGTTTCGGTCCAGACAGTAAAATCCGTTATGAATGGCAATCATTATGTGAAAGCCAAGCAAGGATTATCTTTCATGCACGAAGCAATAACAAGCGTTATGTTCGATGGGTTTTTGAGTGTTAATGAACACCATAACTTATATCAAGATGCTGCAACTAGAATTTCAATTATGGTTGCAGAACAAGAGCAATGGGATGACTAAGTCTTTGATATATATACTCTGTCTCAATCCTTTCAACAATATATAAAGCAGAGGTCTGATAGTAATAAAAACTTTCATTACTGGTATCATTTTACCAATAGATTGTATCCAATCATCAGAGATTTAACCTACTCAATGCGGGCAGGTGATTGGTCACTTTCTTTCTTCCATACAGAGATCAATCCCACTTTTCTTCACCTACAATAGAACTAACTATACCAGATGGGCACCAATCTTCTTTGAGGATTGTTTAAACCTTGAGGTACATCTTCCTGATCTCCACAAATCATTCCTTAGTGGCGGTTTTGTAGTGAGGAGAACGACACAACAATGTAGTGGAGTTCCAATGGACCAGTCACTTGAACAACATTATAATAAGCCTGCAAAAGTGTCCGGAGGATTAATTGGCTTTACTTGGAGAAAGGAAGCAGTGGCACTGTGGAACATTATTAAACATAAGAACTTATATTCTTCACAAATGAGAGGTTCCAGCCAGTTTGAAAATCGTGACGAGTATGATATTCATCATGAATACTCCAAGAGCCATGCCTTATTGAGCTCCACTAATGTCCAAGCTATTCAACAGTACATTTACAAAGTTGGAAACACATTGAGCAAAACATTAGATGGCAAACCATTCAGAAACATTGCTACTGGTGAAGAGGATAGAGTGTCTTATACATATCACATTACTTGCCTGGATAGAGATGATGTTGCTTACAAGAATTTCAAAACCAAATGGCTTGAGAAAAAACACTGTTTGCAGCATTTAAGAGGCAAGCACCCGCAACAGCGAGGAACACTTCCAGAAAATGAAAGGAATATGACAAAAAAAGAAACCATTGCAGCACTGAACTACATTGCATTTGCTCAGCTCAGGGAATTTCCACTGAATCAATTACTTTTCCATGAAATTACACCTCTTCCATTTTTTTTCTTGTAGACAGTGATGGTTTTTTGAAGAAATCTAAGAAATCGGAACTTGAAAAGAAACTGGGTGAAGACCTCCCATTGTTGTTAGAAGGGAATGATGCAATGATCATAGATTTTATGGCTCAAGTAAGGAAGTTCCTGGTGAAAAAAGCAATGTTGAAAACATTTGGTGAATTTGCACAATCACTTTTAAATATGTTTTTGAGTATGGGATCCAAGTCAACCACAATTCATATCTTATCTTATTTGAAAATTACAAGGCTTCAAGCATCAAGACTGGATGAGATGATCAATTGCACATTCGAAAATACAAATTTCCATAACATCACCTGAGCAGAGGCTTCCAAGTGACTTGAACAAGTATTGGAGTTCCACAGATAAGGCAAACTTCCAAATTTTTTTTTTGTTAGCTTTTTCATGGAAAACTACCATGGAGATAAGTAATTGTACTGGGAGATGGTACTCTTGAAAAACCAGAAGTTTGTGTCAAATTCCAAAATGGGAAGGTCTGCGAAATTCCTAAGCTTTGTTCTTCACAAGAAGCAGATGACAAAGTGATGTTACATGTAAACTATGTGGTGGATAAAGCAATGCCTGGTGGTGGAGCTACAGTTTCAGTAGCTACCAGTGATACTGTTATCTTTGTGTGCTTCATCTACCATTTAACAAAATGGATTGAGCATGGCCTGAAGGAATTATGGTTTGTTAAAGGCTCTGGAACAAGTCGCGAAATCATTCCTCTGCATGGCTTGCATCAAAAGCTTGAAAACGATTTGATCCAAGTTTTACCTGCCTTGCATGCTTTGCATGCTTTAACTGGCTGTGACAGTGTCAGTAAAGTAGGCACAAAATCTAGTGCACTGAAGCAGTCAAACTACTTTGATGAAATTAAGGACTTTGGCAAGGAACCACTTACAGAGGAAATAATCGAAGGTGCCGAAAACTTTCTGGTTCATTGCATCAAACCCAAGTCAAAATCCATATCATTTTATCAACTAAGATCTGAGCAATACTACAAAACTGGAGACAAAATAGATTTTATTCAGCTTCCTTGAGCTTCAAAAAGTATTAGACTACATATTAAATGGGCATATCTTCAGTGCAAACTTTGGCTTGACTCTCCATATGGCTCCATATCTGACAATTTAAATCCACTTGACTATGATTCCATAAAGTCTGATGAGGGACATTTGGAACCTCAACTAAATGATTACCCAGATAAACCTCAGGATTTGATTGAACCTTGCAGCTGCAAAACCTGTACCAAGAGGTCAAAATGCCCTTGCACTGCATTATCCATACCATGCTGTTCATTCTGCAAGTGCAATCAAAGAATATGCCAAAATCCTAATGCCTGAATTTCAGCAGGTAACTGAATAAAATTACAGATGAACAAATCTGTACATTGTGCTGCTGTTTCATTGTCGGAAGATGATACCACAAAAGCCATAGTGCTTTTATTTGTAAATAATGCTTCAATAAAAGTTTCAAATAAACAAAACAAAAAAAAGGAAAAAAAGGGGGAGGGGGGAAACAATGGGGCCTCATCATTAAATGAGGTCATTCCCACTAAGTTAGCTATAACTTAGCCCATTGCCGTGGTGCTGCACTGGGAAGATGCACCTGAGTGACAGTAACATTCTTTCTCAATCACATAAGCAGCCTTGACAGTTTTTGTCATTTTTGCCAAACTCTCTGCCACTTTTGCAAGTTTTTCAGTCAATTTCATCATCAGAAATAATACATGATCTTGTATCTCAGTCTTTTACAACATGCAGACCTAAGGGTTTTATAAAATTAGCATTTTTTTATATTTTGTCTATTTTTTCAAATATTCTACAACCATTTTTAATCATTGTAACCCAAAATTTAGACATTTGTACATGTTTGTGTTAGGAAATTTTAGTAGAGCTATTAATATCTAATTTCTTGACTATCTAGTTTGATAAGATTGGTTAGAGCTAGTTTATGCACCAAAATAGCCAAAAATTTCATTTTTGTAATTTTTTGACTATTTTTGCTGTTATTTTTGACATTTTTGTCAGTTCTCTTGGTTCAGGCAGCAGTATGTTACAAACACAGATTCTCAAACAAACAATTGCCCTTAAAAAAAAAATTTCAACTCAAAAATATGACTATGAAAAACAAAATTTTTCCATTTTTGCCAATTTTGATCACTTTTGCACCAATTTGGTGCAATGGCATAGAAAAACTTTGATTCTACGCCCCAAAATTAGTCTAGAATCAGTCATCAAAACCTCTGCACCCAGAAATTTATACGAACTCTGGGCCAGATCCTAGACTATCATTCAATATATGGAGAATAGAAATTCTCTCCATACGTGAGTACTACTCATTCAATATATGGAGAATAGAAATTCTCTCCATATATGAGTACTACTCATTCAATATATGGAGAATAGAAATTCTCTCCATATACTGCTCAATGCTCATTCATCCTCCTTCCCAAATCTACTTTTTTTACCACTTCATTTTCTTGGGCAGCACATGTACAGCATGTACTAAAATTGATTCTCATCAGCACTGTTCCCTCTAAGGTATGCGCGCGCGCACACGCATTGTGAAACCCGCGCACACAGCAAAATAAAATGCGCACAGGCTCAAGCGTGTCATGAGTCACGACAGTAAATGAAGTAATTTTAAAAATTTCAGTTTAATGAATTCTATAAAGAACAAATTAAGAAACCGCTTGAAAGAAAATCATTTGAACATGCTTATGCGAATTAAAAGTTACCTGAATGATGACGGATGTATTAATCTTCATAGAGTTTATTTGGAATGAACAAATGCTAAAGATCGTAGGGAGAAATCATAATCATACTTTAATGAAAGACACTTTCATTTAATGTTATTTTGATTATATTTTATTGAATTTTATTATTTTTTTATTTTATTCCTATTTTGTGAATGGATAAAATGATGTATTAATCTTGATAGTCTTTTAAATTGCTAAATGTTAAAAATTGTTTTGAGAAATGATAACTAAAATAGTCATTTTCAATTAATGTTATTTTTATTTTATTTCTTTATTTTGTTGAATTTTATTTTACTATTTTTTATTTTATTCCTATTTTTAGAATGGATAAAATGTTTTCTTTTTTAAGAATATATAATATTGTAAACAGTTTTTTAATATCCATTTAATAGTACCATAATGATCAAGCTATCACCTTATGGAAATAATATTTATTAAGTATTTATTTATATATATTTCATTTTGAAGATAATAGCGCTCAGAAAAGTTTGCACAATTTTTCACCATGAATCTAAATGTATACACAACGAAAATTTCTTGCGCATACGGACTAAAAAAAATTAGAGGGAACATTGCTCATCAGTTGATCCCTGTATATAGTACATGCATATTATTAATTAGACAGTTCATAATAACTTTAAACACAAACTGATCATTTTAAAAGTTACCCATCATATTATAAAGTTTTAAACTGGAATAATTATGGTATACAGTATCATCTAAATTCCTACCAAGCACTTTTTTGTATCTTTTAAATGTAAGCCATTTTGAGGTACAGACCTTACTCACATTTGTAAACAAAACAGCTCATCTCTGATTATCCCCTCTTGCAAAACTTTCACTGTTGCAGCATTCCAGGACAAATCACCCAAAATTAAAAAATTTGTCACCACTACAACCCAGATATTAATGAAAATTGACATATGGGTTCCTTCCAGGTGCTGATTTTACTGGTTCAAATTAGTGCTTGCATAATACCGAAAATTTTCAATACCGGTATTTGGAGGCAATTATGCTAATCCCGGTATTGATACCGGTATTATGAAAAAAATAATTTATTTTGATTTATTATGGTGCCACCCTACCAACCCTCCCACAAGTCTGAGGGACTTGCAGTACTCACCATATTTACTACAAATTAATGACCCAACTCCAAATAGATGGCATTCTATTCAAAAAAGTTTATACAGTAAATTACTAAATTGTAATAAAAATATTTGAATTTTTTTTTAGCATATTATTATACAACTACTGGGGTAGATAGAAATTATTAGTATCTAAATATTTATTTCTTAGTTTGATTTTGAAAGTATGCTTTGAGGAAACAAAGAGCATCTGGGTCATTCTCTGTCAGATCAAACAAAAAAAATTGAAATTAACACCCTCATCTCTCATATTTTGCTGAAATTTGGTTTATAGGGAGTTTGAGAGCCCTGAATCCATTTCTGAAATTATAAAGTCAATCCGACCAACGGTTCAAGAGATATGACCTCGGGCAATTTGAGGTCACTCGCGAGGTTACTAACATTTGGCAAGCCATAACTTGGGTAATAATTGTCATAATTATATAAAAGTATATATATTTAGAATCAGAAAACGACAAGGAATCCAAATATGCAAGTTTTAGAACTCTAGGTTGAAAAATAAAAAGTTACACTGTAACCAAAATTTGAGGTCACGATTTGACCTCTGGGGTATCAAATGAGAATTTTTTTTTTAAATGTAAAAAATGAAGGCATAGGCATTGGCTATTAGAATCAGCAAAAAAAAGTTTGTTAGTATTTTTCATGTAACTAACATATAAGTGAACACCATATTCATAAGTTGTGCGTCAATTCTACCTATTTTTTCACACTTAAGCTCATAATTTGACCTATAGAAATTAAAATTACATTTTTTATAGATATAAAAAACAAAGTCAGAGTTCTTGACTAATAGAAACAATCATAAAAAGTTTGTTTATGTTGGTACTTTTCATGTAACTAACTTATAAGTGAACACCATATTTATAAATTGTTTGTCATTTCAAGGAATTTTTATATCTTAGCTATCAATTTGACCTCAAGCTCCAAGAATTTAATAAAAATTGTATTTCACTGCTAATCTACACTGGCAATAATAGTTATAATAGTGAAAGGGGAAGACTAAGCTCACATGTAGCCTAAACAAACCTGTTGAAACATGTTGCTACTTGTCTAAGTGCAGAATCAACACAGATAGTTGCAAAATTCCTTGTCTACAGGTTAGTACAGTTCCAGCCAGCACTGTGGGTGGCTGGTGGGTATGGTGTTTTAATGAGCCTCAGAGACTATCAAGGCCTAAAATATTAAGTGTGTATAGCTATATATTTTCTAAAAAATATATATTACCTAATTGTAAATCCTATATCTTTACAGATCAAAATACAATGGTTCGGCACTTGAAATACTGCCAGGGCCCTATTCAAAAACACAAGAAACGCATAACAATCAATCTTAGAAAAGTGACTGATGTACTTGTTGAAAAATGTGCTGGAAGAGTGAAAAAAGACTCATTGTTGTGTGTGAACTGCTGGACACTGATAATGAAAAACCCCACTATACTTAGTACCACTGAAAACAACGAGTCTGAGCAGGATTCAAATGAATCATCTACTATCAGTGGCTTGAGTAACATCTCTTCAATTCAAGATCTGGACAATGACAGTGATTGCTTGATAAAGGAAAATCCTTCAACTTCAGTTGAATCAGTTCTAGCATTTCTGGACCAAACACTAGTTAAAAAAAGTAAGTAATAAATTAATATAATAACTTATACTTTACTACAAGGTCTGTTTGATCTACTATATAGCCAATTATATAGCATTTAAGGTACTATAATTAATATTTAATTACTAATATTCAGGTGTGTGAAACCTTTTTTTCTGTTCTTTTCAGAAGGGCTGTCATTAAGCCAGAAAAAGCGCAAGGCTCGTGGTAAGCTATCATCTGCTCAGAAACACCTAAAGGAGAGGCTAGAACTCAGTTATGGTGTTCAAATTACCGAGGAGGTAAGTGATACTTCAAAACCTGAAACTAAATCTGAAAAACATCTAGACAAATTAATGAATGAATTGAAACAGTCATTCCTGGAGAGCAAATGTCACCATCACAAACTACAAATAATGACACTCTCACCATACACAATTGAAAAAACAGCTAGTTTCTTTCAAACTACAACATACATGGTGAAAAGAAGCCGTTCACTTAAATCAGAACATGGAATCCTTCCGAAGATTCCACTAATGAGCAAAGGAAAAGTGATATCTGAAGAACACAAAGATATAGTTAGACGATTCTCTGAGTCAGAAGAGGTTAGTCGTATGTGTCCTGGCCAAAAGGATTGCGTGAAAGTTATCAGTGCTGAAGGTGCAATGAAGGTGCAATGAAGGTGCAAAAATGATTGGTCCTCGGGAATTTAAGAGAGATGTTTGAACTATATAAAAATGATGAAAAGAATCCCAAAATAGGATTTTCCACATTTGCAAAATTACGGCCATCATATTGTGTGCTTGCCGGTAGTGGTGGGACTCATTCTGTCTGTGTCTGCACATACCATCAAAATCCAAAATTGCAGCTGGCTGCATTGGGAGAAAGGTCTTTCATACAAGGATCTTATGGATTACAGTGTCTGCAGTACAGAAAGAGACACTTGCATGATGCAACTTTGCAATGATTGCCCAAGAGAAGAGGGTGTCCTGGATTTTCTTGAGTTACTTGACAGTGTGAAATCAGCTCCAAATGAAATATCTTACAAGCAATGGGTGACTGTTGACCGTTGTACAATGGTTGATAAGGTGGAGCCACTTCATGAATACTTATCATCCCTAAGCATGAAAATATCCCGCATGGTTCATCATCACTTTGTTGCTCAGCAACAATCACAGTACTTCAAGCAGTTGAAAGAAACTCTACCACCTCAGAGCGAGGTAGTTATAGTAGGTGATTTCTCTGAGAATTATTCTTTCATTGTCCAGGATGCTGCCCAAGGGTTTCACTGGGACAATTCACAGTGTACAGTTCACCCTTTTGTCATCTATTATAGATCATCTGCAGACCAGGAACTTAGCCATTTTAGTGTCTGTTTCTTATCTGCATCACTAAAACACAACACTATAATGGTTTACTCATTCATATTGAAGCTTATGACATATGTTAAATTCAGATGCCCACAATTGAAGAAGGTGCACTATTTCTCAGATGGATGTGCTGGCCAATATAAGAACAGATACAACTTCACAAATCTCTGTTATCATGAAGAGGATTTTGGTCTGTCTTGTGAATGGCACTTCTTTGCTACATCCCATGGCAAAAATGCATGTGATGGGATTGGAGGAACAGTGAAAAGAGCTACTGCTCGTGCCAGTTTGCAGAGAACTACAGAGAGGCAAATTCTTACACCAGAACACGTGTTTCAGTTTTGTGAAGAAAACTTGAGCAAGAAGATAAATTTTTTCTTTGTAACTACAGCTGATTTGAAAGATGCAGAAGAACGGTTGGAACATCGATTCAAGGACAGTAGGGCTATTCCTGGAACTCAGAAATCATAGATTTGTTCCCCTAAACAAGGAAGAACTGATGGTGTATCCCATTTCAAGTGGCATTGGAGAAAAGAAAAGAATAAGGAAAAGTCATTTTACTAATGAACCTGCAATGCTTGGTAACCTAAAATGTGTCAAACCAGGAGAGTATGTTGGCTGCATTTATGACATGCAAGTTTGGTATGGAATTGTGGAGGAATATTGTGAAGAGTTTGATGATTTCACTGTGAACTTTCTACATCCCTCTGGGTCATCAGGATCAAGTGCATATTATTATCCATCAAACAAGGATTCATGTGCAGTGCCAGGACATCATATATTAACTGTAATGAGTTGTCCTACCCTAGAGGAGGCAGCAGAATTCAATACATTTTTCCACAAAAAGAAATTGATGAGAGCATCGAGCATGCAAAAATTGTATTAGGCTAGCACATGAATCCTCTAAGTAGGTCTTCCCCTTTCACTATTATTGCCAGTGTAGATTAGCAGTGAAATACAATTTTACATTTTTTGCCTTTGTTTTTATATCTATAAAAAAATGTAATTTTAATTTCTATAGGTCAAATTATGAGCTTAAGTGTGAAAAAATAGGTAGAATTGACGCACAACTTATGAATATGGTGTTCACTTATATGTTAGTTACATGAAAAATACTAACAAACTTTTTTTTGCTGATTCTAATAGCCAATGCCTATGCCTTCATTTTTTACATTTAAAAAAAAATTCTCATTTGATACCCCAGAGGTCAAATCGTGACCTCAAATTTTGGTTACAGTGTAACTTTTTTATTTTCAACCTACAGTTCTAAAACTTGCATATTTGGATTCCTTGTCGTTTTCTGATTCTAAATATATATACTTTTATATAATTGTGACCATTATTACCCAAGTTATGGGTCGCCAAATGTTAGTGACCTCGCAAGTGACCTCAAATTTCCCGAGGTCATATCTCTTGAACCGTTGGTCGGATTGACCTTATAATTTCAGAAATGGATTCAGGGCCCACAAACTCCCTATAAACCAAATTTCAGCAAAATCTGAGAGATGAGGGTGTTAGGCACTGGTTGATCTGACAGAGAATGACCCATCTAGGGATTGTTCAGATAGACTTGATCTCAGTTTCGTCAGAAATAGGCCTGCAGCAGAAAAGGCTCTTTCTGATTCTGCACTTGTAGGTTTAATTGAAAGCAGTGCCTTGTACAGCTTCTCTAAATTCTCACTTCTCTGTAAAGTAACTTCCAAGCTTTTAAATTCATTAGTAACATCAAAATCAATGGAATTTTTTTTAGATGGCACTTTTCCTAGTTTGTCCATTTCTTGCATGTATTCACTCAGTAATGAATCTGCTTCCACTTCAGTCTTATTTGCAGCTACATTTTCAGGGTTACATGGAAATTCCTGTTCTTCCATTTCTATCTCCAAATCAACCACATTCTTAGGGAAAAGTCTTTTATGGAGCCTTTCTGCAGTTCTTTTGAGAACTAATTTTGATGGAACAGAAAAACTTTCCTCTTCTTGAACTTTTAAAACTTCGGGATTATGAAGATATTTGATTAAACCTACAATGTCTTGCTGTCTTCTTGAAATGTAACGATTTCTAAGAATCTTTTAACTCTCTTGCTATTGGATTATTTTTCTCTCCTAGTTTCTTTGAAATAAATTTCATTGATGATTCAGCTGTCAGGAGTGATGCATCTTTCGAGCATAACCCTTCAAGAATTATTTCAACAGGACGTAAGGTGTCATAAAGGTTGTCAATAATTTCCCACTCTGTTGAAGAAATGGCTACAGTTGAATGAATCACTCTTAAAGCTAGTGCAATAAATAGTTTTCTTTGATAGAAAGGAATAGAAAACGAAAAAAAGAGGTTAACTGCAAAATACCCCGAAACTTTTTTTTTCTCCAAATCCTCCAAAAACAGTTTATTTGCCCATCGGAGGACTAAGTTGCCTAAATTTAACAATAGCAATTTTTGTCAATACCAAAAACCTATAATATCAGTATCGGTATTATTTGTACTTCTTCAATACCAGTATTTCAATACCGGTTTTAACCCCTAGTTCAAATAAAAAAGTTCTATGACCCATAGTTTTTGAGATATGGGCCCCACTTTACCATGTAACTTTAATGGTCAATAACATCCAAACATCTTGTTATAGACCTATAAAACTATACATTTTTAGAATCAGCATGAAGAGATCTATAAATACCACATTCAAATGTGTAGAAATGAAAATTTTCCCCCCCTTTTTTATTTTTGACCCCCACCCCCCTCAACAGTGAAATCCAAAAAAAATTATTTATTAAACTTCCATTAATTTTTTTTTAATAAATTCTGAAGAAATTGAAGCTACGGAAAAATTTTAAGTGACATGAAAAAGTATCTAGCTAACAGGAACACAAAAATTTGACAGATTTGTACCATACCTATTAATGCAAATAACAAAAACATTTGAATTATCTTCTGATGAAGTTGGTGAGGTGAGGATTATAAGCAAAGCTTTTCTGGGTGAAGATAATGTTGAAGTTAATCCAAAAATAGGAGAGTACATAGTTTGTACTTACAATGATCAGAAATGGTTGGGATTTGTACATTCCTATAATGAGGAATTTGATGACTTTGAGGTTAGCTTTTTGCACCCATCAGGATATAGTATTTACTATTACTTCCCACAAATTAGAGATACATGCCACATAGAGATAAAATTTTAGGTTTATTAAGCACACCAACTTTAAAGCCAGGAACAATGCGTATTCAATATGTTTTCCCAGAAAATGAGTTGAAAAAACTCATGTAATTATGAATCAACTTTATGTAATGTGTGTGTTCAATTTGTATTTTTGCACATTTGAATGTGGTATCATTTAATAAATCTCTTCATGCTGATTCTAAAAATGTATAGTTTTATTTATAGGTCTACAGTAAGATGTTTGGGAGTTATTGCCCATTAAAGTTAGGTGGTAAAGTGGGGCCCCCAAGATTTTGGTGACCCATATCTCAAAAACTATGGGTCATAGAACTTTTTTTATTTTGACCAGTGAAATCAGCACCAGGAAGAAACCCATATATCAATTTTCATCAAAATCCGAGTCAGAGTGGTGACATGCATTGGGTGATCTCTCATGGAATGTCCCCATTATTGGTCTTTTACAGTAAAATGATTTATTTTTTAGCAAGTTAACTGTGTCCTACTGTGCATTTCCTTGCATCATGAAGCCAGTTATAAGTACAGTATCTGGAAGAGAAGAGCCTTACTTGGATCACAACCCTCTTCCAAAGGAGTTCTTGGAACTTTTTCTGTGGGTGAGCGAGGATCTTTATTAGCTCCTGCAGGGCTGTTTGTAAATGAAATTTCAACAAGTTTCGATGGTTTTAAGGGCTGGTATCTTTTATCATTTGGCTCCTCTACAAGAAGAGGTGTGCGCGTTATCTGTAAATAAATGGTAATTTATTAAACTTTTGTGTGTGTAGGTTTTGTACACACATTTTGCCTATTGCAGCCATGGTACTGCTCAGTCATGGTTTTCCATTGTTAGCTGGCAATTATTCTGGGTTTCCCACCATCTCAAACATTCTCAAAGACACTCCACTCAGCCACTGAGGTTTGCCCCACTTATTGCCTTTCATTTTTCAAAAACTTCTTCCTTGCCTACTTTTCAGATATTTTACCTAATTAATAATGTCAATCAAACCACTATATATACTATAAAATTGCATCTGAATTATAATTCAGATGCAAAAAGATAGTGTAAGGTTATGTCCCTGAGTGATAAAATAAATATGCTTGATAAGTTAGAAATAGGACAAACCACAACTTCTCTCAGTCAACAACATGGCATGAACAAATCCACAGCTTGTTACAAAATAAAATTAGGACAAAATCAGAGCTAGTGTTCAGGAATCTGTGCCTTCAAGTACTAAAGTAACATTAAGTAAGTGAGAACCATTAATTGAAAAGATGGAGAACTTGCTTAATGTGCAGATTGAAGATCAAGCCCAAAAGAAAGCCCTATCAGTGGACCCACAATGTGTGAAAAGGCTCTGCGAATCAATGAGGATTTGAAGAAGACAGGATTTTCTGCCATCAAAGGCTGATTTGATCATTTCAGGCAAAGATGCAGTCTGCACAATGAGATTAATGGGGGAGAAAAGCATCTACCAATCAAGCAGCTACAGATTAATTCATCCTGATTTTTTGGATTTAATTATGGCTAAAAGATACAATCATGAACAAGTGTATTCAACGAAGATGAAACAGGCTTGTTCTAGAAAAAGATGCCATTGAGGACTTGCATATCTAAGGAGAAGAGAACTGCCCCAGGCTTCAAGGACTGCCTAATGCTGCTTCTTTGTGCTAATGCCTCAGGCAATTTCGAGTGCAAACCCATGCTTATTTACCATATTAAAAACCACATGCATTGAAAGGTAAGCAAATGCAACATCCGTGTGTTTTGGAGATCAAACAGAAAGGCCTGGGTGACTGCAAAATTATTTGAAGACTGGTTCCATCATTGTTTTGTACATGAAGTGCAGAGGTACCTCAGAGAACAACCTGGCATTTAAAGTCATCCTACTACCTGACAATATGCCAGGACACCCTGCCACACTTGAGTTTGGTAATCCTAATGTGGAAGTGATGTTTCTGCCCCCAAACATGACCAATTCTTCAGCCAATGGACTAAGGAGTCATTGCCACCTTTAAGTCCTACCACATAAGGTGTAGTTTTAGCTATCTACTACAGCCTCTCAAATTCCACTCCTCAACAAGAATCTGTGATTTTTGGCAATCATTTAACATTTGGGACATCCTCAGCATCATAAAGGAATCCTGGGACAAGGTCACACCACCAATGCTCAATGACTTATGAGGTTTTCCTACAGTTAAAGATGAAGTCTCAAAAATTATCCAATTAGCCAGAAATGTGGAGGGGAGGACTTTAAGGATATTCAGGAGGAAGAAATTAAAGAATTGTTAAAATCCCACTAGCAGAAGCTTACAGAAGAGGAACTCTGAATTGATTCAATCAAATGAAAGTAGAGGACAGTGAAAAGGTGCCTGAGAAGGTGGATCTTACAGCAAAGGCAATAGCAGAGATGATCAAGATCATAGTCAGATGCAGAGAAGGCTATAGATATTGACCCCTTTATGTAGAGAAGCTACAAATTCTAATGAGAAATAAAGGCAGCACTGGCTCCATATAGAGAGATCTACAAGGGCTTAACCCTTTGAGGACCATGGGACATATTTGTCCCAAGGAAATAATAATATAAATTGTACAATGATGCAACATTTCTACAAATACATCTACATATTTATACAGGTATCATTTAGTTGTCGGAAAATTAACCCAAAAATGGGTCATTTAAGTGACTATAGTTACTAATATCTAATTGTAAATAATAAAACAAACTTTTAAGTTCAAAGAAATGTATACTGGTCATCAAAGGGTTAAAGAAAGCTAAGCAGCCATGACCTCTTTCAAACCAGTTCAAATTGCTAAAAAAGTTGATCAATCATCCTCAAATGCTCCATGCTCTCCTTCAAAAAGTCCCCTAGGGGCTCCAAGCTCCCCAATGGCAGATGATCCTGACCCTCCAAAGCTCTCCCAAATTCAAGTTCTTCACCTTCAAGGTAGCTAAGTGCTGAAATACTACTTATTCCTTATTACTGGTAATGTTTTGTATTGACTTAATTATCATATGCTTACTGATAAATTAAGGTATAGACTAGGAAACTACAGTCTTAAGGGTAATTCCTGAGACCTCTAATGTAACCCTGTTTGTTCCATAGAGTATTAGTCCCACCATTTGTGGTTTTGTACAAAATTGTTTTACCAGAATGTAACCTCCACAAATAAATAAATTTAAATAATAAATAAATAAATAGTGCGCGTGTGCGCGTGTGTGCGCTTTTGTATCTCTCTCCT
Source organism: Bathynomus jamesi (assembly GCA_023014485.1). NCBI lineage: Eukaryota > Metazoa > Arthropoda > Malacostraca > Isopoda > Cirolanidae > Bathynomus > Bathynomus jamesi. The sequence continues at coordinate 258,367 of JAJOZX010003057.1, read as the reverse complement.
TCTACATGCAAAATAGCTACTACTTTGTTGTAGATGTTATTCCAGGTTCAATTTAAGTTAGGTTAACCTAACCTAAGACAAAAAAACTGGCTGAGTAAAATAATGAGAGCATGTAGTAGTCAGGGTTGGCAAAAAACCAGTTGGATTTTTGCCAACCCTGGTGGTCGTAGTAGTAATAATTTGATTTAAAAGTTTTGTAATTAAAACCCTAATAGAACCTCTATCTACTGTAATGCAAGTGTAAATGATTAAAAACAAAGCAAAACATGTTAACATGTAGGAGCTAATGCAACTTCAATGACCAGTGACCACCAATGAAAATGCAGGATGGATTTGGCAATTCAGGAATACATGCAGTCCCCAACTTACAAATGGATTACATTTTTGAACCACATTCATAAGTTGAACTGTTTGTAACTCAAAGAAATATTGTACATTTGCATGAAATTCTAGCAAATACCTGTACCTGCCTGTAATATTGTAGTAAGTATTGTATTCCGAAATAAATAGTTAATAAAACAAAAAGTAACATGGAATGAAAAAAAGCACTTTTTCGTAACTACAAATGAACATTAACATGTCAGATGGGAAAAATAAATATGTATATACTCTTTTATGGGAGTTCATTTGTAGGTGGGGATGTTTGTAACTTGGGGACTAATTTTTATATATATATATATATATATTATATATATAATATATATATATATAATAATCATCAGAAATGTAACGGGGGTCAAAGTTGAAGTCTTCAAGAAAAGACTGGATGCCTGGCTCAGGACAGTACCAGATGAGCCAGGCGTGCCTGGCTATGTACGGTGGAGAGCACAAGAAAGCAACTCACTCCTCCACCAGGCCAGACCTAGAGGCAGGGCCACCAGCTTGACCCCCCGTGTGAAGAGACCAACGCACTAAACAACAAAGTTCATAAGGTAAGGTGTATATATATATATATACTTTGTGTAGAAATATACACACCATATACATAATACCTTTCAAAGGTTCCATGCAATGATTCCTCATTACACGAAGGTCAAACTTGTTACCCCTCCTCTCGAGTTGGCCTGGTGAAGTAGAGGCATTCCATGTCAAGTGTACACACCTTGTCAGGTCACCTCACTTATTTTAATGATTTTTGGTGTGGTAGTTGGGTATGATGAGTAATGAAGCGTGACCAAATTTTAGCCATTTGGGTCAAATAGTTTGGGAGTAATGACCCCCCCCCCAAATTTGGGGTCAGCAGCGTAACCATGATTTTGAAAGGTCATAACTCAGGATCTAATGGATGGATTTTAATGATTTTGGTGTAAAAATGCTCAGAAAAGACAGCAGAATAACTAATTTTATGTACAGAGTGCATACATTCCATTAAAAAAATTGCATTTATATTTCACCTTTGACTTTGATCTCATGTCATAATTCAAAATTCAAGGTCATGAAAATTGGCATAAGTAAAGACCTGTAGATGAAGCATATTCAAGCAAAAAAATTGGAGTGGGATCAATATAGGTTTGCTTTCCACAAGCATTTGAAATTGCACACGTTGAAAATTTTGAGCATTTTATTTAGATAACTTCACAAGTAGTTCATATATATGTATGTATATATGTTATATATGTATATCTGTATAAATATAGCTACATTCATGATTTTATAAATAAACTATGTATTAAGATTTTTGCTGCTCTAAAAGAACAATAATTTTCATCACAGTACCTATATCATTTGTATATTTAATCATGTTAAATTTCTATGTGTTTAGGTTTTGACTATATGCTGATAAATGTCATCAAAATATTGTTGTGATCCATTCAATTCCCACAATAAATTAAAATCTTCTGATCTTCAGCCTACTTCACAATAACAAAAATTTCCAAATAATTTGAAGCCAGGGCAAAAGTTATGTTCATCATGCAGAAAAAAATTTTCCTTACCTATTTTACAAGTTCAAAATACAGCAGAACCAGAAATATTATCAAGCTTGTCTGATACGGTACTACGATGGAAACTCATCAGATGATGTTTTTGTTGACAAGGAGGCTGAATTGTCAGTAATGAATGAGACAATTGCCATGATTAGGGAGTCTGATTATCAAGCGCAAGATTCAAAGAAATGAAGCATACCTCCCAACAAAAATGGCCAAAATACAAAGTTCAGTAAGACACAGATATGGTACGCAAAATTCCTGAAGAGCCAGGTCCATCAAATGTAGACAAACTGTCCAAGCCAGAAGTAGTTGTCCAAACATTGAAAGATAAATATCAAAACTTGGATAAACAACTAAATTATGATTCAAACTGTTTTTGCTAGAGGTGGGGAGTCGGAATCGGGGCTTTTTTGAAGTCGGAGTCGGGAGTCGGTAAAAATGACCGACTCCCGACTCTGATTCAATTTCTATATGCCAACAATTTACCAGAATACTACTCTGCCCTAAATAAATATCTTCCTGAACTAATTCTTGATTCACATTTGATTTATTGTTCTGGTAAATCTTAGCAAATGAATTTCATATTTCTATTTTAGGATACTAGGTACCATATAAAAATTAGCAATATATTAATTATTAATTTAATTAGCCCCTATTAGTAATGAGTCGTGAGCCTAGTAGAAAATCAGCAGTCTTTCAATATTTTAAGCTAAATGAGGATGAAAGTATTTTTATTTGTTAAGTAGAAAAGGATGGTAGTGTGTGTAATGCAAAAATTAGTGCTTACACTGGGAAACATGCTAATGCTCCAACTAGAGCCTCAAACTTGAAACGCCATCTACGAAACAAACATCCCAATATTTATAAGGTTGTGGATCAGCATGATAAGGAAAGAGTCGGGAGTCGGTTTTTAAAAATACCAACTCAGGAGTCGGGAGTCGTTGTTTTTGGCCAACTCCCCATCCCTGGTTTTTGCACCATCAATGTGTAAGAAAACTAATTCAAGAATTTAACTTTCACAAAGAATGGCTGTTCAGGCTCAGCAGCTTGCAAAAGAAAAGGGAGTATTGTCATCATCAAATCCAAAGATAGGGAAGAAATTGCCACTGGAATTAACTAACATTGTTAGAGTGTTTTTTAGAAATGATGAAATAAGTAGACAAATGGCAGGCAAGAAAGACTAACAATAAAAGAAAATGGTGAATGAGAAAAATATAGAGAGAAGTTAGTTTTACGTAATCTAACAGAAGCATATCAACAATTTAAGTTTGTTTTCAGCTCTCTTTATAGGATTTTCAAAATTTGTGATGCTACATCCCAAAAAATGTGTTTTGGCGGGAGCAAGTGGGACGCATAGTGTGTGAATCTGCACAATTCATCAGAATGTTAAGTTGATGATGACAGGTTCTAGAATGGCAGAAATTACCAGTGAGGAAGAAACTCCATTGAGTAGTTACCACCACGCTTTAGCCAAAATTATTTGTGACAAAAGTCAACCTTCTTGCTATTTAGGTGTGTGAGATCAATGCCCTCAACCTGATTCACTAAAGGAAACTCTTCTTACAAGTCACGAAGAAAAACGTATTGATGAAATCCAGTACAAACAGTGAACAACAGATCAATCTCAGCTGGACTGTGTTATTCAAAATTTAGAAGATTTCCTAGATACCTTTATTTCTCAACTAAGGCATCATGATTTCATTGTCAAACAACAAGCCAAGTATTTAGAAAAAAGAAAAAATGAACTGGATGAAGGCAATTAGGGACTTTTCTGAAAACTATTCCTTTGTAGTCCAAGATTATGCTCAAGGATTTCACTGAAATAATTGCCAAGTGACTTCATCCATGGGTTTATTATTACAAAGAGCAAGAAAAAGTAAATTACAGCTCTCTAACTATTATCTCAGTGTAATACACATGATACTGTTGCAGTGCATCTATTCATAAAAATTTTAATAAATTATCTTAAATCAAATTTTCAGCTACTAAACAGAATTATCTATTTTACCAATGGATGCTCAGGTCAATACAAAAACTGCAAAAACTTTTTAAATTTATGCCACCACCAAGAATAATTGAGTTAGGCTGAGTGGCATTTTTTTTTGCTACCAGCCATGGCAAGGGACCATCGGATGGTGTCGGAGGAACCATCAAAAGAAAGTCTTTGTAGGCCATATGAAAGTCAAATTGTCCCCATAAGATCTTTTTTATTTCTGTTCCTTAAAATTGACTCGAATGTCTTTTAGCTTTGCAACACAAGAACAATACTCAAATGAGAAAGAATTTTTAGATCCAATTTTATCAAGAGCGAGAACCATACCATGAACTCAAAAATTACATTCATTCATACCACTGACACAAAATTCATTAGAAGTACAAATGTACAAGGGGGGTAATTACTCCGAAACTATTTGACCCAAGTGGCTAAAATTTGGTCATGCTTCATTAATCATCATACCCAACTACCACATCAAAAATCAGTGAGATGAGTGGCAGAAATCACCAAAAAGTGTGTACACTTGACATGGAATGCCTCAGTAGCAAGTTGGTTTCTTGTACTCTCTACCTCACACAGCCAAGTATGCCTGGCTCATCAGGGATTGTTCTGAGCCAGGCATCTAGTCTTCTTTTGAAGATATCTATTGCACCACCATTCATGTTTCTGAGGTCTTTGGGCAACTGATTAAACAGTTTTGGTCCTCTCACAACAAAACTTTCTTTTCAGGGTTAAGGATGTTCCCTGTCACCTTTAATTTGGGAACACGAGTTTCCTTTTCTGCTTTTCACCACTGTTTGGAAGTTACAGGGTTCAGAGTAAGATTAGGGACTAGTTTCTCTATTATTCTCCAAGTGTAAATGATGGTGTATGTCTCTTTTCTCCTTTCCAGTGAATATAGGTTTAGTTCGCATAACCTTTCCCAGTAATTTAGTTCTTTGCACCCCTTGATCTTGGCTGTGAAGCTTCTCCAAATCCCTTCCAGCTGTCTAATGTCTTCTTTTTTATATGGGGATGTTAGGACAGTGCAGTATTCCAATTTGGGTATGATCAATATTTTCAATAGAGGAATCATTACATTCCTATCCTTTCATTTAGAGGTTCTTGGTATCTGCCTAGTTATTCTCTTTGCTCTGTTTAGTGCTATTTTATTTTGGGTTTTAAATTTCACATCGGTTATTACAACCCCTAAATCTTTTGCTCTACAATTTATCCAAATTTCCTGTCCATTTGGGGTATAATATTCCATGGATTTTAGGTCCTCTCTTTTCCCATACCATAAGAGCTGAAATTTCTCATTAAACTTCATATTGTTGTCCTCCATCCACTTGTAGAGATCCTATATCTTCTGGGTTTCTTCTACTGATCTTTGTGTCATTGGCAAAGGATGTTACTGTGCTCTGGTAACATCCTCATCTATGTCAGTTAGCATAATCATGAATAGTAGTGGAGCTAATACTGTTTGTGGTCCTGAGCTGAGGACCTCTGATTCTGATGAAGATACTCCTTGTAGTGTAATGACTTGCAACCACTCACTAAGGAAATTATATAGCCATTTCCCTACTTTTCCTGTTATTCCCATATATTTCACTTTATGTATTATGATTCCATGGTCACACTTGTTAAATGATTTGGCAAAGTCTGGATATTACATCATTATTTCCATTACTTTCAAGTGCATCAATAATATTGTTGTAATGTTCAATTAGTTGTGATAAGCATGATCTACCTGACCAAAACCCATGTTGGTTATCATTGAATTTTTTCTGAGTTTCCAAAAAGTGACAGATTTACAGACTTAAGTGACACTGACCTGTAGTTTTTGGCCTCAGATCACTCTCCTCCTTTATATATTGGGACTATGTTCGTGCTCTTCAGAATGTCCAGTATTTCTCCTGTGTCTAGTGATTGCCTTCATATCTAATGTAGGGGCTCAGCAATTCTATTCTTTGATCAATGTGGCATTCCATTTATCCAGTCCTGCCACCAAATGTGCTTTTAGTTTCCCTATAGCTTGTGTAATATCATATGTCAAAGTCAGTTATACTTTCCTCTTGTAGTTCTTCTATCACATATCAGTGTCAGTTTTTGGGATACTGAAAGACGATTTGTACCAAACTCTTAATATTTCAGATACTTCTGTTAGATCATCAGATAAAACACTGTTCTCATTTTTCAGAGGTCTGATAGTTGCATGTTTTCTCCAACTTCCTTTTTGCAAAATCATAGAAGTACTTTGAGTTAACCTTTATCGCTTCTATAGCATAGTCATTTTTTTGTGTGGGTAATTCCAGGACAAATAGACAAATGAAAGTGCCAAATGTACACTCCACCATCTCCAAAATTCATGAAACTTGGTGTGAGGGTTGGTTTTGGTCCAACTTACAAAAATCTGAATTTTTTTGAAAATTGGTCAAGTTGGTCAAATTTTATGGCTTGACCAAATTTTGGTCAAATGAAAAAACCAATAATTTTCAAACGTAAATATCTCAGCTGCTAATTGTGGTAGCGTAATAAGTCTTAAATGATAAAATATGTAAAATTAACTGGTTTCTAAATATGTATCATTTTTTTAGGGTAACAAAAATAAAATTATTATTTTTTGGAAAAAATGTTTGTTTTTTTTTTTTGCGATTTGGCAGCAAAGATATCATTTTTCAAAAAAAAGCCCAAGAATAAAAAATGTTTATTTGATGTATGTACACCATAGTTTATTATAAGGCTCAAAACTGAGTTTGAAATTAAGTAGTAAAATTTTTTTCAGACGACGAAGATTTATTACAGACTTGTTGGTCCAAAAAAAGACAATTTTCAAATTATAAAAAATACATGCAGATAAACCAAAGGAGAAAAAATCTTTTAAAATATATGTACAATGTACATACATAACCTCTTATATTTAGGGACAGAATATATTGACAATAATAATGTTTAATTTATAAAGCGCTTATCAGAGTATAAAATACTCTTCTAATACACAGTACACAAGTCTTTGAGAATGAATAAGAGACACTATTCTCATACAGTGAATCCAAATTTTAGACACTAATAATATAATAAAAAAAAAAAGAATTTGAAAAGATTTTTATAACTATTAAGTAGATACACAAATCTTAGATAAAAATTTTAGAAATATTATAAGACAATCTTAAATAGCATACATTCGCTAGAATTTATTTTTTCTTCTTTGAAAAGTTATTTAATTCTTGAAGCGGAAAATGTATTATATTCTTGTTCCTCCTCGTAAACTTGCTTCAATACTCCCAAATATATTTTCTGTTGGAACATGACAATCATCATCTTGCGCAGGAAAAATGTATGAGGGACATACGCCCGAAGGATGGAGAAATTTTATCAGAAAATAATCATATTCACAGTCAAAGGACTGGACTAATCCGAGCCTGAGTTTATTTTCATACATACAACCCACAAAAGAGCCTGTTTCAATTTCGCGTTGAGACAGTATTATGTTCTTGATCCAAAGCAGAAACTCCAATGAGCTCTCTTATTTCGACTTACTGCACTCTGAGAGAGTGGATAAACCTTCAACAAATTCTTGGAAATTGGGATGAAGCGATGTAATTGTTGAGTACCTTTGATAGAAGTAATAGGTTCACTCAGACATTTTTGCAAAGAAAGCTCTACATCTACAACTTCTGCCTCAGAGACGTAAAAAAAGTCAATAGCAGTTAGGAATTCTTGAGCAGAAATTGTAGAAGTCCTCAGCTGTTAAGATTTGATGGTCGAGAGGCCGTCGTAAGCTTTCCCTGGCAACTGCTCTTTTTACCATTCCACCAATACTGTCGCAGGCATTCTTCCTGTGGGATGTCGCGAAAAAATTCCACTCAGCATGAATTTTGAAGTCTTCGAAATGATGGCATAAATTTAGAAAATTTGTTTTATTCTTATACTGAGCTGCGCATCCATCTGTGAAATAGTGAATTTTATTTAGGTTTGAATTTTGTTGTTGGATGCACAGGATTAATTTTTTGAGAAAACTATGAACCAGAATTGTATCATGCCTGCGACGGTTTGAAACGAAGCAGTAACTTTTGCAAATTAGTTTTCCTGCATTGTTTTTGGAATAATAAACGAATGGGTGCACTGTACATTGCGAGTTCTCCCAATGAAACCCCTGGGCACAATCTTGTACGATGAATGAGTTTTCCACAAAATCACCCACCAAAACACCTTCATTTTCAGGCAGAGTTTCTTTTAGATTTTTGAAGTAACTCAACTGACATTTATTCGTGAAGTGGTGTCTTGTCAGTTGTGCAATTTTTTTGGCGAGTGATTCCACCTATTCCTCTGGAGTTTCGGTGATATCTTTTAACATAGTGATCGACGGACACCCATTGTTTATATTTTATCTCTTCCATCACCATGAAGTCCAAACTTTCCAAATAATTTTTTGATTCCGACCTCTCGCGGGCATCTTTTGCATCGGTGCATCATGCAATCTTCATTGTCCATGCTGCAGACAGATAAAGACATTAATTTTTTGTTGTCTAAATCTTTAATGCCTAACGCTGATATTTGTAGTTTCTGATTTTGGTGATGTGTACCTACATACGCAGACACTGAGTTCCGCTTTGTCCCGCAAGCACGCACCACGACGGTTGAAGATGAGCAAAGGTACTAAAGCCTATTTTGGGATTTTCAGCATATAACTCTTTCAAGTTACACAATACCAGTCTCTTGTTTTTTTATTTTTTCACCCTCTTCATTTATTGCAAACTTATAATCTTTGATTCCCAGGCACATCCTACTATATTCGTCATTTTCATAAAACTCCTGAATGATTGATTTTTTTTTTTTTCATTTCAGCTGTGACAACCTTCCCTTTCGTCATGTTAGGAAGAATCCCAAACTGTTTTTGAAGATTGCAGCTCTTACGCACCATATACTTTGTTGCTCCAAAGAAGTCAGCAGTTTTTTCAATGGGATAGGGATACAATGATAGTATTTGTAACCTAAGATTGTGATCGTTACTTGCTTGAAATTTCTCCTTTAATTCTTCCATAACCTTTTGATACCCAAAATAAAGTGTATTTGACATTAAGTTTAATTAGCATATTTTTAATTAAACTTTTCATAAAATATGTGTATTATATTGTCCAATTATAAAAATGTAAACAGATAAAACTTAATTTAGTATATACTTCGATGACTATTAAATTTAATTTAAAATGTCAAATTTCAATAACTATGTCCGAAAAGTAGTCTTGCCTCTTTAAATCATCTTCCAAACAACTTTTTTTTGGATGGACCAGCTTCAGAATAGTCAATAGGAGCCCCATAAGCAGCTTCAAAACTTCGTTTAACCTTTTCCATTGTCAATCTGAATTTCATAGAAGCCTTTATCTGTTTTTGTCCCAGCTTCAATCCAGCTGTAAAACAAATTCATAAATTTAGGTTGCGTGAAATAATCAAATATCAAATATTTTGTATATATGTATTCAAGTGCTGATGCTAATATTTAAAAACAGAAAACTACGAATTTGGCATTAAGAAACAAATGTCCTGAATGGAGTCTCTATTGTTTTATTACCTGTTTTAATAGGGCTTTCATCAAATAAAGGTAAAATATTGTCACTGAGCAAATCTTTATTGAATTGCCTGTCTTGAACAACAAATTCTTCCAATGGTGGTGGATTTGTGGAATCGCTACTGCTTCGCTCCATACATTCATTAAGTATATCTGGCTCAGGTATTGGTGCAGGTTCCAGCTCTCTGGATGAACGTTGAACATGTTCTAATACAATTGGCTTTTTTAATTGTGACAGCAATTGCTGCATAGTAATTGATTTTCTTCCAAAATTCCATAGCTTGCAGCTGAGCTGCCATGGCAGAGTTTACTTTTTTGATGTTACAGAAAATTCTTCTTGAGTGTTTTTTCATAGGATCACAACAAAATTGTGTGTTTTGAGGCATTTTAAGGGTTAGGTAAATTTACGTATACTAGAAAATTAGGTATACTATATACTGAAAATCTGGAAAGAAAGCAAAAAATTATTAAAATTTGGAGGATTTTTTTTTCATAATAATCGTTGATAAGCTGACTTTTTATTACTTATTATGGTGTACATACATCAAAAACTTTTTTATTCCTGGTCTTTTTTTCGAAAAATGATATCTTTGCTACCAAAAAAAAAAAAAAATCAATTTTATTTTTGTTACCCTAAAAAAATGATACATATTTAGAAACTAGTTAATTTTACATATTTTATCACTGACTTACTACACTACCACAATTAGGAGCTGAGATATTTACGTTTGAAAATTATTGGTTTTTTCATTTGACCAAAATTTGGTCAAGCCATAAAATTTGACCAACTTAACCAATTTTCAAAAAAATTCAGAAATTTGCAATTTGGACCTAAACCAACCCTCACACCAAGTTTCATCAATTTTGAAGAGGTTACCATGTACTTCATTTGTCTATTTCTCGTAGAATTACCCCTGTATGCTTCTCAATTAGTTCCTGTATGACATCATCGATACTATGCAGTTTATTATTTAATATTTTCCTGATGATATCTTCACAGTTGCTTTGTTTCGCAGTCACTTTTTTTTCCCTCTGCTGTATTTTTGGGAAATGTCTCCACAATTTCCAGCATCTTCTCCAAAGTCATTAGCATCTCTTCCATTCTCTTGGCCTTGAAAATGGTTTACCAATCTATTATTTCCATGCTGGATGTATCATTCCAGTTTATAGCTTTGGAATGAAAATTAAAAATTTCAAATTTGCTTCTTTTATATTGATTATTATTTCAATAATGTTGTGGTCCAATATTATAGTTGGGGATATTTCTACATCAATTAGGTTGTTGTTGTTCTGTGAATGTGAATGCCACATCTAGGCAGTTGTTTTTCTTGTGTTTTCTGTTATTGCTTGTGTTGATATAAATTCAACAGCCAGAGCTAGTAGCATTTTTACCTGCTCCTAGTCTTCCTGTGTGCCCCCCTTGTCCTGGAGTACACATATTTTTCCTATCCATTTATATTTCATGAATGGGAAATTAAAATAATCATGGAGAAAAACATTTGGGGTTGGAGAGAGTAGATCTTTTACCAAGTTTCTTACCTCTGTAATGAAATCTGAAAATTTTGAGGTTGGCGTGTTTGGGGGTCTGTACATTACAATTAGAACCATATTTAATTTTTCAACTTTTGCTGCTGCACATTCTACATAGCTATTTGAGGTACTTAGTCATTTCTGCCATATGCCTTTTTTGTGTGTAAATAGCACATCCTCCTTTATGTCTCTGTTCTGTCAGCTCAGAGTATGTTATAGTTGTCAATTTGTATTTCTTTTTTTGTCAACACAACTCTTGTTTTCACAGTTCACCTGGCAGTCCTTTAGACAAATTTTCATGAGGCATGTAAAGTCTGCTCCAGCTTCTTGCACGAGTCCTTTCAGGTATAAAACTGAGAAATGATTTGATTCAAGGCCCTGAATGTTTGCTAGGATTATTTTTATTTTTGCATACAGGTGGTTCTGTCATTTTCCAATGGTGGTACCAGTTTCATTGCTTTGTGGTCCTCCAAGAATTTGCCTCTTTTTATCTTTGTCAGCACCTGTTGTCCGGATAATGCATGAAGTGTCTTTGTGCATGCCTTCTGTCTGGCTCTCAGATTCCTACATTTGTCAGCTGACTTTGTATTTGATGGATAGGTAGTATTTAGCAGCTAAATTGGGTTGGCTACATCTAAAAAATTGGTATCCTCCTTTAATGTTCATTTTTTCCTGTTCACCCACTATGTTCCTTTGAGGGTGGTGGTAATGGCATTTTCATCTATATTTGCACCTCCCATATCTTGCATAGGTGTTGCACACAGTAAAATGGTGGAACTTGCACTTTTCAAATTTGCAATATCCACTTGTGTAATGTGTTACATAATGTGGGATGTGCAAAGGTGCATTGCATACCCCGATATCCGCAGTTGCCTTTTGCGTAGTATTTACATACCATATTGTGTTTTCTACGCTTCTACTTACTATCTTATTATTTTCAATGCTTTTAATTTTAGTATCTTTAGTTTTCTTTGGCTATTTATTTCCTACACTTTTAGTTACCATATTTTCCGGCATATAAGGCGCACCCCAATTTTGGCAGGCATTTTCTTGAAAAAAAATTAAAAAATATAATACTTGCCAGTAACCAAAAGCCTACCCATGACCATGACCCTGACCCTGACCCTGACCCTGACCCAGACCTTGAGCATATAAGGCGCAGGGTGATTTTCTGAGTCTTTGGGGGAAAAAAAGCGCGCCTTATATGCCGGAAAATATGGTATCTTTTTATCATTTCATTCGTTAGACAGTTTTACTACCTTGCAACTTTTACTTCTCTTCTTTCATCTACATCTTCATTCCTTATTGTATTGTTTATAGTTATTCATCATTTCCTCCTCACCCTCATCCATGACTCCAGATTCCTGGGAGCATTGCTCCAGTAAATTTGACCATGAGAAAAAGTAAATTTGGGTTTGGGTTTTGTTCATCCGCTAGACATTAAGCAATTTTTTTGTGTACCATATACATTCTTGTACAAACCAATTTTTTTAAATTACAAATTTACTTATTTTAAGTTTAGTTGGTAATTCCATATTTAACAATTATTTTTATTTTTTGTTAAGCTTCAATGTTTTGATAATTAAAATTTTATTAAAATATATTTTTTTTAATATAAAATTATCAGGATTGGACTATGTTCCATTGATCTCAGCAAGGTTTGATAAATTGGCCAGATAATTACTTGTGCGGTTTTAAGTAATCCACCATGACTCTAGAATTGAAAAGTTTAGTTAAGTTTAAACTTACTTTTACTTACTTTAACTTACCTACTTTTACTTACTCTTCCTTACTTTTACTAAGTTTAAAGCACTTACTTTTACTTACTCACTTTTACCATACTATATTTACTAACTTTTACTTATTTTGTATTTTTTCAGGGAGTCAATAAATGATCCTAATATTGATGAAGTTGGAGAGAAAAGTGAGGGTGTTAAAAGGGGTTACTTTTGTGGTCAATGCAAGAACAAATATTCAAAGAAGCAAAACTGGGAGGAACATTTTAATTCCAAAAAAAATATTTGTTACAATACAAGAGGTCCCAGAGTTTGGGCCCACAGCTTAGATATTGCAGTAAAGAAATACCAGGATGAAGCAGGCAGAGAGATATGGCAAAGCAGTCATTTAGTTTGTTCACAAAATGTGCTAGTGCTAGACCTCAGAAAAATGAACCAACTTCATCAACTGCTAATCTAGAAAATGAAACTTTTTCACTAGATGCTTCACAGACTGAAGAAAGTGCTTCTCCTCCACCTAAGAAACAAAAGGTAAGTGAGGAATCTGCGCATCAGACTAACAAAACTGCTTTAGAGGAATTTGAAAATTCCCAAATCCAGAAGACACTGAATGCAATTTTGCACCGAACAAAAGAAACTCACCAAGCTGTTGTGGTTAATAAAGAGAAGTCAAAATATGCCTTCAAGTTCAAGTGTTGCATCCAAATCTAATAAAGCAAAAAATTTGACATTTCCATAACCCATTTAAGCAAGTGTAAATCAATACAAGAAATCCTGAACAATGATTTCATCAAATCTACATTCAAATTAGTGGAAAAGAAGGATCTAGGGCATGCTGATGATTCATTTTCAGTACCAAGTGATATAATGGAAAACATTGCAAATAGTGACACTAATATGCCTGATGTAGATATAGCTGTTGAGGATGAAGATGATGATAATCAAGAAGATATTGATGATGCTTCTGATGATAAAATGTTTACATTATATTGCATAGCTTGCACAGACCCCAAAGCATGTGCTTCAGACAAACATTCTAACATAAAAGGTTACTTCAATGTTAAAGATTTAACCTATGTATGCAAACAAGGAGAAAATCAAGAGAGATGGTTTAGAAATCTGAAAACCCACCTGAAGAGACATTTAATTAAACTTCAGCATCATCAAAGAGCTGCTGTTTATGAAGTGATGAAAACATCTTCTCGGAACACTACTAAACGCATAGAAGACTTATGTGGCAACATCTTATACTACATAATGAAAACAAACACTGCATGGGCTCTATATCCAGTACTTCTAGCTGTATTACATAGGTCAGGTTGAGAGGTTGGAAATTTGAATCATAGCACACATGCGTGCGAGACAATTTGTGAGCTATTAGATAATCAACTTAAAGAACAAACTTCAGTAACAATAACAGCTGACATTGGAACAATTTTGGGATTAAGCATGCTAGTTGTATTAGTTATGAGTGAAGAAGATAAGACTAAAACTTGCTGGGATAAATTTAGTACGCAGCAAATCAGGAGTTTATTTGGCCAATGAAATTTTTGATGTGTTGAAGTCTCCTAATCACTTGAAACTATCTGAAGAAGCAATTAAATCCAAGGTATCTGGAATGGTTGGAGATGGGGCTTTTTGTAAGGACAACAAGCCATTTAAAAAAGACATGAAAAAGTTGTTTGGAGAAAATTTCAAATTTCGATGGGACTTAATGCATCTCGTGAACAGAGCCCACGTTGATGCATTGAAGAAAATTTGTAAACTAAGTGAGCTTTTAGACTTTATTCAGAATCACTCTTCAAATCTGAGATCAGGCCTTGACTATACCAATATGGTTCTTGACAATATCATTGGTTTTAAGAGACCAAAACTCAAATCTGATACTCGCATGGTTAATTACGAATTTGATCAATTTGACAGATGTGGAAAATTGTGTTTTTTTTTATCATCCACAAGAGAAAGAAATTAGTGCCAAGTTCTATGTATTGATTTCCTATGTAACAAAGATTATGTTGCAAGTAGCTCAAAAAACCAGTTAGTGCAGAATTTGTAGAAAATATATTTTATAAAGAAAGAGGGAAAACTGTTATGTTAAGAGTGATTGAAACAATTTCCAAATTAGCTAATGGAGGAAATGCAAATGATGTAGTTTCTGAATTTAAGCATGATACCACAGGGCAGCAAAAGGAACTAACATCTGAGGATTATATCCTAAATGAAGTTTACAAATACATCAAGAAACGTTCTGATTACTACCAGGTTGCTGAAGTTGCTAGACCATCCAGAACCAGATCTGAAAGTAGTTTTACGAAAGACTCGGTGATAAATTGGCTGACAGAATATAGAACAGCTGTGGAAAGGAATCACAGAGATATTAAAGCATTTTGATAAAGATGGATCAACTGCCTGGAGTGAAGCACCAGCTGAAGGGACATTCTCCATTCTTGGTTACATTGTTGAACACAAAGGATCCATTAAGCCATCTCATTTGACTAAGCTGTGCAGAATTGTGAAGGAGGGTCCAGCTCCAGGCACTAGATCTGCTGTAATGATCACACAGAAAGCCATTGATCAGTGGCCAAGCATACATGGCGGTAAATTCACAACAAATGCCTACATGCAAGGTCTAACATCGTCCACTGTTGCTGCTGCAATGAATAAATAAACTTAAGGTGAGTTATAAACTGTACATTATTGTATTATTATGTTTAGCTAAAACAATGTAATTAGTATGTCGTCAATTCAAGAGTTTACTATCATTAACCTATCTAGTGGAGTAAGGGGAAAAAAAGTAAATTCAGAGCTGTGCTCCAGTAAATTTTTTCAAATCTGGAGTCATGCCCTCATCCACCCTAATTTTCATCATTTCATCCTTCTTTGTAACACACTAGTTTGCTTTCTCCATTTCTTTAAATACCACAAAGGAGTTCACAGTCTGTGTACATGCATCACACAAATTTGATTGCCACAATCTATTTTACATTCAAGACGAGATATTTTCCTATCATCCCAATTTATGCAGATAGTCATGCAGTTTTTGACAATCACATCTTATTGCTGCATTTTCAGTTGTTTCGAGATTACACAAATTGCAGATTAAGCGAGAACTTGGGACCCATGGTCATGCTATTCATTAATTAGCGTAAAAAGAAATATACAAATTATTTATATTTTTTATTTCCCTTTTCTTTCCTTTCCATGGTCATGAGGGTTTTCCCACCTTTGCATTTTATGACCTTTTTCCTGCCTTGTTTAAAGATTTCTTGAATGCCAACTGTATTATGGTTTAAATATGCATGTTAAACTGGTGATAATTTACATAAACTGTATTGCACTTTCTTAAGTTCACTGATACTTCATACACTTTCGGGTGTAAACAGAATAAACTACTGAGTAGTTTATTCCTTCTTATTTAGGTGTTAATACAGACACAACACATCCATTCCCCACAAGGTATAGTATATATACACTATATGTGTATCTCAAACTGGAGTGAAGAAGAAATTGCTGGAGCCACAACAGCCCTCCCTGGATTGGATCAGATCAGATCAGATTTAGAGCTTAACCAAGAGCTGACACTGTCAATACAGGACTGAATTAGAGCTGATAACTGTTAGAATGGAGCCAGACCACTACCAATGCTGATAGTAATATGACTCAATGCCCATTATGAGTTGTACAATGTAAATTACACACAAGCATCAGCTACTTCCTTAATTTTTTAAAATTAATATCCATATTAAAGCCTGAAACTGGGCAGGCAACCACAGCCACTGCATTTCATCATGGTTTTTTATTTCTTATGTGCATATAATTTTAATTTTATAAATGTAAATTTTAAAAGGATAATATGTCCATTTGACAAAGCATCAGTAAAAGAAAAAATGAATCACATAAAATCATGATCTGAAAGCATCTCAAACACCAAGACTTAGGTTTACTTGAAATGTCCATTTTCCTGTTGTAATACAATTAGCTTACTATAGGCCTACCTGGTTAATTTAATATCCACACAAACCTAACTTAACCTTTCACACAAAACCATAATAGGGATATACATTCTAGGGAAGCATCCATCATGAAATATAAGCTGCAATAAAGTAAACCATTCAAAGCCATACCTCACTTGTTGGAGATCGTGGGTCAATTGGTAAGATTTTTAAAGACTTTACAGAGGGAGCTCCATTCTCATCAAGAGTGTCCGATATCTTAAAAAGAAAAACTAGAGACAGACAGACAATACATAATAAGAGTTTATTAATCAGAATCCTATATTCTATTTTTTTTACTCATTAGGGAGCCTTAAGTACACAACTGGGTTTGTGAGTGAAGAAAACTCTTTCTTACTATTTAAACTTCTAATAAACTTTCTTAATAGATAGGCTTATAAATAAAGAAAATGATTAACCCTTAAACACCAGTCAACATCAATTGACATTTTAGGTTTTTCCACAAATAACGGTCAACATCTATGGACACTACCTTTCCCACCTTTGTTTGAGGTTTAGAATGACTCCAAATCACTACAAAATTCTTTAAAAAAAAATTTTTTTTTGTGCACAGTGGGGTTTATTGATCGTATCCATTATTAAAAGGTTACCATAATTAGGGATTCTGATATAAAAATTACAAGTTTTATATTTTCTCTTTCACCTTTTAGAAATAATTTCAAAAAGTCCCTTAACTTATCTCTAGTCCTGTACCAAGCGAGTCTTCTTTATAACGTTAGCTATAATAAAACTGTCATTCGGAAGAAAATATCTAAAAAAAAAAAGTAATTGGTCTTGCTTACTGTGATTGGAGTTCTGGTGACATTTTCTGATGGGGACCTAGGGTCAAAAGGAAGAACTCTGGCATTTTTTGGAGTAAGACTTTCTGGAGGTAATTCACTTACATATTTACTATCCTTCTGGGTTTCAGGCATTTGTCTACTTGCAATAGCACCCATTGATTTCTCAAAATTTGGTACTGTACTTTACTCTGTGTGCTCAACAGCCTTTTAAAGCACTGTGTATCTAATAAATTCCATTAAAAATTAATTTTTAAAAATATAGTACGTATATGTTAAAGAATTTACAAGCTAATCTACATTTAATAACATGATGTGTCTCTTATAAATTTACTAGCAGAATAACAAGTTCCATTCCAGCATTGCTTGGAAGGAGACTGCAGAAACCAGTTGACCAGGGAAGTACTCGGGGGAGGGATATCAGACATGTGTGTGTTCTGGAACACCCCTCTCTCCTGTGACAGTTCTTTGCTAATCTTTTTCAGTCTTACCTACCTTGTGAATAGTTCAATTCAGCATGCTTTCAAACACATTTCTCCCTCTATTCCTCACTACAGAGACATTTCACACACACACACACACTACACTACACTATTAAAAAAAAAAAGCTTGATCATAACCTACATTTTTAAGTGTGAGAAGGCTTCAATAAGATTATTCTAATTTAAGTTATTCTACCCAAAGACCTAAGGCCATTTTTATATGCATAAGTAGCCATACTGCTGTGCAAACATTCTAGTTTCCTTTTGTGACCCTGATTAGTCTACATAATCTAGCAAACACTGCAACCAAGGCTCAGAAAATATGCACAAAGATTGATTGATTCTATATCAGAGACCTTACACAAGCCTTTTTCATGTTGCATCATACTGAATTGCTGATACTTTAAAGTTTTTATTAACATTAAGAAACCTAAAATTTCAAATTTTGGCAGTAAGATTTAAAGTCTAACTACATCAACAAAGGTAGCATTTCCTGCTTTTAAAAAGTGAAATATTTCTTTCACACTTGCAGTAAAACAGGGGAATGAGAAAAAATTTATGAATATCAATCTTTTATTATAATACATAACTTCATTTTTCCAAATGCCTCAGGACCAAGGGTGTTTTGGATTATCAAAATTTTCGGATAGCTAAGGTATCTAAAAAATACTAGAAGTATACAGAGTAACAAGCAGTAGCATTTACGAATATAATTTATTGATAGCACAACCAGTGGTGGTCCTAGCTTACATGATGCCCTGGGCAAACCTCACCTTCAGCGCCCCCCCCCCCCTGTTTGCCAACACACACACATTCGAATCCCCCCAAAATAAAGGACAGACATAACTCTTTCACAAAATAACTTTTTATTAGACTAATTGTTGGAACTTCAGAACCAAAACACTCAAATTTCTGAATTTTACAAATCCTTCATCACGTAAATAGAATAACTCACTTAAGAGAATGTAATTATGATACTATGAACATGAAAAATACAAATTAAATTGCACAACTGCCATAAATAAACTAGAGAATCAAATTTCTAAATTGTACAAATGCTCTATCACAAATAGAATAAGACACTTAAGAGAGGGTAATTATTATGCTACACTTTGAACAAGAAACAAAATAAATTGCACCACAGCACAACTGCCATCTAAAGCCTGACTTCTTACCTTCCTTGATGCAAAGTCATGAATTAAATCATCATATGAAATCTGCTCAGCAATTGTATGATTTATACTGATGATGGCCAGACTGGTAAGGCATTCCTGTGACATAGTTGACCTCAGGTAGGATTTGATGAGCTTCAGCTTTGAAAAGCTCCTCTCTGCTTCAGCAACAGTGACTGGAAGAGTAAGACCAATTCTGAGAGCAGTCCACAAATTTGGATATATTTCAGAGAGCTCCCTTTCATGGATAAATGTCAGCAGTTCAAGCAAGGATATGGTCTTTGATGGCAAGTCAGGCAAGTTCTTCAGCTCCTGTGCAAGCTCTCTGCCATCCAAGTCAGATTGTCCCTTAAAGTGTAGTGTAGTACTAAGGTTCACACATTGTTCTGTCAGCTCCTCAAATGTGAGATTTTGGAAATTTGTCAGCACTCCAAACTTCTCTCCCACAATTTCCAACGTGGAAAATCTTTCCTGAATGGCTGATGTTGCAGCATCAACCACTGCATTGAAAAATGTCACCTCCAGCTTCTTCAAAGCATCAATCAAGGGCTCACCAGATGCTTCATAGGAGAAGTGCCGCTTTGTGGACCTCAGCCATTTTTGTTTTAACACAGCCTCCACATTCATTTGTTCACAGATATCTGTGGCTGCCATTTGTGCAGCCACAAAACCTGTTGCCCTGTAATTGCGGAGACCTCTCTGTTTTTTTAGGAGATTTACTGCAACATCAACGTGCATGCTAGGAGACTGCATCTGCTTGCTCACATGCTGAATTTGGCACAACAGGTCATGCCACACCACTGAACAAATGGCGAAGCGGTATGACCCAACCTCCTCTGACAGAGATTGAGCCTCGACCTTTATTAGTCTTTGGTGTGGTCCCTCACCTCAATCAGTGCATCTCTCACTGCAGCTGCCTGATATCTCAGGGGCTCCACACTCTTGATCTTGCTTTCCCACCTTGTATCAGACCACATCTTCAATGTGATGTTCACATGTTTTTTCAAAATGGCCCATCGTTGTGTGGAGGCTGAAAACAAGTTGTAAAGCTTCTGCAAGATGCCAAAGTAACTTGTGGCATCAATAGATCCCTTAGCAGCATCGGCCACAAGCAAATTCAGAGAATGAGCCCCACATGGAACAAACAGAGCTCTGGGATTAATTTCTAGGAGCCTGGATTGAACACCCTTGTTTTTTCCCCTCATGTTGGCCCCGTTGTCGTATGATTGTCCTCTACAGTCCATGAAAGGAACTTTTAGCTCCTCCAGTCTCTTCAGAATCAGAGATGCCAAATGTTGACCAGTGGACTCCTCTGCCTCCAAAAAACCCATGAAATGTTCCTTTATATGGGGCTTCCCCTCCAGTGACACAACCCAAATCACAACTGACAACTGTTCAGTGTGGCTGATATCTGGAGTGCAATCTAGAATTATTGAAAAAAACTTTTTGATGTCACTCACCATTGCTGAAATGGTCTTGCTGCTCGACAAATCAATGAGTTCATTTTGTATGTGGTGGCCGAGGTAGCTGGTGTGACTGGAGGTCCCTTTTTGGACACGGTTAATGTGCTCTTGCATTATAGGATCAAATTGTGCCATCAGTTCAACTTCTTTCAGAAAATTGCCATTTGATGGTGAGAACAATTTTTCTGTATGTCCCCTTAGTGCCAAATTCCTAACTGCCAGAGAATGCACAATAGCAGTGAGACGTGTCAGCACCACTCTCCATCTCAACTTCTCAGCCTCCAGAAGTGCCATCTCCTGCTTGTCAATGGTCTCCCCCTTTCTCATCCTCACTGCCAGTTCTTTCCAGATTTTCATAGAATTTAGGTGTTCTGAACTGTTGTCATGTGATGTGAGCAATGAGCTTGCATGCTTCCAGTCCGAGAGTCCCAAACTTGTTAAATTTATTTTCCTCTTGGAAAATAATGTACAACAGAAACAGAAAAGGCTGTTGTTTTTTAAGGAATAGACCAACCAACTTCTGGTTATATTTTCCCCACTAACCAATGACTTCCTGAAGTATTGATGGTGGAAACTTCTTCCGTCACTGTCGTTTCTAGGGAATACAAAGTCAGATGGTACTTGACTTGGTCCTCTGGAAACCAGTTGTGTCCGAATTCTCTGTCAGAACTGAAGGCCAGTTAGCAGGGTCGGTGGACAGAGACTCATCCTCAGGAGGCGATTCTGCTCCAGGCATTTCTAATAGAAAGAACAAGAGCATTACTCATTAGTATACACACCTAAGTTAGATAACACATTATTCACAGCACTTTGTTATGGTGGTGGTGTTATGGAATTATGGTGGTGAAACACCACACATACCCAGTAACCCAGACCCAGTGATAATAACATTATAATTTATAACTATTTGCAAAATGCTTTGCAGGGATGCACACACATACACACACACACACACACACACGCACACGCGGAGACATATGTGCACACAAACTCACCTGAAGAGTCCTGCCGGGGAGAAGTAGAAGCAAATGGGTCTTCATCCTCAGGATCAGACTGCATTTGTAGAGACATATGTGAGGCTGAGGAGGTAGATGGCTCCTCAGCCTCAATAATGGCAGAAGTAGACGGCTTCTCATCCTGGCTAGTGGCAGAGGGTGTTCCAAAATATTTCAAAAGTGCCCCTGCAAATAGTAAAATAGAACATAACAGACCAATGCATGAAAAGGCTAGTACAATTAATTTAACATGTTATTAAGCACAATTTATTAAACTTTTAGAATAGGAAACAAATGAATAATACAACCTCCTTGGTTAATGGCTAATTATATACATAATAGTACACTTCAAATGACTCAGAAAGCTATATCACAAAATAGCAGTGCAATATAGCAGTGAAGAGTAGATGACATAGCTCTATACCTTTATCTTTTGCTCGTTTCTCCTCTTCTTCTTTCCTCTAAACTGAGCACCTGATAGCTTTGACCTCCTCTTATCCATTTGCGGTTATTTGACAGACCTTAGTGGCTTAGTGTGAAGATTCATTCTATAATAAATAATATACATTTCACTATTTAACCAAACCCAGAAAAATAACATTACATATGTTAAAGTATGGGCCTTTATTCCCAATAATATTAATCTGGAAGCATTTTGCATTGTTTAGGTCTTTTATGGGAAGGTTTATAGAAAATGCAATAGATGGTTTTTTATTAATAAAAATATATTTATTGATCTTTTATTATTTTTTATTTTTTATTTATTTCTATTTATTTTTATTTTTTTTGCAGGCGCTCATGCCGCCCCTCCACAAATGCCGCCCTGTGCGGCTGCCCATATGAGGAACCGCCACTGAGCACAACACTGAAAAGTAAGAAACTAACTTTATTTATGGTTAGTGAAACATTTAAAATCAATTGACAAACTTTAAAACATTTAAAATAAATTAATGTACACATTTTATTTATAAATTCTTGAACATTTAATAATAGTAAACAGCAGTTTCAGTTTACTGATCATTGTTTTTATCCGCATCTGAATTTTCTTGACATCTACAGAAAAGGTCATGAATGTCTGCTTGTTTTAGTGAATCTTGTCATTTCTTTAAAAAGTCAGCTTCAATTATATGCAAGTTCATAACCTCGGAGATAGTGAAGTGGGGGCTTCTCTCAGCATATTCCATAAATTTATTGAGACCATCATTTGCCACTGACCAGGTTACTTCACTTCCCCCATGTTCATCTTCCTCTTCATTTAGATCTTGCAGTTTGCTTGAGTTCAAAACACTTTCAATAATCATATCAGTTACAGTTTCAACAACTGCAGTGTTAGCATCAGCATTCAGCCATTCCTCTGCATCCCCTTCATTTAAGTTACGAACTGGATTACTTATAGGAAATTTGTTAATTGTAGAAAAGACATCTTTTCCCAAGAGATTTTTTTGTTTCATTAAAACTTTCAAAATCCTCATCACCCAGAAGCACACACTGCACATCTCAATGCTAACTGCAGGGTATGGCAACACAGCCATGCTTTATGGCGTCTCTATGGTAACATTTGCATGCATCAAGCCACCACTTATATTTAACTTAGACATCTCACAAAGTTTTTTAGATAAATGCATAATTTGGATAAATGGGGTTCAGATTAATGAGGTTTTACTGTATGTAAATCAAAATGCAGTTTCAGATGCGCATGTGATGCAGAATATTTCTTTCATCCAAAAATATGTAACCAAGCATGGCAAACACGAGTAAGGCCCATTTTACAAATAGTCACACCTCACTGTTCACAGATTTTGCTTATTGGCAGTTGACCATGTGACCCTTTTTGTAGTTCATGGGTGCAAATTTTGTGTATCCACAGATTAGCAAAACTGGATGAAATTTTGCACATGTGGGCTGCAGCAGTGCACAATGGCAATAACCTCACTCAGCTGACCATTTATGGACTTCTAGGCACCTTAAGGGTCACACACATACACCCCCCCTTCTGTCATTACTGAAATTATGTACATACAATGTCTGGGTCTAAAATACTATTTTCATTATTTCTTTCCTAGTACTGTTCAGTTGTTAAACATTATAGTAGGCATGGGTATATTCCTCAAAAACTATCAACATTCCTCTATTCTCTGGATGAGCTACAAGATCAAGAATTGATTACCTATAGCCAATGGACTAGTACAGACCAATCTTTCTTAGAATCTCACAATGCCTCATTGGATGACTTTGTTGAAAGGCTTTCATTAATGGTTGAGGAAGTTAACAAGACATCATTATGTTTAAAACATACAAAGTGCCTATCTTCAAGAACTTAATGAGAAACTTCCCTTAGATGAAGTCATTGTTGTAGGAGACTTCAGTGAAAATTATACCTTGTAATCCAAGATGCCACTCAGGGTTTCCATTGAGTAAATGAACAGGCTACATTCCATCCCTTTGTCTTGTATCATAAGGAATCTGGAACTCAAACATATTAGTTATTGCTTTGTGAGTGACTATTTAGTTCATAATACAGCCACTGTGTACACTTTTCAGAAGGTTCTTACTGCAGATATAAAAATGACTACCTAACATCGAAAAAATCAATTATTTTTCAGATAGTTGTGCTGGTCAATATAAAAATAAGTATAACTTCTCTAATTTGACCTATCATGAAAAAGATTTTGGCCTTAAAGCAGAATGGAATTTTTTTGGAACAAGACATGGAAAAAATGCGTGATGGCATTGGTGGAACTGTAAAAAGAGCTGCTTATAAAGCTAGTCTACAAAGATCAACATCAAATTACATTCTTACAGCTAGGTCTCTACAAATATACTGTGGCAAACTTGACTGGGATAAAGTTTTTTTTTCACTACAGAACAGGAGATTTCAGATAGCTGATAAGTTAAGAGCAAGGTTCCTCAGTTAAAACTCCGAAGGGGACACAAGGATTTCACAGAGTGGTTCCACTAGAACTTAACTATGTCAAGGCATATTTAACTTCAAAATTTAGCAATTTCATGACTTGCAAAATTGGAGAACAAACTGAATCTAAGGCAAAAATGCAGTATAATATGAGCAGCTATGTAATCTGCAGGTATGACAAGCAGTGGATTGGTCTTGTAACCGAGATTTCTGAAGAAAACCACGACTATAAAATCTTTTTTGCATAAGGAAAGAAGCTACCGCTACTTCTTCCCAGAAAAAGATATTTGCTAGGTTCATCAAAAAAAATGTTTAAAACATTGAGTCCCCCAAACATATTGCCAGGAGCAAAGATAATATATGGGTTCAATCCAAGAGAATTTGCTCTGGCTTCAAAGAAAATTTAAACATGATATGGTGTTTAGTTGGATACAGTTGAATAGTTGAATTCAACTAGTAATTATAATTATCTGCTTTAAAACTGTTTCTAAATAGTTTTATTTACTTTATTTATAATCCAAATTTAACTATCCAAGTACTTGTATCACCTAATGACCTAGTTTTCAGTGAAAAGGACCAAAAAATTGGTGGTTATTTTCTTTGACTATATTTTCCATTGAAAGAATCAAATATACACATTGATCTGCATTATACATTGTAGATAAAAACGAAGTATTTGGGGGGGGGGGGGGGGAATTGGCCAGGGGGTTGAGCTAGTCCCTCCAAATTTTAAAAAGGCCATAACTTTTTCTATTTAATTTATGGCTCAAATGCATAAATTGTGTCTGAAAGATGATCTTATTTCCTTTCTAATGGTGTTTGTTTCATTTCTCTATCTCAAGTAGGGATAAAGTTATGGGGATTCAAAAAATGAGGGAATCAGTGGGGGCTGAAAAAAAAGGGGGCCCATTAGTCTGCCCCCAAACATGGTATTGAAACAAATTTTTTCATTCCATTACTTTTGGCCTAGCATGATTTCACAGAGAACATGCCTACAGGTAAAGATTAAAGGAACAGAGTACATTTAGTTTTGACACACATTGAGGTAAATGTTCAAAATGTTCATTCAAAATGTTTTCAGGTTTGGACAATTTAGATGAAACTTTTTCTCATTGGAGGCTCATGAAATAACTCTAGGGCATAAGGAAATTAGAAAACAGAACCTATAAAAATACTTAGTCATTTTATTATAAAATATAGCTCATCAGTTATTAGCTAACTTGAGATTGATGTTTTGCAAGATTCTATTACAGGTGACCCTGTGTATACACCTTTTCTGTATACACAGTTTCAGCTATACAGTAGACTCTAAACTTACACAAATTTTTCTTACGCAGTTTCAACTATACACAGGTTATTAATATCAAAATCACTGGTGAATTGGCATTGGTGGACGAGGCAGCTGCACGTGTGTTCCTAGAAGAATTCAGGAAATTGGTTGAGGAAAATGGATATCTTCCAGAGCAGGTCTTCAATGCTGATGATCCCCCCCATGGTGACGTGGGAAAGGGATGAATAAGCTCAAAACACCACCACCCAGAAACGCCTGTCTCCATAAGCTCATCATTAATAATTGTACAGGTATGTTATAGTGTATATGTATGTATAACAGTTAGAATATATAGTGATTTAAGGGTGATTTAGGGGATTTTTTTTGGTCTCTGACTTTACACAGTTTTTGGCTTTACGCGGAGTCCCAGGAACTTAACCCCCGCGTAAGTTACGAGTCTACTGTACACCGTTTTGTATTGCTCCCCACCCCCCATATACACAGGAGGGTATCTCATCCATACATGGCTTCCCGAGCCGAGACAGCTGTGTGTGGCCGCCTGTTGCTCTACCCCTCTCCCTACCCCTCCACCCAGTCAGTCAGTCCAGTCAGTCAGTCAGTCAGTCAGTCAGTCAGTAGCGCACCAGTTACCAGTATTGCCAATCTACAATACAATTGCCCTAACCAATCCCCCAATATTGAATCTAATTGTGGCGAGGATATTATTACCAATTTTGCAAATTTACAAATTATACTAGGGAACAACATTTTTGTTTCTTGAAAACTATTTCATGTTTCTTATAGAACTTTTGATGCTGATTCCAAATATGGTTTCAGAATATTTCTATCACCCATAGTTTTCGAGAAAATAATATTTCCATTTACTCAGAGTTTTCCCAAAATATTAGTTAAAATTAAGTATACTAATTTAATTTTACTTTCTTTTTTTTTCAGGTTAACTATATTTAATAGTATTTTTTGCATTAAAAAAATATAGCTATTTAAACAAACAGATTTTTAATAAAAAGAAATTTTTTTCAAGTTTTGCTCAAATTTTAAAATTTTTCATAGTAGAAAAAATTGGTTTTTCATTCCAAAAAGTTTTCCGTGATTTCAATAATTTTCCGCCAGCATGAATCAAAACTGTATTAATCCCAGATATACATTTTGCTACGTATGTGGAGAACTGACCATAATGGCACAGAGGAAGATGATGACCCCACTCGTGAAGAAAGCTTACGAACTTTATTTTGGATGTAAGGTAAGCAACCAAGACAAATCCTGGGCACCTCATATCTCATGCATTTCCTGTGCCGTCACTCTTAGGGGTTGGATTAAAGGTACCCGCAAATCTATGCCATTTGCCATACCAATGATTTGGAGAGAGCCCAAGGATCACCTAACAGATTGCTATTTTTGTATGACTAACGTTTCGGGATTCTCTGCCAAAAATAAACATAAAATTCAATACCCAAATCTTGCATCTGCCATGAGACCAGTACTACATGACGATGATAACCCAATTCCAACTCCCCCAAAGTCATGGACACTGGATGAAGAGTGAAGTTGAACCAATGGAAATTGATGATACTAAAGATACAGACTTTCAGCAACCTGAATCAAATAAACAACGTATGATAATGCAGCTTATGCTGAATAATCTCGTGAGAGATTTGGACCTTCCGAAAAAGAAAGCGGAATTATTGGGCTCCAGGTTACGTGAATGGAATTTGCTGGCAAAAGATACAAGCATATCGGCGTTCCACACTCGCCAAAAAGATCTGATGCAGTATTTCTCCTCGTCAGGTGGTTTATGCTACTGTAATAATGTAAATGGACTGCTGTTAGCTCTCGGTCATGAGCACAAATCTGAAGATTGGCGCTTATTTATTGACTCTTCGAAGCTAAGCCTCAAGGTTGTACTACTTCACAATGGAAATAAATACCCTTCCATTCCTGTAGGCACGCTGTCCACATGAAGGAATCTTACAAAAATATGAAACTCATCCTTCAGCAGATTAATTATTACCAGTTTCGTTGGTATATATATGGGGATTTAAAAGTTGTCGCGCTTCTTCTGGGAATGCAGCTCGGTTATACGAAGTTCTGCTGCTTCCTTTGTGAATGGGACAGCAGAGCCAGAGATTCGCATTATTTTGTAAAGGATTGGCCACTTCGTCAAAAATGTATCCCAGAAGTGAAGAATGTGTCTCATGAACCCTTAGTTGACCCCAAGAAAATATACTTACCGCCACTTCATATCAAACTTGGCATCATGAAAAATTTTGTCAAAGCAATGAACAAAGATGAGGCATTCAAATATTTGAAGAAAAAGTTTTCACAACTTAGCGATGCAAAGATAAAAAGAAGGGATCTTTGTTGGTCCCCAAATCAGAGAGCTCACGAAAGATCAAAAGAAAAAGTGGCATGGGAGGCCATGAAGAATGTTGTCACAAATTTTCTAGGGAACATCAAAGCCTCTAACTATGAAAAAATAGTGCAGGACATGATTGAAGCATATAGGTTATTGGGATGTAATATGTCACTAAAAATCCATTTCTTGCACTCCCATTTAGATTTCTTCCCTGAAAACCTCGGCAACGTAAGCGATGATCATGGAGAAAGGTTCCACCAAGATATAGCTACTATGGAGAAACACTACCAAGGGAGGTGGGATCCAGCAATGTTAGCTGATTACTGCTGGACATTGATGCGAGAAGCTCCTAATGAAAACTACAAGAGAAAATCAGTGACAAAGAAGTTTTAAGAAGAATACTTTAGATGCCAATCTACCACTAATATAATTTTTATGAAGTATTTTTACTAACTTCTATACACTTTTTGAATAAATATTAAAATATAAATTTCTCAGTAACCTTGGGTGATAGAGAAATTCTACGGCTATATTCGGAATCAGCGGAAAAAATCCTATAAGACCGACCTGTTCACGTCCAAGAAACAAAAACAAAGTTAAAATTTGTTCCCTGGTGTTATACATCACAAAGTATGTTATCCAACATTTTAATTAAACCTTGTTAAATATATGCATCTCTAATGATTTTAACTTCTTTACAATGTATTTTTATACTTTATTAGTACTACAATTAAAAAATAAATCATAAATAATCACATCAACTGCCTGATGACTGTCATAAACATCAACTACGCTTTGAAAAAATTCTAAGAGATTAGTTAAGCAAGATTTGTTTCGCCTAAAATATCCTGTGTATTTCTAAGTTATGCAATTCTAAGTGTTCGATTATACGATCCCTAATTATTGATTCCAGTAGCTTACTTACAACAGACATTAAACTGATTGGCCTATAATTTCCTGCCACACCTTTATTGCTTTTCTTAATGATAGGCGTTACGTTTGCTAACTTGAAATTATCTGGTACGCACCCCTCAGAAATAGACGCATTATAAATCTTTGTTAACAGCATCATAATGCTATCTTTTAATTCTTTTAGTTGTATGGGATATATGGAATCCAGCCCCAATGATTTACACATTTTCATTTTATCAATATAGCACATTACCTCCCCTTCACTAACCACAATATTATCCAAAATATTACCATTATCAAAGTGTATTATGTCTATGACCATAGGGATATTCATTACATCTTCTACAGTAAAAACTGACGTAAAGAATTCATTTAGCAAGGTAGCCATTTTCTTGTTTTCAGAAGCTAGATCTCCATTAACAATTTTCAATGGCCCCAAGACACTTTTTACTGGATTTTTATTATTGATGTATTGAAATAATCACTTGGGGTTTTCTTTACCATCATGAGCTATGGAGATTTCAAATTCGTCGCCCTTGGACTTTCACTTTATCACACTTTTCACTTCACGCCTTGGAGATATGTAGTTGTTTCATAACCACAAATTGTCTATCGCACTTATATAGCCTATGAGCCCTATCTCCACTCTTTATAAATGTCTCCTACTCTATTAGTAAACCACAAGGGCTAGTTATTTACTTTCGCACGCTTAATTTTGTACAGTACACATTCCTCATTTATAGTCCTAAATAGTTTCAAAAGATTCCCACATGAGTTTTGCGTTGGAGTTCCCCATCACATTTTCCCAATTGACGTGTGACAATTTATTTCAAAATTTACAAAAGTGTGTGTGCTGGAAGTTACGGATTTTAGTAGAGTTAGCTGGTTTCGAGTGACTTACTGAGAGGATAAACTCTACCATATTGTGATCGCTATTGCTTAATGGTTCTATTACTTGAAGATCAGTAATTAACCTTTCATCCGTAGTTACTACTAAATCTAAAATACTGTCCAACCTCGTAGGTTCCCCAACCTTTTGAATAAGAAAGCTATCCTCAAGAAAATTAACTAAACCATTACCTTCCACATCTCCCTGCATTGTATCTTAATTCACGTTGGCACAATTAAAGTCACCTATAACTAGAGCCTGCTCACTACCTATTATTCTCTTTAGTTCACAATATAACGCTTCATCCGTATCAGCTGTTTGATTAGGGGCCCATATATAACCGCAACAAGAAGTTTGAAATGGTTCAATTTAAGTTTTGCTATAGTTGAATCTATTGGTTCTGGAATTGTGTGCTTTACTTCTACAACATTCGCAATATTATCTTTGATATACAACATAACACCACCTCCTCACCTACATATTCTGTTTTTAACAAAAAGTCTATAACCTCTAATTTGATACTCCCCAACAAAGTCACATGTTTCAGTGCTAAGCCACGATTCATTTATCGCAATTAAATCAGTCTTTACATGCAATTAAAGAAATAAAATTGTTTTTTATTATTTTGTAAGCTATGAGCATTTAGGGATAGAAACTTCAAATTGTTTGTAATTGCAACACCTTCCTGAGCACAGGGGAAATTGGTGGAATTTACGCTGGGACTGTTCAAAAGAACACTAAACATACTGATATGAATTTGTTACAGATTGGACAAGAGCGAGAATAAGCACCAACTAGACATGAAGACCAAATCTGCCCCCAAAACCAAGAAAATGTCAGGTTCAATGCTCTCAGATGTTGTGGGCCTGGGGAAGGAGTTCATTCCCAGTGATGTGCCGACTTGGAGAGCCATTCTTCAGAGAGGGATTCGTCTGCAGGAGGAAAAGTTCCTCATTCATGACATACATAGGTCTAAATACCCTATCTGAGAGATGACTGACGAGCTGGCTTCACTCATGATGACTCAGTGGAGGAAGTTGAATCTAAAGTTCTCCCCGCCTGTGACAATCACAGAAAAAATCACTCATATAAGATCTTGTTGAAATGGAAGATGACAGACATTGTGAACGGGAGAGTTAAGTCTACTACCCAGGAGAAGAGGATGGCTGATCTGGATAAACTCTGTGTGAAGTCTGCATTCGCAAGCATCAGATCTTCTTGTGCGGCTCAGAGGGGAGTGGATGCTCAGGATGCTCCCTCAAGGCCCATGTGAATTGTAACTGTCCTTTGGAGGTGAATATTCCTAAATTGGACTTTCAGTCTCCTTCAAAGACAGGAGACAGATCAAAGCAGCGAAGAGGAAGGAGGCTGAAGAAGCTTCTGCTGTGAAGAAAAAAGGAGGCAGCTACTAATGAGGAGCTTCTCATGAAAGACTGAGGAGGACAAAGAGCCAAACTTGGAAGCTGCTGCAAAAGAAGCCTCTGGCAATGCTGAGGCTGTTGAAGCTCCTATGGATATTCCCACTGAAGTACCTGCTGAAACTCCAACTTCTGCTACAAACTACATGAAGATCCAAGGGACAGCTTCAGCAGCTTTGAGGTACAGGGTGGCAAATGTTCCAGCAGCTGCAGTTGCCACTGGCTTCTTGAACAACCTTATCAAGGCCAGTCATCTTTTCAAAGACAAGGCTTACTTGGCCATAGATGGCATGAAAGTCTGGAGAGCCAAGGAGGAAGTAATGGCCTCATCAGTTGAAGCTCTCTGGGATATTCTTTGATGGCAAGCAGGATAGGAACACAAAGGTGTTGAAATATGAGGAAGTGACGGAGATTTCATCCTGGCAGTGATCAAGGAGCATTACACTATTACGTGGGAGCCTCAAGGAAAGTACCTCTTCCATTTCACTCCCGAGGAACCTGAGGAAGGAGAAAAGCCTGCTCATAAGATTGCTCAGGGCCTACATGAGGCTTCTGGATCACAGAGCTGACAAGAGCCTTGTAATGATTGGAGGAGACTACCAACACCAACACAGGGTAGTCTGGAGGCACCATAGCCCTATTGGAGAAGATGCTGGGTCGCAAGTGCCACTGGATGATCTGTCAGCTCCATGTGAATGAGCTCCCCCTGAGGCACTTAATCATCAAGCTGGATGGCCCTGTAACTACCGAGTCAGGCTTCAGTGGGCCTATCGGAAAACTTCTTGAGAAAGTGAATGAACTTTAGGTCAACTTCAAACCAGTGGAAGGAACTGAAGATATCATAGAGCTGCCAGTAGAGATAGTCAAATCTCTCTCCACAGATGAGCACAACTGCTATCTTCTGATCAAAGCCATCAAGTCTGGAAGTCTCATCCACAGTTGGCTGGTCTCAAGTGCGGACCTCTGAACCAATCCAGGTAGCTCACTACTGCACAGACCATCTTGCTGTTGTGGATGAGGGAGCACGGACTGAGGGGGAGGTATTGAGGAGGCTCGAGGTCCTTGTGAAATTCTGCCTTAACTTCTACTTCAACACCCATTTTTTTTCAAACCTGAGGGTGCTGAGGAACCAGACTACCAAGATCAGGAACATCTCTGCTGCAGTGATAAGAGGAGCTTACCACACATCCTGAGAACATCCTGGCTTCATTCCTGTGCAGTGAGGATGAGCATCAGAGTTCTTTTGTTGTGAGCCAGATAGAGAAGATCAGAGAAGGGAGAGACTTTGGTGATACGACAGTGAGGCCCCATAAAAATCCCAGTCAATCTGCAAGCCACTTCACCTGAGGATCTCATCAACTGGGAATCAGAGAATATTTGAGAGCCTATTTTCACCTGCAAGATGACCTTGACTGAGCTCAAGGATCTCAGGAAAACTCCACTCAAAGTGGATGCTTTCTCTGTTCATACTCAGTCCTGCAAAAGAGCTGTACAGGAAGTCTCAACTGCTTCCCAAGCTGTGTACAGTCATGAGAGGAGAGATGGGTGGGTGAGAGCCAGGATAGACCATTGAGAAATGCTCCCAGTGTTCAGATCGAAGCAAGACATACTTAAGAGCTTTTCAGGTTTGAGTGGCTGAAGCCATCATTAATACTCATAAGAGCTGAAAGTCCTCATAAGATCATAATATAATAGGGTGTGTCAAATTTTTTAACTTGAAAATTCCAAATATGAGGGGTACTAAAAAGTTGCAGCATGACTTAGGAATTCTAAAGATATTTTTGTTAATTTAATATAATTTAGTTTTGCTTGGTAAGAAGCTACATAAAAATAGTGACTTTTTTATGGAATTATATAATAATTATATATGCTGTATATAAGCACACCAGACAAAAAATTAGTCACCCCTAATAGCACCGATAGTAGGAAGTTCAAGGTCACACAGAGGGCGCTGATGTAGCATTGGTAAGTGACAAGTAGCAGTGACGTAGCACACAGGATCAGATCTGTTTCGTGAGGTGGTGAAGAACAAAGTGTGTGTTGGATATAGTCTGCAAAATGGGTCGTGAGGCAGACGTTACTCAGTGGCAAAAAGGAGCCATCGTGTTTGGCAGAGCCCACAGACACAAAATGTCTGAAGTAACCCAATTTGTTGGTGTGTCAACGCGTACTGTCCAGCGAGTTTACAAAGAGTGGTGTAGTTCGCAATCAACTGACAATCAACGGCGTAACTGTGGCCGGAAAACAATTCTTGACAATAGGGGCCACCGCCATGTTTCTCGTCTAGTAACTGCAAATCATTTTCAAACCAGAGAACAATTGCTCCAAGAAACCAATGAGGTTCTCCAGCGACCAATTTCCGAATGGACATTACGACGAGAACTGCATGCGATGGACATCTGGAGCAGGGTACCATGGAAGAGGCCGCTGTTAACAGCAAGTCACAAATTGGCACGTTATAAATGGGCTCAGAGGCACAAAACTGGACTGCGGCAGATTGGAAACATGTAATTTGGTCCGATGAGTCCCATTTTTGTTTGTTCTCCAATGATGGGAGGCGACGAGTACATCGCAGGTTCAATGAAGCCTTTAATCCTGAATGCATCGAAGGTCAACGTTGTTCAGGCTGGAAACAAAGTGAAGCGCAGGACTCCAGTGGAACTTCGGGACCGGCTGATGAACGAGTGGCAGCAAATCGATGTTCAGTACATGCACAACCTCGTAGTCTCTGCCTCGCCAGATTCGTACGGTTATCAAGGCCAGAGGCGCCATCACACGTTATTAGGTACATTCTGAGAGGGGTGACTAATTTTTTGTCCAGTGTGCTT
This sequence comes from Bathynomus jamesi, assembly GCA_023014485.1. Taxonomy (NCBI): domain Eukaryota; kingdom Metazoa; phylum Arthropoda; class Malacostraca; order Isopoda; family Cirolanidae; genus Bathynomus; species Bathynomus jamesi. The sequence continues at coordinate 224,123 of JAJOZX010003057.1, read as the reverse complement.
ATAATGCACTGCTGTTTTTGCTTATTTCACAGGTTGAAACATATTCATCAGCATGACTCCAGATTCCTGGGATCTTGGGAGCATTGCTCCAGTAAATTTGACCATGAGAAAGTAAATTTGGGTTTGGGTTTTGTTCATCCGCTAGACATTATGCAATTTTTTTGCATATACGTTCTTGTACAAACCAATTTTTTTAAATTACAAATTTAGTTATTTTAAGTTTAGTTGGTAATTCCATATTTAACAATTATTTTTAGTTAAGCTTCAATGTTTTGATAATTAAAATTTTATTAAAACGTATTTTTTTTAATATAAAATTATCAGGATTGGACTATGTTCCATTGATCTCAGCCAGGTTTGATAAATTGGCCAGATAATTACTTGTGTGGTTTTAAGTAATCCACCATGACTCTAGAATTGAAAAGTTTAGTTAAGTTTAAACTTACTTTTACTAAGTTTCCTTACTTTTACTTATTTTCATTGTACTATTTACTTACTTTTACTCACTTTTACCATACTATATTTACTAACTTTTACTTATTTTGTATTTTTTCAGGTAGTCAATAATCAATAATAGATCCTAATATTGATGAAGTTGGAGAGAAAAGTGAGGGTGTTAAAAGGGGTTACTTTTGTGGTCAATGCAAGAACAAATATTCAAAGAAGCAAAACTGGGAGGAACATTTTAATTCCAAAAAAAATATTTGTTACAATACAAGAGGTCCCAGAGTTTGGGCCCACAGCTTAGATATTGCAGTAAAGAAATACCAGGATGAAATGCAGCAGAGAGATATGGCAAAGCAGTCATTTAGTTTGTTCACAAAATGTGCTCGTGCTAGACCTCAGAAAAATGAACCAACTTCATCAACTGCTAATCTAGAAAATGAAACTTTTTCACTAGATGTTTCACAGACTGGAGAAAGTGCTTCTCCTCCACCTAAGAAACAAAAGGTAAGTGAGGAATCTGCGCATCAGACTAACAAAACTGCTTTAGAGGAATTTGAAAGTTCCCAAATCCAGAAGACATTAAATGCAATTTTGCGCCTAACAAAAGAAACTCACCAAGCTGTTGTGATTAATAAAGAGAAGAGTCAAAATATGCCTTCAAGTTAGTGTTGCATCCAAATCTAATAAAGCAAAAAGCAACAAATTTGACATTTCCATAGCCCATTTAAGCAAGTGTAAATCAATACAAGAAATCCTGAACAATGATTTGATCAAATCTACATTCAAATTGGTGGAAAAGAAGGATCTAGGGTATGCTGATGATTCATTTTCAGTACCAAGTGATATAATGGAAAACATTGCAAATAGTGACACTAATATGCCTGATGTAGATATAGCTGTTGACGATGAAGATGATGATAATCAAGAAGATATTGATGATGCTTCTGATGATAAAATGTTTACATTATATTGCATAGCTTGCACAGATCCCAAAGCATGTGCTTCAGACAAACATTCTAACAAAAGTTACTTCAATGTTAAAGATTTAACCTATGTATGCAAACAAGGAGAAAATCAAGAGAGATGGTTTAGAAATCTGAAAACCCACCTGAAGAGACATTTAATTAAACTTCAGCATCATCAAAGAGCTGCTGTTTATGAAGTGATGAAAACATCTTCTCGGAACACTACTAAACGCATAGAAGACTTATGTGGCAACATCTTATACTACATAATGAAAACAAACACTGCATGGGCTCTATATCCAGTACTTCTAGCTGTATTACATAGGTCAGGTTGTGAGGTTGGAAATTTGAATCATAGCATACATGTGTGCGAGACAATTTGTGAGCTATTAGATAATCAACTTAAAGAACAAACTGTAAAGTGGTTCTTAGAACAAACTTCAGTAACAATAACAGCTGACATTGGAACAATTTTGGGATTAAGCATGCTAGTTGTATTAGTTATGAGTGAAGAAGATAAGACTAAAACTTGCTGGGATAAATTTAGTATGCAGCAAATCATGAGTTTATTTGGCCATTGAAATTTTTGATGTGTTGAAGTCTCCTAATCACTTGAAACTATCTGAAGAAGCAATTAAATCCAAGGTATCTGGAATGGTTGGAGATGGGGCTTTTTGTAAGGACAACGAGCCATTTAAAAACGAAATGAAAAAGTTGTTTGGAGAAAATTTCAAATTTCGATGGGACTTAATGCATCTTGTGAACAGAGCCCACGTTGATGCATTGAAGAAAATTTGTAAACTAAGTGAGCTTTTAGACTTTATTCAGAATCACACTTCAAATCTGAGATCAGGCCTTGACTATACCAATATGGTTCTTGACAATATCATTGGTTTTAAGAGACCAAAACTCAAATCTGATACTCGCATGGTTAATTACAAATTTGATCAATTTGACAGATTAGTGGAAAATTGTGTGTTTTTTGATCATCCACAAGAGAAAGAAATTAGTGCCAAGTTCTATGTATTGATTTCCTATGTAACAAAGATTATGTCGCAAGTAGCTCAAAAAACCAGTTAGTGCAGAATTTGTAGAAAATATATTTTATAAAGAAAGATGGAAAACTGTTATGTTAATAGTGATGGAAACAATTTCCAAATTAGCTAATGGAGGAAATGCAAATGATGTAGTTTCTGAATTTAAGCACAATACCACAGGGCAGCAAAAGGAACTAACATCTGAGGATTACATCCTAAATGAAGTTTACAAATACATCAAGAAACGTTCTGATTACTACCAGGTTGCTGAAGTTGCTAGACCATCCAGAACCAGATCTGAAAGTAGTTTTACAAAAGACTCAGTGATAAATTGGCTGACAGAATATATAGAACAGCTGTGGAAAGGAATCACAGAGATATTAAAGCATTTTGATAAAGATGGATCAACTGCCTGGAGTGAAGCACCAGCTGAAGGGACATTCTCCATTCTTGGTTACATTGTTGAACACAAAGGATCCATTAAGCCATCTCATTTGACTAAGCTGTGCAGAATTGTGAAGGAGGGTCCAGCTCCAGGCACTAGATCTGCTGTAATGATCACACAGAAAGCCATTGATCAGTGGCCAAGCATACATGGTGGTAAATTCACAACAACTGCCTACATGCAAGGTCTAACATCATCCACTGTTGCTGCTGCAATGAATAAATAAACTTAAGGTGTTATAAACTGTACATTATTGTATTATTATGTTTAGCTAAAACAATTTGTAATTGGTATGTCGTCAATTCAAGAGTTTACTATCATTAACCTATCTAGTGGTGTAAGGGGAAAAAAAGTAAATTCAGAGCTGTGCTCCAGTAAATTTTTTCAAATCTGGAGTCATGTTCATCAGTGTGCTGAAGATTACTTGTCCGTCAGTGCTACCATCCTAACCAGTGGGAATTGACCTACAATGGCTTCTAAAAGGAGGACAAGACTGGGGACATTCACACACATGAGCAACCTAATTGGAACTGGTAGAGAGTTGTTGCCCTCTGAACTCCCAACTCTACGAGACATTCTGAAATATGGGCTACTGCTAAGAGAACAAAGCGGTGAGGATGTGAGAAACTACCCAGCAGCCAGTCTTGCAAAGGACATTTACCCTAAAGTGCTTGAAAAGTGGGAATGAGCAAACAGTTCTTTTGTAGCCCCCGTTGTAAATTCACGAGTCAATCTTAAACAAGATCCAAGAGAGCTGGGACCAGGCCAAAAACATCTCTTGGGAGAGGAAAGCTACATGTCAAAGAGGCTTTCATTGCAAAACTTGACAAGCTTTTTGACATCCTCTGTTGCAAGTGTAAAATTGTTCTCTGCTCTGAATTTGGCTGCCTTGCAGATGCTGGTTGCTAAAACGAAACTCACATTAACTGTACATGCCCTAGGGAGATGAAGATCCCTATGAAGGAACTTGCTTTCATTAAAGGTCAGAGAGACAAGTCTGGTTCTATTGGACCACATCAGATTGGCTTGCCAGATCAACCTGAGCACAACAGACAAGTAAAAATGCAGAAGCAGCAAGAAGATGAAAGAAGGCTTGCTGAATATAAGCAGACAAGCAAGCAGGATGTTTCAATGCCATCAAATGAAATAATTTTCTCTGATGATGAAAATGAAGAACAAATAGCTGATGCTCAAGATGGAAAGGATGGAAGTTATGAAGTGACATTAGAAATACCAAGCACGTCTTCAACTTCCAATAAAAAGCCAGAGTACAACACATTAGAAATACCTAATGTTGTTATGCATAGCATCAGATATGGTGTTGGCCTGCGTGCCACAGCTGCCATCACCACTGCTACCTTTATGGATGCTGGCTTGATCACTGAAGAAGACAAGAGACTTGTAGTTGATCACAATAAAGTCAAGAGGGCCCAAGAAAAAGTTATGAGATCCCTGGATCAGGAATTTGATGATCTTTGTAAGAAGGGTGAAATTGACTACATCTTCTTTGACGGCCGTCAAGATACAACTAAAGTTATGCTGAAAGCAGACAATTCAGATCGTCAGTTCCCCAGCATCATCAAAGAAGAGCATTATTCTGTGTGCAGTGAGCCAGGTGGAAGATCTCTCTACCACTTCACTCCTGAGAAAGGCTCAACGAGAAAAAAAACCTGCTGAAGTTATTGCTGATAATCTTGTAGATTTCATGAAGAAGAAGGGCATTGATAAAAGCCTGCAGGCCATTGGAGGCGATTCTACAAATGTTAACACTGGCTGGGAAGGTGGTTCCATGCATTGGGTAGAGGTCAAGCTTTGCCGTAAGCTGATCTGGTTGGTTTGTGCCCTCCACACTAACGAGTTACCCCTGCGACACTTGATCACAGCACTGGATGGGAAGACCTTGTCTAACAAGTGGACAGGTAACATTGGCAAGATGCTAGACACTGCAACCGAACTTGAAATTGATCCTTCATTCACCAAACTCTCAATTGGAGAGCCTCTTACTTCACTGAGTGACAATGTCGTAAAGGATCTCTCTACTGATCAAGTGTACGGGTATAGGATCACACAGGCCATAAGGACAGGAGAACTTCCCACAGATCTGGCCCTTCTTGAAATTGGTCCAGTGAGCCATTAAAGGTGATTGACAACAGCAAACAGGCTTCGTTGCATATGGGTTTCAAAACATGGCCTTAAAGGCAAAACCCTCAACAACTTAAGACTGATAGTGGAATACATTATTGGTGTGTACTACCCCTGTTGGTTCAACATCAAAGTAAAACACACTTGGGTGGAAGGCCCACGCCACATCTTGTTTCAGCTGCGGCTAGTTAGGCTGCAAAAGAAGGCTGTAGTGGATGCTGTTTTGCCAACCATCAAGCGCTCAGCATGGTATGCATTCAGCGAAATGATAATCCAGACACTCTTGTGATCAGATGACAGTGAGGAGAGGAGAGCTGGTGTCCAAAAGATTGTTGACATGAGGGGTGGAGATGATGACACACTTGGAGATCTTTCTGTACGTCCCAGGAAGACACCTTCCATCAACCCCAGTGCTTCTTCCGTGTTGGAGCTGACAGACTGGTCTGACGGGGTATTTGAACCTCCTTTGACATGTAAACTGACTACAGCGGAAGTAAAGAAGTTCTTTGACAAGCCTATGCAAGTTCCACAGTAGCCCTGTCATGCTCAGTCAATAGAGAGGTATGAAACAAGTCACAGAGGCAGCAGGCAGGGTGTATACACATGAGAAACGTGAGGGCTATATCAGAGGCCAAGAAGCAAGTTGGTGGCTGATGTCCAAGAACGAATCAAAGCAAGACTTTATGAAACTTGTTTAAATATTTTTTTTTTTACTGATGTCATTACTTTCTAATGTTGTTTTATGATTACAAGGATATGTTTTATGCAGAGAAACTAAAATTTTTATAGCATTACCTGACATTTTGAGAAGCTAAAATTAATAAATGTTGTTTTCCCCGAGAGCAATTTATGTGCTTTTTAATCAAACTTAGATTTACCAAGCTAAGTGTTGAGCAATCACAAAAATAATAGCAGATTTGAATTATTCACATCCGAAAACATATTTTTAAAACCCCTCAGTAAAGGAATTGGCAAAAATTAATTTTCACCTTCCAAATTGACACACCCTAATAATATAAGATCTTATGAGGCAATACTTTTCAGGGATCCAGGAAGAACAGGTGTGTAAACCTACACGTGAAGTGGCAAGTCTCCCGCTACTCAGAGTAGAGCTGGTGAGCCACGCCTATTCTTTGAAGAAAAACTTAAAATTCTTAAGTTTTACGTGAAATCTAAACATTTTTTCAGCACCCAGAGGTGTTGAAACATGAAAGTAAGGATGAAGTCAGAAAAGCAGCTTTTAGACTAAATCATATGCAGAACATCTGCACACTTTGGTTTGGGTGCCCTGAGGCTACGTTAGGCAACCTTCAAATCAGAAAATTGCGATTTTGACCATGAAAATGAGATTTTTTTGGAAAAGCTACAAATAATAAGCCCATCTTAGAATTAATTTTTACATATGAATACATATTAGCCACTATTTTTCCAAAACTTCAACCCTAAACCCAGAGTATGATATGCCTTAATGGCCATCTGTTTCTGTACAAATGTGTAGTTTTCAAGATGATCTCAAAAACTATGCATTTGCACAAGAAACAGATGGCAGATTCATGCAAAAACGTTAAAATTGACCAGTAAAGTTTATAATAACAGACTGGGTGTAAAAATAAATAATTACCTCAAAATTTCCTCAGTTGATAAATTAAGGAGTTCCACCTAACCTTTCAGAAGTTACTCCTTTACTCATAATTAGATGGAAAATTTAGAAAAGTAAAGGTATTTCTTTACTATTACACCAGTCTCTAGTAGAAAGTTTTAAAAGCTGGTTTTCAATATTTTTCAGTGTGCTGAATTAAAAAATGATACTCATTTCTGTTGCAAATGACTTGTTAGAGAGATATTGAAGCTTAAAGTCTCTAACGGGAAAATGGTAAAAAAAATGGCACTTTTACCAATTTTAATTTGAATCAATTAGTGGACATGGCTTCCTGTGGTCTGTGCTCCTTTGATTATTTTCACTGTATTGCCAAATTTTATGGAAATTCAGAAAAAGCTATAGCTTTTCTTCAGGCACACGATGTTTTTCCTCAAGAGGTGAAGTGTCCTCATTGTGACTTGGATTGTACTCATGAGGAACAAAGTGTAGCAGTTAAGAAAGGTTAGGTTACGTTTGCTTACGTTGTTTTAGGTTCAGCCAATTTTGAAGGTGAAATTTATGTTTTTCCTATGGTTTTTGATATTTTGCATTAATCTGACTCAAAATCTTCGGAAGCCACTCATTTTTGTGATTCTCCTCACCCAAAAACTGCTGGTTCTCACTGGGGCTCCCCCAGGTAAAAAAGGGTAAGAAAAGGGTAGAAAGTTTGGTTAATATTCGTTTTAATGATCCCTTCATTTTCAATAGGAGACATTCTATGACAATTTAACATAAATTTGAATTCAGGACACCTTGAAACCTCAGGGAAACTGATAAAAATCAAGAAAATGTAATAATTATTTTTTACAGAAAAAAATAATTTAGACTAAAAATGGCGATTTTGGCTATTGACCAAGTATTTACCTCTTTCCACTATTAAAATTTTGCTGGTCCTCATCCTCTCCAGTTTTATGGAGACATCTCGTGGCAAAATTAAGAAACATAGGTCAAATCAGCTAATTAAATCTGGTTTTTGTTTCACGTGACCTTATCCGACCGATCAGAGACGTGCATTTTAAATCTCCAATAATGCATACTCATTCGAAAATCCTCATTCAGTTCAGTTTTTACTATGGTTTGTCTTGGGTATGATTTGGATTACTTATAAAAAAGAAGATGGTACTGAAGTTTTCTTTACTAGTCACTATGGCAAAACTTATTATACATTGGGTTATTCTTGACAAAGCGTTCAACATAGCTAGATGCACAACTCTTTTTAGCATTGGCTTCCGAGAGTGCGGTTAATTGGAAGAGTTTTTGCTTCGAAGTCTGAGCAATGGCTAAGCCAAGTTCAAATTCGTAGGCCTGGCAAAATCATCTATTTATTCCTGTTGGTCACCGCTGATTTCTACAAACGGTAATTTTTTACTATCACTCCGGTCTCTTCAATTCCTATAATTTATAGATCAATGGATTCGTTATTACACCAGGAATGCGATTTGGATAGTCTCAAGTGAGGGAACTGGCCCAAAACTAAGCTAGGACATGAAGTTTATTTTGGGGTATAAGTGTGAAAAAATACCCTAAAATGCGGGTAATTCCTTCAGTAGAGACTATCTAGGGCGCATTCACGATGTAAAAACAAATCTATTGATATATAAATTATGGAAATTGTAGAAACAGCCAACATGAGTGACCTAAAAGGTATATATACACATTTATATATATGTAGTAAAACGAACACTGTATATATTCACTGGGATCTTTTCCGTTTGACTACCGCCATTGAAACAATTAAACTCCAGCCTTCTTTAGTTAGCTTTATAAGGCTAACTAACAAAAATATCACGACCTAACCTAACCAATCGTCAAGGTCGTACAGTTGACCTAATGATTGGTTAGGTTAGGTCGTGATATTTTCGTTAGTTAGCCTTATAAGGCTAAGTAAAGAAGGCTGGGGGCACTCACCTCTTATGTTTCAATGGTGGCAGTCAAACGGAAAAGATCCATTCACTGTATATATTATATATACCGTAAAACTAAACACTACTAACCTAACCTAACCTAACCTACCTAACCTTGCGTGTTCCCCTTCTCCATTTCTTATCACGCACACGACCTATGGCAACGAAATGCTTTTCTGTTTTTATCGAACACACACTTATCACAAACAATATCTTCCTTGTTTTTCTTAGGGCAAATAAATTCTTTTAGCAATACACCGTGTTCTACATAAAAATTAAATGCAGCTCTTCATCATCAAAAAATTTGCATGAAGTTGAACACACTGAATAATTACAAACCATCGCAAACCAACGCCATCGTGACACTAAAATCTTATGAGTTCAGGTCAAACCACCAATTTTGTTAGCGGTACCTTCCTAACCTTTGTGGGATCAGCCATTTTATCACTCCCAAAAACATGATCCGCGATTTTATCGCTCAAAAAAAAATTTATTAACATTAATTTTATAGCTTTAATCGGCATTTGCCTTCATATTGTACTTAATAAAAGTTGTTTAAAAAAATGTAAAGTGTCTTATGGTAAACTTTATTTTCAGTTTCCAGAGACTGGACTGATAGTAAAAAATTACCCTACAAACATCCCAACACTGCTATTTAAGGTAAGAAATTGCGAAAAAATGTGGGTTAGATTAGGTCTCAACCAAAACACATTTTTCTAGTATTTTTTGGTGTGATTTGTTCAAATATGAACATTTCTTTGGGAAACGAGCCATTTTTGAGAAATTTTCAATTTTTAAATTTCTCAAAAACAGCTCATTTCACAAAGAAACGAAGTTCAGATTTGAACAAATCACACCAAAAATCACCAGAAAAATATTTTGGTCCAGAAAGGAGAGGGAGCACTAAAATGAATAATTACCAAGTTTTAAAAGCTTTAATAACTAACAAATCATTTGCGACGGAAATGAGTATCATTTTTTAATTCAGCACATTGAAAAACATTGAAAACCAGCTTTTAAGACTTTCTACTTGAGACGGTTGTAATAGTAAATATTTACCAAAGTAAATATAACCTATACCCTAGGACTTAGGGTATAGGGCACACTAAGGCCAGGCCTAGCCCAATGAGATAAACTAGGCCACAGTAGTCACCAAAAACAAACCCTAGACAAGGCCTATGCCTTGCCAAGACCTTCTAACAAAGAAGTACATGAATCACTAAAGTGATGTTATACCAGTCAAAAGACAATTCCAAAACAAAACGCAGGATCAATCTCAACTGCAACCCTGGAAAAAATTTTCACCACCACACCCCTGGTTTCAGAAAGAATTTGAACTTTTTGTTAACAAGCAATTCTAGGCACGTCCCATTACCACAAAGTTTCAACGAAAATTGAAGTTTCTTAATCTAGCTAAGAATAAACCTAACCTAAGAAGTTTGACCAGTTTTTATGAATTTTCTGCGAAAATTTTCAAAGTTGTTTTCTCTTCTTCTTTTTTAAACAAATTTCGGCTGGACAATAAACCAATTAGAAGCACAGACATATATGGTTGGCCTAGACAAAATAGACCAATGATAATGATGATAATATAATGGTAAGCTTTATTGGCAGGCTACAAATCCCATAAAACAGTAAAACAATCTTAAAAGTAATAAATATAAGATTTCCGTCCAATTCATTTCAAGTCAAATGAAGTCAACTCAGTTTGCTGCGTTCTTTTGGTCAAAACAAACTATACTTGACTTGACTTTTACTGAAGGTCTGAAGCCAGCACCGGAGCTGGCTATAGAAAACTCGAGCTACTTTTTGTAAACAAACAATTTGTTGTCTGCAGAATTAAAGGCATTTCAGGAATCCATTGCATTATTTAGGCCCATATATATATATATATATGTGTTAAACACAGACCATGCATGGAACAAGGAACTCTTCTGGGAAAATTAAATCCACTATAGTCCGAATAAGTAATGGTAAATGACAAATACCATAGTTTTTCTTTTTCATGATGCTAGCCCGACGTGGGCAACGGGTCTCTCGCAAAGAGGTCCCATAAATATAGCTTCCCTCACCAGCTATCTGCAAAGCAGACAGGATCCAGCTTTGGGACATGGATCTAGGGTTTAAAGCAAGCCTAGTCCTACTACATTTAGGACCTCTATATAAGTAAAAGACTCGTTGCATTCACGTCGGATTGAATAAATCAAATAAAAAGGGGTAACTATTGTATTTTTAGCCAAAAAAACAAAACTTGCCACGTCGGGCTAGCATCATGAAAAAAAAAACTATGGTATTTGTCATTTACCATTACTTATTCGGACTATAGTGGATTTAATTTCCCAGAAGAGTTCCTTGTTCCATGCATGGTCTGTGTTTAACATATAAGTTTCTCAGGGGACCATTCTGAGTTTGTGTATATTAAACGGACGTGTTACGTGCCTTGAAAAGTGGACGCTCAATGTCCCGGTTGAGGTTTAAGTTTTGTTTTTTTTTGGCTAAAAATACAATAGTTACCCCTTTTTCTTTGATTTATTCAATCCGACGTGAATGCAACGAGTCTTTTACTTATATAGAGGTTCTAAATGTAGTAGGACTAGGCTTGCTTTAAATCCTAGATCCATGTTCCAAAGCTGGATCCTGTCTGCTTTGCAGATAGCTGGTGAGGGAAGCTATATTTATGGGACCTCTTTGCGAGAGACCCGTTGCCCACGTCGCGCTAGCATCATGAAAAAGAAAAACTATGGTATTTGTCATTTACCATTACTTATTCAGACTATAGTGGATTTAATTTTCCCAGAAGAGTTCCTTGTTCCATGCATGGTCTGTGTTTAACATATAAGTTTCTCAGGGGACCATTCTGAGTTTGTGTGTATATATATATATGTATATATATATATATATATAATATATATATATAATATATATATATATATATATATATATATATATATATATATATATACAGCGTGTCCCAAAGAAATGTATACCCACTTTGTTCGATAATACCAGCTATGAGGAATAAATATATTACTTTTATATGTTTTTTAATAACGAATTTTCTCCTGAATCTAAATATGTAATTATTTTTATTAAAATTTGAAAAACAAAAAAGTTACAGATGTTTAAATTATAATTATTATTTTCGAGACTTCATGTGCGATATTTTCTAATATTTTAACCGACTGTTTTGAGATACTTATGTTTAGTGTTGATATTAAGGCATAAATGTTGTAATTATTAGTTAATTCAAAAAATTTACAAATTCCATGGTTAAATGACACTTTATCTAAGATGTTCAAATTGTCGTTAGAAAAGAACAAACGTCGCAGAGTTATAAAATGTTAGATAAGGTTAGAGCAAAACTGTAGTCTTGCCTAATTAGAACTCAACGAAATGGCTAGGCTAAGCTAGGCACTAAACATAAGTATCTCAAAACAGTCGGTTAAAAGGCAGGCCAGGCCATAAAAAAAGTATTAGAAAATATCGCACATGAAGTCTCGAAAATAATAATTCTAATTTAAACATCTGTAACTTTTTTGTTCTTCAATTTTTAATAAAAATAATTACATATTTAGATTCAGGAGAAAATTCTTTAATAAAAAACATATAAACAGTAATATATTTATTATCCTCATAGCTGGTATTATCGAACAAAGTGGGTATACATTTCTTTGGGACACGCTGTATATATGTAAAAATGAACAATGAATAATCCATATTCATTTTTACATAAGAAACCAAAATCGCCTAAGCGAGTTTTGGATAAAAATTTTATTTGTAGCTTCCTATTTTTGTTTGTGTCACAACCCTATGATCTACCATTTCTGTGGTTTAGTAGTATCTATTTTCCATTTTTCATTGTTATAGAATTTATTATAATTAATTATGATTGTCTTCCATCTCACCCTCGACCCTAGATTATGCATACACATTGCATGTAACAGGATTGGAACCAGCAGTTGTACTTCTTAGTCATTGATACCCACTCTTTGTCTCTAATTCGTTCTTGTAAATCTTCCTAATAATGATTTGTACTATCCGTACAAATTCAATAACTATGACGTCACATTTTCCCGTCATTAATTTTCCTTCATCCTATCTCTAGTATGCAATGTATGGTAAATTCTTTAATAATAATGTTGTGGTGTTATGTAGTATAAATATTATTATTCAACCATATTCATCCATACGTCATATTTTCCCGTCATTAATTTCCCTTGATCATTATCCTATATAAATTTTATTAAATATTCATTTTTACTCGTGTCAATCTATGAAACACAAAACTTCATGCATTCGTTCGAAAACGCAGAAATACGTTCTCGCATTATTTTTTTCATTTTTATTTTTAATTATATCACCTCCCGAGATGAACTCGAAAATGCTGAGGTTGAGTTATCAAATTCCACTAACTGGCAGAATCGAACGCTTCAAAGATAAAAAAAACCTCCTTTCGCTCGATTCGAATTTATAACTTTATCATGCGTTATGTTATATCATGTGTGTCATGTCTCATGTACTTGTGTTGTACTAATAACCAAATATAATAACCATATAGTATAACCATATAGTATAACCATCTAGTATAACCATATAGTATAACCATATATTATAACCATATATAAATATATAAAAACACTAAGAATGGTAAACGACGTAATGTACTTTAATGAAACTGTAATTAATAATAACTTGTAATGTACTTCAATGCAGGGCCGGATTAACCATTAAGCAAAATAAGCCCGTGCTTAGGGCATCAAGGGAAGGGGGGCACCACAGAAATTTTCCATTGTCGGATTTACCATGGATTTACTATCTATTATAATCGCGGCTTATAGGCTGGTTATAGCCTATAAGCTGTTGAAAACTGAATTATATATATTCATATATAGTATTTATTTTTTTTCATTGTTTGAATTTGTAGTGAACAACAACCCTTTTGAGAGAATAAATATATTTCGTTGTAATCACACACTTTACGCTTTGCGTTATTATTTTGTTTATATCAAATCTTTGAGCGCCATATTAAAAATACATATAGATTAAATATTTTCGTGTGCTATAGGAAGTTATTCTGAACGTGTGATTTGTGCATATAATATTAAATATATATTTTACATAATCATTTGGTATTGTTTTACAGAAAGATTTAGGTTTATAGAATTGTAATATAAATTAATATTAAAATAAAAGAAACTGTAACTCTCTATATTGCTGTTGTATCAAGTGATGTTTATCACGGCCATTATAATAATAAGATATACTGACCTAAGTTAATTAGCGTTGAAGAAGTTTATCTGTTGCTCTCTCTTCTTCTCTAGGGTAAGTCTATGAAGTGTACTTTATTTGTATATATAACAATATTTTATCATACACGTATCTTTATTTTATAATTTATTTATCTATTGTCATAACAGTATAAAAGAATTTAGATTGTAATAACCAGAGTGAATAAATTGTAATGTATATATAACATCAAACGTAGTTAGGACAATTTAGGCCCTAAGCAAATGTTCATATTTCCTATAATTAAATATTGTGTTTTAAATAAATAAATAAATGTAAATATAAAATGTGGCTCGTTAATAGTGAAATGTTAATATTGATATTTTTATAGATTGCGTATTATTAATTCTAATGTTAAGTATTTTTATTTTATAGGTTTCGGTTCCTTCTTTCGGTTCCTTCTTTTAGTTCCTTCTTTCGATTTGATTTGTATTCAACATTTCGAGTTGATATTTCGGTTGAGTTATATTTAATTGCCACTTATATTTAAATTGCCACTTTGGTTGTGTACGGTTCCCATTTTGTCTTTCTGAGAATAAAAGAACAAAGCCAAGATTGTGATATGTGTAACTGTGTTGATTGCCACATAATATACAAATAAAATATTCTTTTTATTTCTGTATTTTACAGACCCCAAGAACCAAGATGAAACGTGTTCAGTTAAGTGGTGCACAAAAGCGAAAACTATCAAAAGAGAAACAAGAGAAGACTTTGGATTTAGAGTCCAAGACTGCAAAGCTGACTGATTTCTTCACACAAGTTCCACGACCACAACGTCAACATGATATACCGATTGTGGACCCAGTGACTGTCAACACCACAATGGGCCATTTGACAAGTCTTACCGGCATTTCAGTAGTGGCAAACCAGCAAGATACTGTTCACAAAAACTTTTCGTTGGGACAAAAGCCAATGGTGAGAAATACAAGAGAGAGTGGTTATTGTATTCACCATCAACAGGATCAGTTTAGTTATGTTTGTAAACTGTTTGATCCTAAAAATGTCTCACATTTTGTTATAAGAGAAGGGTTCAGTGACTGGCGAAATACTATTGTAATTGATCATCATGAAAAAAGCACTACTCACCGAGACTCTATGCTAACATACTTAACTCGCAGACAAGGTGCGGGGTTGGGACAACAGTTGGAAAAACAAATTCAGGAAGAGTGTGATTACTGGGAACATGTCTTGAGGCGTGTCATAGCTGTTATTTGTACGTTAGCTGAACGTGGCTTGTCTTTTCGAGGAACAGAAGAAAGATTTGGATCATTGCAGAATGGGAATTTTTTAGGGCTGCTTGAGCTCATAAGCCGGTTTGATCCATTTTTAGCAGGTCACATTTTGAAATATGGAAATTCTGGCAAAGGAAATCCTTCTTACCTGTCCAAAACCACCTGTGAGGAACTCATTCAACTAATGGCTCAAAAGGTCCACGCACTCATTGTTGACGAAGTAAAATCTTCTGGTTATTTTAGTTTGTCAGTTGATTCAACACCAGATCTATCACATATCAATCAGTTAAGTGTTGTACTTAGGTACTTAAAAGATGGACAGCCTATTGAACGCTTTTTAACCTTTCTGAAAATGAAAAGCCATACTGGTGAGGAAATGGCAAATCAGGTGTTGCAGTACTTACGTGAAGATTGTAAGCTAAACTTTTCAAAATGTAGGGGTCAATCTTACGACAACGCTGCCAACATGTCTGGGCGTTATAAGGGGATGCAGCAAAAAATTTTAGAAACAAACAAGTTTGCTATATATGTGCCCTGTGCAGCCCATTCACTAAATCTGGTAGGCCGAAGTGCTGTTGACTGCTGTCAAGAGGCGGTTAATTTCTTCTCTACAGTGCAGTTGCTCTATACCTTTTTTTTAGCCTCAACCAGCAGGTGGGAAATTCTTAAAGGTTGTATTGGAAATGAAAGTGTCTTAAAATCCCTCTCTGATACCAGATGGGAGGCACATGCTATGGCAACAGCAGCAATTTTGAAATCTTTCCTTAAAATTTTAGAAGCGTTAGAATGTATAGCTGAAGACTAGTCACAAAAGGGAGACACTAGAAGAGAAGCAAATAATATTGCAAATAAGATGCAAGAGCTAGAATTCGTTTTTATGTTGAATTTTTGGGACGAGATTTTGTAAAATTTTCATAGAGTAAGCAAAGTTCTACAGAATAAGGATGTGAACTTAAAAACATGTGCAGATCTGTATGGATCATTAGCTGACCAACTGTGCACTTCACGAGATGAATTTGAAAGATATGAAGCAGCTACAAAGGAAATGCTACCAGATGTTGATTACAAGGCAGCTCAAACTCGCAAACGTATCAGAAAGAAGGTACCCAATGACGGAGATGCACCAGAAGTATATCTGAATGCCAGAGATAAATTTCTTATCACCACCTTTTACACAATTGTTGACAAACTTGAAACTGAGATGAGAAGAAGAGGAGAGATATACAAAGAAATAGCAGAGAGATTTTCTTTTCTAAGTGATGTGCCACATAATGTCACCACTTCATCATCTACTGAAATTGAAAGGTATTCTCAGGGTTGTAAAAAGATGATTGATGCTTACCCAGAGGGCTTGAACACTAATTTCTCTGCTGAGCTTCAGCAGCTTCACTCATATGTGTGCCATAAGTTCAGTGCAAAAAAAAATGTAAAAACAAGATTCAGTCATGCTGAACTTTATAAAATAATTGTAGAAGACAATATTGAGTGTGCCTTCCCAAATGTAGAAATTGCCTTTCGTATATTTTTAACATTAATGGTCACAAATTGCTCAGCTGAGCGTTCATTTTCTCAGTTGAAGTATATTAAAAATACCAACAGAACAACTATGCAACAAGGCAGGCTGGATGCTTTATCTCTACTAAGTATACTGTAGAAGCAGATGTGTTACGTAAGATTAGTTTTGAGGATCTGATCAAAGACTTTGCAATTAAAAAAAGTAGGAGAAAACTTTTCAAATATAAATGAAGTGGAAGTATACAAAAATAAACATTATTTTCCATCTTACTGTAAGTTTTGTTTCATTTCAAAAAATAAAATTTTATTTTATGGTTTATTTTTGTTTATATTTTGAATTACATATACAGTATATGGGGCACCAAAATCTTTTAAGTGCTTAGGGCCTCTAAAGGTCTTAATCCGGCCCTGCTTCAATGAAACTGTAATTGAATGTAATGAATTAATATATAATGTAAGAATGTACTTTAATAGAAGTGTAATTAAACAATAATAAGTGAATATGAATTAATTGGTAATTGTAATCGTAATTGTAATGAACCAAAATTAATACGTACTCAGTCATGTACTCAATTTGTACTTATGTACTACTATGAAATTTTATCGCCTTCATAAATGTAGACTCGGCGAAAAATACAAATTAGTTTTTATTTTTATTTTTTTAAAAAAATTTTATTTGGAATTTTTCAAACATCTGATAATGTGTTTAAAAGGGGGGAACTTAACCTTCAACTGTCTTCCCTCAACATTTAGGTTTATATTATACATGTATTTGTAAAATGAACGGCACTTCATTGCGGTACTTCATTACGGCACTTCATTACGACTCCTTTGTTAGCAGCCTCGCTGCGAGGAGGGGGCAGAGGCCCCTTGCCTCCTTAACTTTTTAGATTCCGGCCTGAGCCATGGTCGAAAGAGGTCGAACCTCTACCCCTGTAAATTCAGAGCACTACCTGTACATTTTGAGAAGTAAACCACAGTAGAAAAAGTTTTTATCTTTTCCTTCGAGCCTTGTTCTCTTCAGGAATTTAGTCAGTTAAGTCGATAAGTTATAAAAGAAAAGTCGATAATTTTAGTATCAAGAGAAAGTATCAGAGTATTATAGAAAGTTGTAGAAGAAAAGTATCAAGAAGAAATATCCGTTTCGGCCTCACAACAAGAACGCCTCGTCGATACGAGACACCCCATAAGCACATATAAGAAGGAGGGCATAACAGTCTGGCGAGTCTGTAGCCAAGAGTTTAAACATTTGGAGACCCTACTACCAAGATTAGAAGAAATATCCGTTGCTGCCTCCTAACTACGTAGAACCCCCGTCGATCCGAACCACCCCAGGGCCATAGACGGAGGGGTTAACATTGTGGCGACCCTGCCCCAGGATAAAAAGAAGATTTTAAGAAGAAGAATATTTTAAGAAGAAGAATATTTTAAGAAGAAGAATATTTTAGAAGAAGAATATGTTAAGAAGAGGATTTTAACAAGTGGCCACTCTTTGGCCAAGATAGAAATTACCCTGCATCAGGATAAAACCAGTTGACCGGCGTGTCACGACTTCTTGTTCGTAACATCCACCCTTGAACCGGTGTGTCACGACTCCAAGTTCTCCACGCCTAGTTTTCATCCAAGAAGAAGTAGCCAGGAAGACGTCTTCAGGACACGTCTCTGAGGATTTCGCCCGTGGAAAATTTTGTTAAGTACACAGTTTGTTTTTTAAGTAATTTATAAACACTTGAAAAGTCCGTATTATTAACAGTTAATAATGAGTATCAAGCCAGAATTAACACAAAACACAGTGAACACTTCAGACACCAGTGATACATTTTTTTTTAGTGAAACAGTAATTTTCACAGAAGTTAACTGCCACAGAAGTTAAAAGTCACAGAAGTTAAAAGTCACAGAAGTTAAAAGTCACAGAAGTTAATTTCAAGAGAGTTAATTTCAAGAGAGTTAATTTCAAGAGAGTTAATTTCAGAGAGAGTTAATTTCAGATTATTTTCAGTTATATTCAGTATAGAATAATTTTATTTTATGTATCAAACATAATAGTATCGTACCTTCGTGTACATTCCAGTGAAATGTTTACATTTTATATTTTTGTTTGCAAATTTTTTTCAAATTATTGAATTGAATTGACTTGCAAATTAAGAAAGAGAGTGTTTATAGAGAGTTTATAGATTTAGAGAGATACTTGAAGTAATTTTGAAGTCAGTTTTGAAGTCATTTTTTTGAAGTCATTTTTTGAAGTCATTTTTGAAGTCAGTTTTTGAAGTCAGAAGGTTGCGCCAAAAGGGACAACCGCCCCAGAGATTTATAGAAATACTTGATAAGAGTTCAAGTTAGACAGTTTAAGTTTCAAGATACTTGACAAGCGTTCAAGTTAGACAGTTTAAGTTTCAAGATACTTGACAAGCGTTCAAGTTAGACAGTTTAAGTTTCAAAATACTTGACAAGCGTTCAAGTTAGACAGTTTAAGTTTCAAGATACTTGACAAGCGTTCAAGTTAGACAGTTTCAGAATACTTGATAGAGTTCAAGTTAGTTTCAAGAATACTTGATAGAGTTCAAGTTAGTTTCAAGAATACTTGATAGAGTTCAAGTTAGTTTCAAGAATACTTGATAGAGTTCAAGTTAGTTTCAAGAATACTTGATAGAGTTCAAGTTAGTTTCAAGAATACTTGATAGAGTTCAAGTTAGTTTCAAGAATACTTGATAGAGTTCAAGTCATTTTTATTTCGAGTCCCAAGTCATTTTTATTTCGAGTCCCAAGTCAGTTTTCAATGCAGTCAATTGAATTCAACTTTTTCTTTGTAATTTAAGAGAATTTAATTTAAGAAAATGTAATTTAAGAATTTAATTCATCCTTTTTTTTGTTGTTTAAGAGAATTTAATTCAACTTGAATTGACCGGGTTGCGTCTTTAGTTTAACCTTTTTTCTTGTTTGTAAGAAGGAAATTGACCGATTTGTCTCTTCTTTTTCATGCCATTGTTGCGTATATAAATATATAGTTATGTAATTTATTATTTGTAACAAAACCGTTTTTACAAAGGTTGTAACGATTTTGGTAATTATTGTAATGTATATGAGGAACATGCCGTCCCTCCGTTTGTTGAACTCTTTTAATTTTTAAGTAGTGTGACAAGCAATCTTTTTTTAAAGAGCAAAGTGCTCACGAAAGACGTATTGTCAATTTCAGACTTATACCCCCCGCTTAGTCACTCAATTCCCCCGAATGTAGTACTCCAAACTGTCTTTTTATTTTATTTTATTTTAACACCCCCAACCCCAGTTGAACTGTGTCAACCAGAGAAATGGTTCAACCATGGTTAATTCCTCTTTGGTACGATGGAACATAACCTCAATTTATGTTAAGTTGTGTTTTTATATTTTTTAGAATATTATAAAATTATGTTTAGCTCATTGAAATGCATAATTGATTTATATTTTTAATTTGTATTCTTAATTTTCTTAATTCAATTATCGTACCGATACTTCTGGTCAATGTTAATGGTTATATAGTTCATATATAGCTAGGAATGTTACTAGTCGAATTTAATTCCATCTTCAAAATTTAATTTTTAATACCGCTAGATTTACTTTCATTAATTGTAAGGTCCTCTAAGTTCGTTTTTTTTAATTACCTTATATGTGTAACTGATTTAATTATGTAAAATCGATAATCCCAAATTGAATTCTATTACTTTTCATACATATTCGAATTCATTTTCTTTCCGCACTTCAAGTCACGTTTACATGAAACTCATATGCATACACCATCATTAATACTACCTGTAATTTAGAATTTTATAATAATTGACCTTGAGCTCAAAGGATTTTATAATAATAATAATAATAATAATAATAATAACAATAATTGACTTAAACTTAAAAGATTTTATAACCCTAAACCCATCTTAAATTATTATACATTATTTTTAAACTTTGTTCATTCAAAAACCTTCCAAATCCCTACACATACACACGCATGTATGCACACTATATATACTATATAGACAAACCTTATGCTAAAATCATTGGATATCACAAACTATTTCATTGCGCGTAAGTGCTAACTATGTAATTTAATCTTAATCATTTTTGCTTTCTAATATATCTTGCTCATGCATTTATTCAGTTACTTGAACAATCCTATCGGCTAATCTGTCCCTCGAAATTGTAAGATACACACTTTGTACCTAGTACACATAAATACACACTTGACCACAGGTCTATACATCATCCATTACGTAATTCTATTTTTACCAACGCTAGTCAATAAAAATTAGTTTATAGATTGTACGATTTACGTTTTTCCCTTTTATCTACTCTATTCATTATGTACGTAATTTTTCCCACAGAAAAATAAAATTTTGTAAAAATTTTAACCATATCATTGGTTGTCTAACTTAATTGTTTGTCTAAAATTAAAGTTTTAATCTTTGAATTTTTTATATTTTGTAAGCAAGTGTCATTTTAAAGATTTGATACTCTGCATTGTACTCAACTACCCGAACTCGTTCTGTATAAAACTTGTATTGTAAAAAAGAATGTCATCATCTAATATGAATTCGTTGGATGTTATTTTCTCAATTCTATTATATTGTATTAATTGTATTATATTATTGTATTAATACCATTTTAGAGGGGGAAACACTGTAAAAATGAACAATGAATAATCCATATTCATTTTTACATAAGAAACCAAAATCGCCTAAGCGAGTTTTGGATAAAAATTTTATTTGTAGCTTCCTATTTTTGTTTGTGTCACAACCCTATGATCTACCATTTCTGTGGTTTAGTCGTATCTATTTTCCATTTTTCATTGTTATAGAATTTATTATAATTAATTATGATTGTCTTCCATCTCACCCTCGACCCTAGATTATGCATACACATTGCATGTAACAGGATTGGAACCCGCAGTTGTACTTCTTAGTCATTGATACCCACTCTTTGTCTCTAATTCGTTCTTGTAAATCTTCCTAATAATGATTTGTACTATCCGTACAAATTCAATAACTATGACGTCACATTTTCCCGTCATTAATTTTCCTTCATCCTATCTCTAGTATGCAATGTATGGTAAATTCTTTAATAATAATGTTGTGGTGTTATGTAGTATAAATATTATTATTCAACCATATTCATCCATACGTCACATTTTCCCGTCATTAATTTCCCTTGATCATTATCCTATATAAATTTTATTAAATATTCATTTTTACTCGTGTCAATCTATGAAACACAAAACTTCATGCATTAGTTCGAAAACGCAGAAATACGTTCTCGCATTATTTTTTTCATTTTTATTTTTAATTATATCACCTCCCGAGATGAACTCGAAAATGCTGAGGTTGAGTTATCAAATTCCACTAACTGGCAGAATCGAACGCTTCAAAGATAAAAAAACCTCCTTTCGCTCGATTCGAATTTATAACTTTATCATGCGTTATGTTATATCATGTGTGTCATGTCTCATGTACTTGTGTTGTACTAATAACCAAATATAATAACCATATAGTATAACCATATAGTATAACCATCTAGTATAACCATATAGTATAACCATATAGTATAACCATATATTATAACCATATATAAATATATAAAAACACTAAGAATGGTAAACGACGTAATGTACTTTAATGAAACTGTAATTAATAATAACTTGTAATGTACTTCAATGAAACTGTAATTGAATGTAATGAATTAATATATAATGTAAGAATGTACTTTAATAGAAGTGTAATTAAACAATAATAAGTGAATATGAATTAATTGGTAATTGTAATCGTAATTGTAATGAACCAAAATCAATACGTACTCAGTCATGTACTCAATTTGTACTTATGTACTACTCTGAAATTATATCGCCTTCATAAATGTAGACTCGGCGAAAAATACAAATTAGTTTTTGTTATTTTTATTTATTTTTTATTTTTTATTTGGAATTTTTCAAACATCTGATCATGTGTTTAAAAGGGGAGAACTTAACCTTCAACTGTCTTCCCTCAACATTTAGGTTTATATTATACATGTATTTGTAAAATGAACGGCACTTCATTGCGGTACTTCATTATGGCACTTCATTACGACTCCTTTGTTAGCAGCCTCGCTGCGAGGAGGGGGCAGAGGCCCCTTGCCTCCTTAACTTTTTAGATTCCGGCCTGAGCCATGGTCGAAAGAGGTCGAACCTCTACCCCTGTAAATTCAGAGCACTACCTGTACATTTTGAGAAGTAAACCACAGTAGAAAAAGTTTTTATCTTTTCCTTCGAGCCTTGTTCTCTTCAGGAATTTAGTCAGTTAAGTCGATAAGTTATAAAAGAAAAGTCGATAATTTTAGTATCAAGAGAAAGTATCAGAGTATTATAGAAAGTTGTAGAAGAAAAGTATCAAGAAGAAATATCCGTTTCGGCCTCACAACAAGAACGCCTCGTCGATACGAGACACCCCATAAGCACATATAAGAAGGAGGGCATAACAGTCTGGCGAGTCTGTAGCCAAGAGTTTAAACATTTGGAGACCCTACTACCAAGATTAGAAGAAATATCCGTTGCTGCCTCCTAACTAGAACCCCGTCGATCCGAACCACCCCAGGGCCATAGACGGAGGGGTTAACATATATACAAAGGTGGGCAGGACCGAGTTCCAAAAGGACCGAATTCTAGGAACTCGGTCCTTTTTAAGGACCGTGAGCGGAAAAGTAGGTCCTTTTCTCAGTGAGGACCGAAATGAGGAGCGACGGTCCATTTTTAAGTAATTCCGGACGGTCTTTTTTAGTGATTTTAGTGTGTTTAGTGATTATTTGAAGTTCTAAAGAAGATGGAGCATTTCCTCCAGAAGACTCAGAAAGAGACTGAGACTGAACTGAAACTTGTTTCAACACCTGGCACCATCCAGTGCCGCCGTGGAGAGGCTCTTCTCTTTGGGGAAGGACGTCCTCAAGCCGAAAAGGTCAGGGCTCAGTGACAGCCATTTTGAAATGCTAGTCTTCTTGAAGGGAAACTCAAGCATTTAACTTAATAACTTTTTTTCAGCATTTATGTATTGTATTAATTATAATTTACGTTAATAAAATTAAAGATTTTCGGTGTCTTTAATTTCATTTTTCATTTTAATCAATTTTTTCACTTATATTATACAGGGTGTCCGAGAATTATCTGTACAATTTTTGGCTGTTATTAAAAGTCAACCATGAAGTGTAGAAATTCCAGTGTTTGTCCCATTTTACAGAGAATCTCATTAAGTCTTTTCTGATACCAAGTTTTGACAAGTGTTTTAGAAATTCCAGTGTGTCCGAACATTATCTGTACAATTTCATCTTTTAATAAAATTCTTGATAACACACGTAAAATTCTTAAACAAGATTATTTAGAATCTGTATTTTCAAAAGTTTCTTTTATTAAAGTAACGTTGTTACAAACATTCGATATGTGCACCATCAGTGATTCGCAAAACATCCAATCGATACTCCAAATGTTGCCATGTACGCTGCAGCATATCCACATCAATTCGCTCAATAGCAGCTGTGATTCTTGCTTTTAAATCATCAATGTCTGTTACCCGCGTACATTTCTAAAAAACTTGTCAAAACGTGGTATCAGAAAAAACTTAATGAGATTCTCTGTAAAATGGGACAACACTGGAATTTCTACACTTCATGGTTGACTTTTAATAACAGCCAAAAATTGTACAGATAATTCTCGGACAACCTGTATATAAGGACCGAGGACCGAGTCGTTCCTAGTTCCTATCTTCAGAAAGGACCGGGACCGGGACCGTCGGTCCTGTTTGAGGCCCGGGTGCCCACCTTTGTATATATATATAAACTATATAGGGCTATGGGTTGATTGCCTGATACCCTCATCCGTTGGAAATTTCCAGCAGACTTCAGTGGAGAGTTACCGACAAAAGCCCTATGTTTTTTCGTTAGAGAGTTATGTATGTGTAGGTCTTCAAAGGACCTCTTTATATTTAATTGTTTTCGGTAATTCTAGCCTCAGGATTTTAGATGCCTATATGTGAACGAAAGAAATTTTTCCCACCTTATTTTCGCTGGGCTTTAGTTTGCTTCGATGTAGAGCGTGACGGTCTTCTTCGATGTAGGGCCGTTACGATGGAGCCTACACTGCGAGTTGACACTTTGTAACTAATATAGGCAGTCACTTATATTAAACACCTGAACGTACAGGCCTATCATTTTTATAGTTATTAGGTTTTATATTATAAGGAATTCACTCAGAGCTTTAGGGAAGACAAAAGCACATCTTCCCTGTTTAAAGCGTTCGCTGTAACATAAAGAGCTCCGAGCCAGAGCCGCTATAATATAATCTTCGTATTTTAGTATAAATTGCTGATTTGGCAAAGATTGTTGACCCTTGCCTTCATGTAATCTCATGAGTTAGCAATGGAAAATTTTGATCACGTGAAATAATAAATGTTTCTCTTGGTTATGTAGGCCCGACGCCTACATACTGGTTCTAGGTATGTATGGCAATCATTTCATTCCCATTAGGCTATGTTGCCAATCCCGAGGCAATTTTGTAAATATTTAATTCAATTAATAATAATTTATATTTAATTATGAAATAAAGGTATCACATACGATACCATGTTGTAAGCGCGTATAGTTTTTCCATAATATATATATATATTATAATGTTATAACGTTTCAGACCAACAAAGACCCTAGAATCCACTCATGGCTGGTCTACCTAACTGTGTTTGTAATTGTGTATTGCGCATGTCCTCCGTGGTGGCGGAGGGGACCTACAATTTTACGTGGGTTCCGAACCACAAAAGCCTTAATTTTACCTTTAAACTATACCCAATCTATCAACATATGCGTCTAACCGATTTTTAAACATGTTTATAAACGTGCTACTAATTACTTCTACCGACAAACTATTCCAGCTATTTACTATTCTATGCGTAAAAAAGTTTCTGGCAACTGCTGCCTCGAACCTTCTATGTGTCAGCTTACGCCCGTTGTTTCTAGTTCTACTATATTGTAATATTTCGAAAAAGCTATCTCTATTTACGTTGTCCAACTCATTCATAATTTTATAAATCTGGATTAGATCACCCCTTAGCCTCCTATACTCCAGTGTAATCAATTTTAACTCCTTTAGCCTATCCTCGTACGACTTTGACCTAAGCGACGGAATCAGCAGTGGCGGATCTAGCTAGGTGCAGGCGGTGCAGTGCACCGGGGCCCGGACCTTTGGGGGGCCCGGTTGGTTGATATTTGATAACACCTTGGCAAGGAAAAATAATAATTTTCAAGTATTTCATATAAAAATTAGATCTAAATGTGCATGAAAATATAAGAGTCCTTTAAATTTGTTTAATGTATTTAAATGCATTTATAAACATGGTTATTCTTTCGACTACAGGCCCCTTTCTGATAAAACTGTATACTATATATGTTAAATACATAATTGGTCATCCGAAATGATGTCTGCAATAGATAAAAATCAAAATTAGAATTCAAAATGCTGAAAACATCATATTATTGTACTATCTGGTTTTAAGGGCCACCTTGAGTGGATCGAAAGGTTTTTGTGGTTCATATGTATAAACTAAATTAAAATCTAAATTTTGTGGGGCCCATAAATAATTTTTGCACCGGGGCTGACACTCTTGCTCCGCCACTGCATCTTAGTTGCTAAAAGTTGCTTAGCCCTAAAAGCCGAGTAGTCGCCAGTGTGTGTGGTGTTGAAAATTTTTCCCAGAGCTGCAGTTGAGATTGATCCTGCATTTTGGAATTGTTTTTTGACTGGCATAAGATCACTCCGGTGTTATCTGTACCTGTTTGTACAGGCCTAGCTTAGCTTATTCTGATAGCCTAGCCTAACCACAAGGTAAGACTCCCACTTGACCTAACCTGAATAACTATTTTGACATAACTTGACAGTATCAAAGTTGGTGAGTCAACAAAATTTTTAAGCCTAGGACCTAACTTAGCAACATAGCCTACCCTACAAAAATGGGTTTTGACAGTGACTGTAGAGTTTGTAAAAAGGAAGTTAAGAGTAAAGATAGAGCTATCGCATGTGATAGCTGTGATGACTGATATCACGAAAGCTGCAAAGGCCTTACAAATGATATATATAAAGGTATAAATGCTGCTTCTAAGCTTAATGTCAACTTGATGTGGTTTTGTGACAAGTGTAGTACTGTAATAAAAATTTTAATAAGTCCAAAGGGTCTATTAGTGAGGGAGAGGCCAGACCAACTTATAGAGATATTGCAGTTCAAGTTTGGCCTGGGCCTGGGTCTAATACTGTAAATGAGGCTGAAACTCAGAAACAGCCTGAACCCAATGTTTTAGTTGGGCCGAGATCAACGCAAAATAGGCCAAATGAGTGAGAAATGCCAAAGAAAACCTGGAAACCAAGGATTTTAAAACCAAATGAAAATGTTTTAATAGAATTAACAAATAGATTTCATTCATTTTCTATAAAACAAAATTTTAGCAATAATAATCCAGACTCGTATAAACCTAGGCACTCTAAAGCTATAGGTGTGTTTGAACCAGCATCCGTTATAGGTGACTCTCAAGTGAGGGGCGTAGGATCTAAGTTACCTAGAGGTAGCATAGCTTACTGTTATCCAGGTGCAGGGATAAATAGAATTAGTAATAAAATTATAGAAAAAGGATCTGGTATTGACCTAACTGTACCAAAGAATATGGTTATACATGTAGGTGGAAATGATATAAAGGGTAAGCACTCCGAAGAAATCATGGAGTCATATAAACAGATATTAACGAAGTTAAAGGAACGGAGACCGGATCAATCCCAGAATAGGCACCTGAAATCATTTTTAGGTGCTTAATCTGGGATTGAGGCAAAACACAGGTGCTTAATCTGGGATTGAGGAGAAAAAAATATAAACAGTTTTTAGAGATATAATTTCATTGTTTTTATCAATATTTGAAAAAATCAACTGTAACCTAACCTAACCTAACCTAACCTATATCTATACCAATTTATGTGGCAAGATAGATTTGCTTCAGATGGATTCAGAAACATTCGGGCTCATATTGCAGGAATTTATAATATCTAAAAATTTTCTTTATTCATTAAACCACTTTAAACCTTTTATAACTTTGCCTTTATTACATTTGTAATAAACTTTGTATAAACAATAAATTTTGTAATCATCAGGTTTTTTTTATTTAATTCCTTGCAAGGTGCCTATTCTGGGATTGAGGTTGAACGCAGGTGCTTCATCTGGGATTGAGGTACATCAGGTGCCTATTCTGGGATTGACCCCGGAGACAGGAGGCGCTGAGTGGACTTCGTGGGAGCAGCGCACCCTTGAGGCAGAAGCGCTTTAAGGTAAATTTAAGGTAAACAGGTATAATTCCCAGGATACATGGAATAATAAGTGGTACTCACAAGCACTATATATAAATAATAGGCTTAAGACACAATGTCAGAGCATGGAAATTACATTTATCGAACTATGGAATAAATTTTACAAAAAAAGAGAGTTCTATAACAGAGATGGAATTCACCTTAATAGTAAAAGGACTGATTTACTATAAAAGATTGTATCATATAATTGACTAAAAACCAAAGGAATAGGCCAAATTAGTACAAATACCAATGCTCTTGATAACAATAAACTAATAAAAAATATAATTAAAACTCAAAAGAAAAAGGTCAACAAAGAAAGTAAAAGAGATACAAATAATATACCATCACAGAACAAGAACCAGACTAAATTACAAGCAAAATATCCCAAGGGTTCTTTGTCATTTTTCTATGTAAATGCAAGAAGTATCCGAGATAAAATAAATTAATTCAAGGCATACATGGGTATTGAAAATCCTGATGTTATGATTGTCACTGAAACTTGGATAAAATTCAGTACGATACCAAATAGTCCATTAGTGAGAGATAATACCATTACTTATGAAATTAATGGCTATGAACTTTTTTATTATGAACGTAAATATTCAGAGGGTGGGGGAGTATTTATTTATGCCAAGACAAATCTGAATCCAGTTGAAGTTACCTCTGTTAAAGAAGAAATAGTTGAATCTGTATGGATAGATATTGGACATAAAAATGCCAGGAAAATCAGGATAGGGAGTATCTATAGACCACC
Organism: Bathynomus jamesi; assembly: GCA_023014485.1. NCBI lineage: Eukaryota > Metazoa > Arthropoda > Malacostraca > Isopoda > Cirolanidae > Bathynomus > Bathynomus jamesi. The sequence continues at coordinate 195,392 of JAJOZX010003057.1, read as the reverse complement.
TGAGGGATGTTCAGTTGGAGGAATCCCCAAAAGTAGAGAAGAAAATAAGTATGTAGAAAATAAACTTATTGATGAAATAAATAAAGCAATGACAAGCAATATTATTATTGTTAGAGATTTCAATTATAGGCATATAGGCTGGGAAATATTACAAACACCAGAAAGTAATGAGAGATTCTTAGACTGTATAATTGAGAATGGTTTAACCCAGTTAGTAAAGGAGCCAACCAGGGCCGATGCCATTCTAGATTTAATTCTAACAAATAATCCAGATACCTTCCAGGATATCTCAGTTTCAGAAACACTAGGTTCAGGTGAGCATTGTATCCTTCGGTTTAATATTGTTTGTAATTCAAGACCTAGTGAAAATAAAGTAGAAGTCCCAGATTTTAAAAGAGGAAATATAAATGGACTAGTAAATGATCTGTGTCTAATAAAGTGGACAGATATCCTAAGCCTATTCAAAAGAACTAAAAATGGCACAGACTCCGAAATATATGAAAGTAAAAGAAGCATTTGCGAGAAAGCAATCAGAGATAGCAAACGAGATCTGGAAAAAAGCCTAGCCAAGAATTCAAAAAACAATCCTAAGAAGTTTTTCAGTCATTTCAATTTGAAAAGTAGAGTGGAAAAGAAAATTGGCCCCCTCCATATAGATGATAAAACTATAGATGATGATCTTGAAATACTGAAGAACTAAACAAATACTTCTCATCAGTATTTACAAATGAAAATTTAAATAATATTCCTGATCTTATACTACCAGGACAAGATAGAGAAATAAATGAATTAAGGGTAACAAAACTAGATATCCTAAAAGCAATAGATAAATTAAAAATGGAAAAATCATCTCCAGGGCCAGATGAAATGCATCCAATAGTCATAAAAGCTGCCAAAAAGAATATAGCACAGGCACTAGAAATTATTTTTAATAAATCATTGATATGTACTGAAATTCCAGAGGATTGGAAGAAAGCAAATGTGGCTCCAATCTTTAAAAGAGGAAATAGAAACTTGGCAAAAAACTACAGACCCATCAGCCTCACCTCCATTATTTGCAAATTACTCGAAAGTATCATTAGAGGTAAAGTTACTGAGTTTCCTTGAAGGGTGCAACCTTATAAATGATAGCCAGCATGGCTTTCGAAATGGAAGGTCCTGTCTAACCAACTTGATTGAATTTTATGATGGAGTCCTATTGCATTTGAACAATAAGGAGCCAGTAGATATAGTATACTTAGATTTTGCAAAGGCATTTGATACTGTTCCTCATGCAAGATTGTTGGTAAAAGTTAGAGCCCATGGTATAAGAGGTTATATAGCTGACTGGATAGAAGAATGGCTGAGAAACAGAAAACAGAGAGCTCATCTAAATGGAAATAAGTCTACTTGGAGACCCGTATTGAGCGGAGTCCCACAGGGGTCTGTGCTGGGACCTCTGCTTTTTGTTGTCTATATAAGTGATCTAGAGAAGGGCCTATCGTGTAAAACCTCAAAATTTGCTGATGATACAAAATTAGGCCATAATGTTAAATCAGTAGCAGCAGCAATGACAATACAAAAAGACTTAGACAGAGTAACAGCCTGGGCAGATAAGTGGGAGATGAAATTTAATGTTGATAAGTGCAAGGTTATGCATATTGGGCCAAAAAATCCAGAATTTGAATACAATATGAATGGAATTTGGATTAAAAATGATGATAAAGAGAAAAACTTGGGTGTCACTGTGACTAATGAACTTAAACCCTCAAATCACTGTATGGAAATCAGAAACAAAGCAAATGCTAGACTCAATCTCATGTAGAGACACATTGAATACAAATCACCCAATATTATAAAGCAACTATAAATTTCATATGTGAGACCCCTTCTTGAATACTGTATTCAATTTAATAGTCCCTATTTGATACAAGATATTGAAAAACTGGGAAAAGTACAGAAACGAGCAACAAGAATGATCCCATCTCTAAGACAATTGACATATAAGGAAAGACTGGCGTATCTAAACATGTTCTCATTAAAAAGAGGAGGTTAAGGGGTGATCTGATAGAGGTGGTATAAAATGATAAAAGGGTTGGATAAGATAGATTTTGATTCTCTTTTCATTAAAGATCACAATAACCAGACTAGAGGTCATAGTATGAAATTATTTAGCCAAGATGTAGAACAATTTAAGAAAACATAGTTTTACAAACAGAGTAATTAAGTTTTGGAACAGTCTGACAGAGGAAGTGGTGACTTCAGATACACTTGATTCTTTCAAAAGAAGGTTGGATAGTTTGATGTCTGCAAGGGAATCTGGTGATGGTGTTTAAGCCCATTTTATTGCATGAATGGTGCTAGTTTATTTCATATATTATGTGCATTTGGGTGATAGATCCCACAGCTCAACACAGGTGTTGTGGGATATAGGGAGGCAGCATCTTGGGTTAGGGGATACTCTCTGTCCTTACACACCCCATTTAAAGAGATTCCTCTGCCGAGCGGTGCTCCCCCATACAGAGCTGGGCAGTATTTAAATACATTTGTATTTAAATACGTATTTAAATACATTTGTGTATTTAGAACTGTATTTATAAATACATTGTTTTTCATGTATTTAAATATAGTATTTAAATACTTTAATGAGTATTTAAATACAATGTATTTTAAATACTCAAAATATAAAAATGTAAATACTTTTACTGGTTTAATACACGTTCTGTACTAGCACAGTACGACGCGTCGACAGTGTAGTACAGCATGGTTCATGTTTCAACGTGTCAGTTCAATCAGTTGTGTGCCACTCTTAGTCAAAGCGGTTGATTTCTTTATCGTGTGCGTGTCATGGCTTCAACAAGCAAATCCGGTGAATCAAACAGTGATATATCTGCAGATAACAATTTAGTGCACCTCTGTTTGATGGAAAATACTTTAAAATTAATCGTACAAAACGGCTCTGCCTTAAGTGGGCCTGTGTAACTAACTCGTTGCAATCAATCCAATTTGCGATGAAAAATTCATTGATGAAAAAGCTTTTAAAATCGTCTGATCTATCGAGTGGTGTATTTATTTCGAATTCACCGTGTCCCCTAAAGTAGAAATTTATCAAAACATGAATTAGTGAATGCATATGTTAAAATTTGTATGTATTTAAAATGTATTTACAAATGTATTTAAATACAATTGATGTATTTTGTATTTAGTATCTAAATACATTCGTAAAATGTATTTAGTATTTAGTATTTAAATACATTTCTCCCATGTATTTAGTATTTAAATACATTCAATGTATTTATTGCCCAGCTCTGCCCCCATAGTACTGTGAGATATTGAAAAACTCATGATCTTCACTTGCCCCACAAACACCTTGAAATGGGAGACCCAAAATGGGTGCACACACATTTCTACATTACTGTACAGTCTTTACAGCCACACCTACACTTTTCCTCCTAAGTATATATATTGTAATGTATATGGCTGTAAATTGTGACTTGGTCCGCAATTGATATGGACCGTGACTTATTTTTGGTTGGCAAGGTACTGGTATTGATGGGTACCGTAATGAAATTGAGTGGATTCTTTGGATCTGATATATTTGCATGTCAGTTATAAATAGACAGAGATGGGCAAGATACTTGGAAATGTATCTGAGATACAGATACAAGATACCCAACAAAAATGTATCTGAGATACAGATACAAGATACTCGAAAAAACTGTATCTTCAAGATACAGATACAAGATACATTTTTAAGATACAAGATACTTTTGAAAGAATAATTATTTGAGTTTAGTTTCACCTGGTGAGCCATGAGCGCACGAGTTGTCTCATTCAATTGTTTATTATTATATTTTCTGGATATAAATAAATGCCAAATCAATGGTACTTCAGATCTCAGTATTCATATAGTGATATAACTAAAAGGAAAGCACAAATTAAATATGTATAAATAATCCTGAAAATTTTTAGGTATGGAAAAATAAAATAAACCACACTTTTTCAATTTATGTATTTCAAATAAATTGTTAATACAGGTATGCTCAGTTACCTACTCACGAAGAAAAAATAAAGTTTTCCTCATAATACATTTGCAGGAATAAGCAAATATATGTATAATTCCTGATTTTTAATCATGTTAAAACATGTTAAAACCGCGGGATACAAGATGAAACCTGAGTACGTCTGTGCCGAGACTGTGCGCGCAGCGCAACGGTAGTATTCATGTACAAACATGTAACAGCAATCGCCGGCCTGCTTCAACGTGCGTCAGATATGATCATATTTCATGAATAGTTATTAGCTTCTCTATTTAAAAAGTATCTTATGAAAGTATCTTTGAAAGTGTATCCCGGGATACAAGCTACATGACAAAATGTATCTTAGATACTTCTCAAGATCCTCCAAAAATAAAGTATCTAAGATACGTATCTCAGATACGTATCTTGTATCTTAATAAACCCATCAAATCTTCGCATCGCGGAAAACGACGCTTCGGTCGTTCCATAGATCTTCGCATCGCTGTAAGAGACGCGTAACTTCATTAACACGTAATTCACAAATTATGCCATAATTGGTTAATTTTGAATATGTAGGCGTGTCTCCCACCATTTCTGACCAATTGTAAGTAAGAATTAATCAGCTGAAACGAGTAGAATCTAAGAAAACTGACTCCCAATTGGTTTAGGGTCGTGAAATCCGCAGAGTATAATAAAAATGGCCGCTAATTGGTTCAGGGTCACGCGGTCTGTTTTGCCTTTTTGTTTTGTTTCACTACAGATTTGTTTGTTGGTACTTCTTTTATTTATTTCTTGTAGTACTTGTGTTACCTTATTTCTATACAATAATGTCTTGAAGTGAAAGTGATACTGACATCGTGTGTAATGATTCAAGTATATCGGGGTGTAGGTATCAATTCTAAAAATAGGCCAATAGCGATAGCGCTCTCAAAAAACATTAATTTATATTCATTGAGGCAGTGAAACTCGTTTTCTTTTCAGATATGCAAGTTACCCATAAAATTTGGAGCTAAAGTAAGTAAAGAAAACTAATTTTGATGGGAGACTTGTCTTGTTAAGAGGCCTCCAAGACTAAACTTCTCTCTACTTTTTTTTTCTTCCAACGTCAGACCATTACTTTGGTCTTATATAATTATTTTAGGAGACTTTAATAAACATAATATTAAAGTACATTTCTTTCTCATTAAAATGATGCATAATAATATATATCTAGCAAGAACAATCCGATCATTGCAAAAAAAAAACTGGAAAAGCATGCAATTCCAGGAATTTCCAGGAACATTTATGCATCGTTTGCATAACATGTGATGGGATACTTTTTGTATCTTAAGATACAAGATACTGCCCATCTCTGTAAATAGATATAGAGTGTAACATATTTGTGGATAGTCGCCTATTATGACTTTGTTCCTCTGGATCCAGAGATTCTATCTCTAGTTTTAAGTTGATAATTAATTAGTTTTAAATTGATAATTAATTAGTTTTGTAAAAATTGGTTGTTGCCAATGTACAGGCAGTTTTTACATACAGTAGTGGAGCCACCTCGATGGGCCGAAGTGGCCCCTAGTGTGCCCACTATAAAAATTTCTTATGTTCTTATGTTCTTTGCTCGTCTTTAAGCTCTTTCGATTTTGTCTATATCTTTGCGCATATGCGGATTCCAAAATTGGATCGCGTACTCCAAATGGGGTCTAAGAACTAATGATTTATATAGAGGAACAATAATATCGCGCGATTTGTATTCAAAATTCCGAGCTATAAAATCTAGCACTTTGTTCGCTTTATTGACCGCTGCTGTACTTTGTTTCGCCACTTTTAAATCACCAGTGACTATAACACCTAAATCTTTTTCCTGCTCTACGCTTGCCAACTCCTTCCCTGATAGGCAAAATTACCGTTACGTTACGCGAACCTATATGTAAAATTTTGCACTTATCGATGTTAAATCTCGTTTGTTATATGACTGACCAATCTACGATTTTATTCAGATCTTCCTGGATTTTACCTCTATCTTCGTCATTAATCACCCTACCACCCAACTACCTACCTGAGGTGACGTGTGTATATATATATGTATATAGTCTAAAGTCACTAAAGTTTTTTCGATTTTATGCCTATAATTTCAATTTTAGACACTTATAAATGGTTCCATCTGATGCGTATTAAAAAAATGAATCATTTGATACCAAATTTATATAGGTTTGGCTTAAAAATTTTGTTTATATGATTTTTTTATATTTTTAAGGCATTTTATTAACATTTTTAGAGTATTTCTCTTGTTGCTTTCAAGTTTATTAAATAAATAAGGCAAATAAAAGAAAATTAATCGTTTTCCGTTTAATTATCAAACAAAAATGGTAAAATAATAAAAATATCCCTCTTTTATGGACTAGAAAAACAAAAGCTTCCTCTACATAAGAAAAACTAAAAAACAAACAAACTTTCTTTTCATAAAAAATTACTAAAACTTCAACTAGGACAACATTTTTGATTCCTTACAGAAAGTAAAGATCAAATTTCGATACAAAGACATTACACAATTATAAAATTAAAACAAGATGAGAAAAAATATAAAACAAGTGCAATGAAAAAAAAAGTACTAAACTCCATAAACCTAAAATCTTCCTTTTAAAATAAAGAACTAAGAATTTATTTTCGATTTTTCGAATGCGCGGCCTAATCTCTGACGTACTTGGTTAATGTTTTTTTCTTGAAATCAGGCACTTTTTGTCTATTGTCTTCAACCACCTGTAGCAGATATTGTTTTTGTTTTTCATCTCTAGTGATCGAATTAGCATAATCTTCTATTAATTTAACACCTCGTTCAGCCGTGTCATTTACTACTTTCATATAGTGTACAAAATTACTCATTCTTTTGAAATCTTCATCATCTTTCCATTCGTTTGCAGATTTTCTAAGCCAGTTGTCAGAATAATTGAATAATTCAAGAAGTGAAGAGCCATGAGTTTGCCCCAGCTAGATCCGGAAGTCTCGTGGAAGGGTTAAGTGTAGGAAATGTTGGTGGTCCTCGTCGGTTAGAAAATCCTCGCTTCTCAAATTTCGATATTGATTTAGCAATTTTGGTCTTCAATTCACCACTTAAATTTTCTGAAAATAAAGAAAGCGGTACCATTTCTTCAGTAACATACCAGAGGTGGCGATCAAGGGCCTTAATAGCCTGGTTTGCTACTTCTTCACCGATTTTCTTGTATGCTTGCAAGTCGTGATATAACTGCAGGTCATTTTCAAGTGCTTCAACTCCTTTTGTAGATGACACCCAAACTTTGATATATATCATTACTATAAATTTGCATACTCTTTCCAGCTTATTCACCATATTTTCAGTGTAACCTGCTTGATCACTAAAAGCAAACATTTTTATACAATACATGATTGTAGCTATCCATCTAGCACGATGCGAGGCTCCAGGATGAAGCCAACGAATTCCTTTTGGTGGAGTTTGATTCAAAATCTGTAGACATAACTCAGCAGTTTCTTTATAATCCCCGCGAAGTAATACATTGCTATCTTCATTTTGCAGGATTTCATAAAGATATTTTGTTACATCTTCAATTTTATTCTTTAGGTATCTGTTTGTTGTTTCCAATGTTTTATGTTTCTTGCTCGTATTTAAATTCTTCCATACAGTTTGTCTAAATTTTTGAAAAATTTCGTGATCAGGGGATATTGATTTGCCAAATATTACTTTAAAAACATCATTCAAAATTCTTTCAAATATATGATGCCTGCATGCGCACCAGAGTATCCTCTGTCCTAATAAGTCTTCTAGTCATTTGCAGGCACCATTGATCCAACCGGAATTCGATGCGGTTATATCGAAAACCAACGAAACCACTCTTCCTTCAAGGTTCCAATCCATAGCAGCTTCAAACGTGGCTTGGGCTTGAGAAAATCCAGTAGCTGAGGCCTACCGTAGCCTTTGTTTTAGATTAACCTCAGCTCTATTATATTGAAGAGGCATAGGCCTGCCTATTAATTTTCTTAGTATATTTTACTTTATAATATAAGCCTATTATGTTTCATGTATTTTCTTAGCAGGTGGCCTACAAAAGCCAAATTGTAACTCTAGCCTAGCTGAGGCCTACCGTAGCCTTTGTTTTAGATTAACCTCAGCTCTATTATATTGAAGAGGCATAGGCCTGCCTATTAATTTTCTTAGTATATTTTACTTTATAATATAAGCCTATTATGTTTCATGTATTTTCTTAGCAGGTGGCCTACAAAAACCAAATTGTAACTCTAGCCTAGCTGAGGCCTACCGTAGCCTTTGTTTTAGATTAACCTCAGCTCTATTATATGAAGAGGCATAGGCCTGCCTATTAATTTTCTTAGTATATTTTACTTTATAATATAAGCCTATTATGTTTCATGTATTTTCTTAGCAGGTGGCCTACATACTTCCTTAGTTTTCCTGTTCAACTTAACACAATCCCATAATGAGGTTTAACTGTAATTCACCATCCACAGGTTACTGGGCCTATATAGCATATATATTTTAATTATCAATTTTTACCATTTTTGGTCTAGAATATTACTTACAGTATTCTTGTCTCTCTCTTTGCAGACAAGGTTGTCATTGTGGCTATTATTAGTTGTTTATTTTTATTAGTGTTACATTATTTATATATTAATATTATTTGTATATTATTTGCACAATATTATTCGTATATCAATATTAATTCTATTAGTTGTTTAACATTATTTGTATATTAATATTAGTTCCATTAGTTGTTTATCAGTATTAGTTGCAGACTGTTATATATTAGCTAAACGGTGCCACTATTTAATTCTCCATTATATGTCAAAGTTGTTACGGGTAAAAATCCCCTTTGCATTTATAAATAATTGTTGCATATAATTTATTAATCGTTGTCAATAAAATACAAAATTCATATTGATGATTTTATAATCAGTCCTTCCCTTTTTACTAAAATTAATTTTTGCGCCGCAGTGCTGGATGCCAATCTAGTATTTGGGCGCTGGTGACCCTGGCATTTAGTTAATTATCTACGTAAACTTGTAAAGGTCTATAATAATAAATCAGACTCTTACAAGGGATATCTGGAACCGCTAAAATTTTGCCTTCCTTCGCACTTGGCATTCCCGAAACTAAAATAGCCAACCGTTCTTTCTTTTCACCTCTCAATTCTGTAACTATTTTAGAATCCCAATGAAGCGAACAGAAATTTGGAGGCTCAAAATCGATTTTCACTTTCTTAGATGTATTCTCCCTAATTTTCTTTCCTGCATTCCAAGAAGTTGTTCTGGACAGGCTGACTGTTTCTAAATCTATATCACAGGCAGAAAGCACAGTAGCAGCAAAAGCTGTTCTTTGATTTAATGACAAGTTTAATCTGTCAGCTATATTGCTAACTTTAGAAGACTTCATAATATTTTGACGCTTAGGATCTTTTTTCGCACTCGAAAGTTTAAATTCTGGATCATCTTGCTCCGATTCTGAAGACGAATTTTCTTGATAGACCATATTCATTTTAGATGTTCCAGGCATTGCTTTCATTGTGATTCTTTTAGTTCACGGTTTTTTATTTCTTGGATTCTTTCAGCTTTAGCTTTAGTCTTCTTTTCATATATTTTATCTAGACCTCCTAAGCACATTTCCCTTTCTCCTCTCTGATCTTCCAGAAATTTAACATCCCAAATTTTCGATTCATTACTTCTTTGTGGATCTTTCTTTATAATTTCTTCAGCGTTCTGAGAGCTGATGTCAAAAAGTTTTTTTTAAAACCTGGTTAAATTCCTGAAGTTTATTGTTATAATTAGGACGTTCTGCAATTCGTGCAATAGTATCTCTCTCTTAATTAAGTCCTTTAATAACTGTTTAGGTCTCGGATGACGCCCAACATCTTCAGAAGGTATACTGGCCAGGATCCAAAAACGTTTAACTTTTTCCAAAACTACTTTTATTGTCTCCTCTACTGAGTTATTCCTCATAGAGTTTCTTTTTAGACTTAAAAAGTGACAAAGAACATCTCCATTTGAGGGAAAAAGTGCCCCTCTGTGTGGTTCCAAATGAGGAAGATCAAGAACAGAATCATCACGTTCCTTATCTTTTCTTAACTTTCGTTCATTCGAAGCCATAGTTAATCATTAGGTAACTAGTTGACTAGCTAAAATCCTCAAAAAAATAAGAAAAAAGTAAATAAAAACAAAATTTTTAAGCCAAACCTATATAAATTTGGTATCAAATGATTCGTTTTTTTAATAAGCATCGGATGAAACCATTTATAAGTGTCTAAAATTGAATTTATAGGCATAAAATCGAAAAAACTCAAATTTGTAAAAAAAATTTGACCTTAAAATTTTCGAATCGAGTGCTCGGGGGTCAAATTTTTTTATTTCGGTCTAAAAATTGGTTAGCATACTTAAATCATCATTTGTCACGATATGATGGGGCTGGACATTAATAACTTTGAGATTCGTCCAAAACGGTCTTTACAGCCACACCTACACTTTTCCTTCTAAGTATATATATTGTAATGTATATGGTTGTAAATTGTGACTTGGTCCGCAATTGGTATGGACGTGACTTATTGTTGGTTGGCAAGGTACTGGTATTGATGGGTACCGTAATGAAATTGACTGGATTCTTTGGATCTGATATATTTGCATGTCAGTTATAAATAGATATAGAGTGTAACATATTTGTGGATAGTCGCCTATTATGACTTTGATCCTCTGGATCCAGAGATTCTATCTCTAGTTTTAAATTGATAATTAATTAGTTTCAAATTGATAATTAATTAGTTTTGTAAAAATTGGTTGTTGCCAATGTACAGGCAGTTTTTACATAGTGGAGCCACCTCGATGGGCCGAAGTGGCCCCTAGTGTGCCCACTATAAAAATTTCTTATGTTCTTACGTTCTTTGCTCGTCTTTGAGCTCTTTCGATTTTGTCTATATCTTTGCGCATATGCGGATTCCAAAATTGGATCGCGTACTCCAAATGGGGTCTAACTAATGATTTATAAAGAGGAACAATAATATCGCGCGATTTGTATTCAAAATTCCGAGCTATAAAATCTAGCACTTTGTTCGCTTTATTGACCGCTGCTGTACTTTGTTTCGCCACTTTTAAATCACCAGTGACTATAACACCTAAATCTTTTTCCTGCTCTACGCTTGCCAACTCCTTCCCTGATAGGCAAAATTACCGTTAAGTTACGCGAACCTATATGTAAAATTTTGCATTTATCGACGTTAAATCTCATTTGTCATATCATCATATGACTGACCAATCCACGATTTTATTCAGATCTTCCTGGATTTTACCTCTATCTTCGTCATTAATCACCCTACCACCCAACTACCTACCTGAGGTGACGTGTATATATATATATATATATATATATATATATATATATATATATATATATATATATATATATATATATATATATATAGTCTAAAGTCACTAAAGGAAAAAGTCACTGAAAGAAAGCTGAATGGCAACACAGAGAGATAAACAGAGCAACGTGGGCTGTTCGTTTGTTTTGGCTGGACTAGAGCATGCATATTCATATCTGACTAAATCGTTGGTGCTAAGTTTAAATTGGTGATGTTTCTAAGGTGACAAATGGAGTAGAAGGTTGTCAATAAATTATATGAATTAAGGGTAATGTCTATAGCTGCTAAATTAGTAAAGTTAGAGAGTTGTTGTTGTTGTTGTTGGTTAGCCGATCAGCCGACCCTGATTGAGCAAGCTCTAGCTAGAGCGGTACATTCTGTCATAATGTGTTCAATTGTTTGTGGTGTGGCCTGGCACAGTTGGCAGATGTCGTCTGTGGAGTTGTCTAGTCTGTGCTTATATGTCTGTAAGTTGGGGTGATGTCCACGTCGGAATCGTGCTAAGTTAACTCGATCCGATCTACTCAGGCTGGTCTCTGACTTGTCAATGGGTAGCGGCTTCGCACCTAGGACCGCATTCGGACCGAGTCGTGTCAGTGCTTTGTGGGTTAGGTGTGTGTGTATGTGTTTTCTGTACTGTGTGATGTCTGTGGGGCGTGGTATGGAATGGACTATTCGGTTATAATGTCTCTCTGGTGTTACTTTAATGGTGCGAGGTGTCGGTGCATGATTGTACATGTAGTGGCAAGGGTGTTGTGGGTTAGTTGTCGCTGCTGCCATGAATTGTGTTCCCCTCATGTCTAAATGTTCCCTAACTTTCAGTATTTTTGTTTCTGTGTGCAGGTGTTCTATTGGTGTTGTTTGAGTGCATCCTGTAATGATACGAAGTGCGTTGATTTGTATTGTTTGTAAGGTGTTTATGTGTGTGTTTGAGATAATGGGTGCCCAGTATGGGCGAGCATAGTCCATAATTGAGCGGATATATTGTTTGTATATGAGTGATGTTGTTTCCTGCTGGTGTCCAAAGTTTGTGCCTGTTAATACCCTAAGCGTGTTAAGTCTTGACGTACATTTGTTTTTAATGTCCTGAATGTGGTTTGCAAAAGATAATGACCCCAAGTATTTTGGTTCTGTGAGTGTGTGGAATGTTGGTGTTGTTTAGTGTAAGCTGTGGAGTTATCTGGTGTTCTTTTGTATTCCTTGTAAGCAAGGTGATGGTTGATTTTGTGGGCACTACTTTCAGTCTATTGTGTGTGAACCAGTCTTGTATACTATTTATGTATGTTTGTAGGTTATTTGTAGCGGTGTCGATGTTGTTGTGGGTGGATATTAGAGTGATGTCATCTGCATATGATGATAAGGTAAGCTTGTTATCTATGGGTGTTGGAATGTCATGCATGTATAAGTTGAAGAGTGTTGGTGAGAGAACAGAGCCTTGAGGGACCCCGTTCAGAAAAAGCTTGTTTTTGGATGACTTGCCATTAAATGTGACATGTGAGTATCTTCCTGAAAGATAGTTGCTCAGCCATCTTTTAGTGTTATTGTGCATGTTTGTGTTGAGTATTTTGTTTATGAGAGGGAAGCGTGGGATAGCATCAAATGCTTTACTAATGTCTATTGTTGCTAATAGTGTACGTTGAGCTGGTCGTCTGGAGTTGATGCCATCCATGATGTGCTGCGTGAGGTTAGTGAGTAATGTCGTGGTTGAGTGGTGAGGTCTGAATCAATGTTGAGTAGGCGATAGTGGTATGTGTGGGTTGGTGATTTGTAAGATTAGTCTTTCTGTTACTTTGGAAGGTGTGCATAGTAAAGTAATGGGTCTTAGGAAGCTGGTTCTGTTGGATTTTTGTTTGGTTTGAGTAGTGTAATAATTTTACCTTGTTTCCATATGTCAGGAATAATACAGTGTTGGTATGAATATGTGCTGATGTTTGTGAGAGCTAGTATTCCCTGTGGGCCCAAGTGTTTAAGGTGTATGTTAGATGTTATCTGGTCCAGTGGCCTTCGAATTCTTAATGCTTTTGATGATCTTGGTGGCAGAGGCGTATCAATACTTTTTGCCGCTCGGGGTGAAAATGCCCCCCCCACTGTAACAATTTTCAATTTTAAAAACAATTCCTTTACAAAAATACACTTCTAAACAAAACTTTTATTGGAAGAAAAACTTAAATATAGCAACTTCAATTTTAACAATACTACATAATGTACCGTACATAATACACTACATAATTTTAACAATAACGCGCGACAATGATGAGATATAATTTTTTGGAGGGTTGCATTTTAAAACATAAAAACCCAAAATTTTGCATACTGCGCCCGCCTGACAGTAATTTGCCGCCCCTCGGGAAGTGCCGCTCGGGGCGGTCGCCCCTCTCGCCCCTCCCTTGATACGCCACTGCTTGGTGGTCTGGTCTGTATTGAAGGGTGTAATGGTCGTGTCAAGTCTGTGGTTTTCTTGTGTTAGAGAGTTTAGGTAGACTGCTTTGTGGGACGCAGGGAATCTATGGTAGGCCCTAAAGAATATCTAATTCAACGCACTGGTAAGTGCCTATGTTGTTTAAAAACCTAGTAACTTAGCGGGGTCACTAACCCCACTCTATTACAATGTCATCCGCAAACTTTGAAACTATATATATTTTATTGATGTTATAAAGCTCTATTAAATTCACTTTACAAATTTATAAGCCTGCACCATTGCACGATGTAACAATCTTGTATCTAAACAACCAAACTGAATTGCAAGAGAGCTCTCTATAAGACCACACCCTGTAAGCGCCGCATTCAACAAACGAGTAGAAAAGACGCGCAGTGACCCCAAAAAATGATGCCACAAGAGTGCCCAAACAATGATGCCACAAGAGCCCCAAAATGCTAGCTCTAAATTAAGTGAATTTTTCAATAACCTTATAATTACAAGATGGATATATATATATATACATACATATATATACACACACGCCTTAACTTAATATATACAAGCAATGCCGAAGAGGCATTGTTGTCATTACCTTCTGCAAGTTTCGCCAAGTCTTCTCCATGAGGCTGTAACTCAAATGTTTCGTCTTGACTATCCGAGTTTTTGCTGATTTTTAAAGCATAGAGTTTTTGTATAGGTCTCTTTAATTTTCCTCCTGAAGTCTTTACCTACCAGTGCAGACCTAACTAAATTGTCTTTGCCAACAAACAACTCTTCAATTATGCCAAACTTCCAGCATTGCCTTGGTCTTTCATCCCCAATCATTACCACTTCTCCCACCTTGATATAATTTGCATTGGACCCCTTTACATTGCCTGATGGGTAATAATTGAGTTCTGGCAGGTATTCTATCTGCCACCTCTTCCATAACTGATCTTGTAGCTCTTCAAGGTACTTGAACCTTCTGGTTAACTCTTCTTGAGTGATCTGGATAGGCTGTAAGTCTTCTGGCAAACTGGGGCTTGATGTTAATCGTTTACCACAAAGAAAATGATTTGGTGTCAACGACTCTGCATCCTGCAAACTGTTATAAACAAAGGTGATAGGCCTACTGTTCACCACTGCTTCTACTTCACACAAAACAGTGCAGAATTCTTCTTTGCTCAAATGAGCATTAGCTAAAAGTTTCTTTAATGGACACTTTACACTTCTCACTAGCGGTTCCCAAAATCCTCCCCACCATGGTGCTCTCTCAACAATAAACTCCCACTGTACCCCATGGTATGAAACGTAGGATTGGAATCCCTCCTCTTTTAGCGAGGACCAAACTTCTTGGAGCTCCTTTACAGCCCTTTTGAGCGTTTTTGCTTTATCCGATATGATTTTATTTGGGAAACCCCTTCTGTTCACAAACCTTTTAAAGGCCAAAAGAAATACATCACTACTTAAGTTGCTTACCAACTCTAAATAGATTGCTCTGGTGGCAGCACATGTGAAAAGACATATATAACCTTTGTTAGACTCCTCTTGCTCATACACATAGACTGGACCTGCGAAGTCTACTCCCACTACATCAAATGGGGCAGTATAGACACACCGTTCTCTTGGAAGTGGAGCCACCTTTTCATAATAAGGCTTTGCACTCCAACGCTTGCAAACCACACATTTATGCAAGACCTTTTTTACTACTTGTCTAATTTTGGGAATCCAAAACTGTTGTCTGAGCTCTATTGTCACTTCTCTAACTCCAACATGTAACAACTTATGATGAGTATCCAGGATCAAAAGTTCCACAAAGTGCCCCCCCGAAGGTAAAAAAATTGGATGTCTTTTCTCCTCTGGAAGCCCAGAAAACTGTAGTCTACGTCCTACTCTCAAAAAATCCTTATCCAAAAACACATCCAAACCCTTGAGAGCAGAATGTGTTGGTAGAACCTATAATGGACGGCTGGTGAGCAATTCCTTCTCTTCACCAAATTTTTCCTTCTACACATATTCCACCCAGTATTGCCTGGCTTGCTGAATCTCCTTACTGTTCAGAATTCCTTCCCTTCTTGTTTCTCCCTTAATGTTGTTTGTAAATCTATATACCCATGCTGTCACTCTTAACAACCTTTTCAGACTGCTAATGTCCTCAAGCCTCAATATGGGGTCCTGCTGCATAACTTGACAACTGTTCACAGTGCATTTTCTCACCTCACTCACCCATGCTTCTTCAGTCTGGCATTCTCCTACAATAGGCTGATTAGAAGGCCAGTTTTCACTTCCAAGTTTTAGCCACTCTGGCCCATTCCACCACAAACTTGACTGTGCAAGATCTTTCACCGAAATTCCTCGTGTTGGTAAATCAGCTGGGTTTTGGGTGCCTGGACAATGCTTCCATTGCTTGGGCTCTGTGTGTGCTTGAATTTCCTCCACCCTATTGGCAACAAATGGTTTCCATTTCCTTGCCTAACCAGTGCCAAACTATAGTGGAGTCTGTCCAATAATAGCTTGGAATGTCATAAAGGGCCAAAGACTTTTGCACTGTAACTGCAAGCCGACTAGCAATAACTGCACCCATCAATTCCAACCTTGGAATAGAAAGCCTTTTCAAAGGTGTTACTCTGCTCTTTGCAGCAACCAACGTGGAACTTCCTCTTTGAATGTGCCTCTTATATAAATACAAGTTGCATAGGCTTCCTCACTTGCATCACAAAAGATGTGCAGCTCCAAAATGTCTAGACTCTAGACTGTTGTTCAACTCTCCAAAGTGCCATTTTGGGATTTCAATGCCTCCAAGATGTGCCAATTCTTTGAACCAATATATCTACCTTACCACCATATGATCAGGTAACTCTTGGTTCCAACCAAGTCCAATTTCCCAGAGGCTCTGAAACTAAATTTTTTACTTTATCACAAATGGAGCCAGGAATCCAAGATGATCAAAGACCTTCGAAGCCAAACTAAGAGTTGTACGTTTTGTCCACCTTGTCTCATTCTCAGCCAGCTCTACTAAAGATTTCCCATTGAAGGTAAACAAATCCTCTCCTTGCTGCCAAACAATGTCTAGCACCTTTGTGTCTATTGCCCACAACTACTTAATACCAGAATCCTCAATACTTTCTGCTGCATCAGGTCCTACACAGGACTGACTCATAAACTGTTGTAACTGAGAATGATTGGTCTGCCTTTTTCTAAGCTCCATACCAGCCTCCCTCATTATAGCTCAAGCCTCCATGAGTATCTGTTTAGCCATTTCTGTATTATCCACGGAACACAGCAAATCATCAACATAAATTTTTTCCTTATGTGTTCAATAGTGTTAGGATAGACCAGAATATTTCTTAAAATGGTACTGCATAGTAGCTGCCAACAGAAATGGACTAGAGCCAGAGCTGGGCAGTATTTAAATACATTTGTATTTAAATACGTATTTAAATACATTTGTGTATTTAGAACTGTATTTATAAATACATTGTTTTTCATGTATTTAAATATAGTATTTAATTACTTTAATGAGTATTTAAATACAATGTATTTAAATACTCAAAATACAAAAATGTAAATACTTTTACTGGTTTAATACACGTTCTGTACTAGCACAGTACGACGCGTCGACAGTGTAGTACAGCATGGTTCATGTTTCAACGTGTCAGTTCAATCAGTTGTGTGCCACTCTTAGTCGAAAGCGGTTGATTTCTTTATCGTGTGCGTGTCATGGCTTCAACAAGCAAATCCGGTGAATCAAACAGTGATATATCTGCAGATAACAATTTAGTGCACCCTCTGTTTGATGGAAAATACTTTAAAATTAAATCTAAAGACGGTAATAAGGTAAAGTGCACCTGCTTGCTGTCTAAACATCTACGCATTAATTGTTACTCATTTTGCAATGATATAATGAGTATAATATGTCACTGGTTGAACATCGTAAGTTCAAAGTTCTTTTGTTTTTGTTTTGTTCTAAAAAGGGAAATATATAATCGGAAATTAGATTGTACTATTTCTTTATCCTTTATCAAGCATTTTATATTGTTGTTACTCATGAATTAGTGAATGTATATGTTAAAATTTGTATTTATTTAAAATGTATTTACAAATGTATTTAAATACAATTGATGTATTTTGTATTTAGTATCTAAATACATTCGTAAAATGTATTTAGTAGTTAGTATTTAAATACATTTCTCCCATGTATTTAGTATTTAGTATTTAAATACATTCAATGTATTTATTGCCCAGCTCTGACTAGAGCTGAGGCCACACAACACTGACTTCATTCTATATACTTGAACCTTCGGTTCATTTTCCAACAAGTCTTTCGTATCCACCCACAGATACCTTACTGCATCTCTGTCCTCTGGTTTTAACTTTATCCGCAAAAAGGCTTGCTTCACATCTGCAGTCAATGCTACTCTACCAAACCTGAATCTCAGTAACAAGGAAAATAAATCTGCATTTAAATTTGGCCCAGCATTCAAACAGTCATTCAAGGACACACCACCTTTGTCCTTAGCTGAGCCATCAAAAACTACCCTCAGTTTGGTGGTAGTTTTGTCTCGCCGTACTACTGCATGGTGTGGCAGATAATGTGCCTCCTGGCTCACCAGCTCACCTTGCACCCTTTCAGCATAGCCCTCATTTAAGGGGTTCCAAAAACCTTAGCCCCCCCCATTTGCAGCTTACACGTTTACTTATATCGAAATAGTTTTTAGTGATTATAAAAATATATAAAATTATTTATTTATTGCAGGTATTAAAATTACTCTAGCTGATAAAGTGATAATATAATGGCTTCTCAATTAATTAGTGATTCGGAGAGGCAACGTGTGATAGATCGCATACGAGCAATAACATTTCGGGAGGCTCGTGATGCCGGAGCCACCTTTATAACACGTTCATGGGTTGCCAAAAAGTTGCGAAGAAGTGAGGACTTCGTCAAAAGAAATTGGAATAAAACTTTGGATGAATGTGAAATGGATACAACCAAATCTGGGCGCCCAAATTTGCCACTCTCTCAGGAAACAAAGGACATCATTGAAAGCGGTACGTGTAAACGGAAAAACAGCTGTGCTAAACTTTCTAGAGAGATCGAAGTGTTGAGAGGAAAGATCGTTAGTGGTGAGGTAATTCGACTGTATCGTCATAGGCAAGGTTTAAAGCCTTGGCATGAACTTCCAAAGCCAAGAAAAACTCAACTTAACATCGATGACAGAATGTGGTTTGCCCATTATCTTGAAGATTGGGATGTAGATGATTTCATGCATTTAGCTGTCTCCGATGAATTTTTTGTTTACGTAACACGTCGGCCTAACTACCAAAATGATCGAGTGTGGGCCACAACACCAGATGAAATCGATGACAATGAACATTATCGCGAATTGTTAAAAAGTCCAGACTGTGTTGGTGTGTTTGTTTTGTTCACTGCAAAGAAGCTCATTTGGGTGCTGAAGCCAAATGGTCAGAGTTGGGATGGACAGTATTTTCGTGATATTATTCTATCCCAGCATGTCATTCCTTTTCTAAGAAACCCAAACAATGTTATGGATGTCGATCAGGCACTAGCGTAGCTATAGGGGGGCGGAGGGGGCGGTCCGCCCCGGGCGGCACTTTTTGAGGGGCGGCACTTTTGGTCTACTGCAATGAAAAAAAAAGTTTTTTTTATGTCGGGACAGTAGAAGGATACAAGACGCCAGACACAATTTTATTTTTCCACGAAAACACTGCTTCCTTCGTTAATTTCCGACAATGGTAAGGATTGTGTTCCCTTGAAGATGGCCTTATTGACCATCATACCTATTTAAGCGCTTAGTTGTGCTTAATTAATAATAGCATTGGTATAAATGCATTTATTTCATTAAAAAGGGAAATAACCCATAAAGTTCTGTAAATACGTTATAATCTATAAATATACGTTTAATATTTATAAATAATCAATATCAAAACTAATATGCTGGTATTAGTTGTAAAATGATAATGGTAATCCCAGGATTCGGCCGAGAAGGAATTCGAGAAGAAATACTTCAGAAAGTTGAGGTAAAATGCTTCCCGATGGGCGGATCGGGAAGCGGCCAATCGCGAAGCGAATTCTGAGACATTGATAAGGAAGAGTTCCTCGTTGAGAGAAAAAGACTTCAGCATTTTATTGCTGTTGCTGCTACGCAAGACGAAACAGAGACGTGGAAGAAAGGCCCCCTTGAACTTTTGCAGTTTATTCAAAAGTATAATCTTGGTAACTCGGTTCCAAATATTGTAATACTGCTGCGGATTTTTCTCACAATTGCTATTAGTGTTGCTAGCTGTGAGAGTTTTTCTAAACTAAAACTGATAAAGAATTACCTAAGATCTACTATGAGCACCTTGCGGTTGAGAAATCTTGCCATACTGTCTATAGAACAACAATTGACAGACGAAATAGACTTCGACAATGTCATCGAAAATTTTGCTAACAGAAAAGCAAGAAAAATAACTGTGTAGAATGTTGTAGTTAATTTTTTCACTTCAGAAGTAAACATGTGTGGTGCCGCGTTTGTTAGCGGGCTAGAGATAAAGTAAAGGCCAATTTGAGGCTTTATTCAACATAAACATAGCATAGATCTGAAACACAGAAAACAATAATTAGTAAAGACTTGTTACACAGAAAACAATAATTAGTAAAGACTCATTACATTCCTCTCTTCTTTTATAATACGTGATACATTGCACGGTAAGAAACAAAACGACAAGTTCAAGATATTTTGGAAGAAAGAAGAGTCTACAAGTTTAGGCGTTGAGCTGGGTATCTGATTCGAGTGCTTCTTCTCAGAGGGGGACTCGTCTCGGAGGTTACTGACACAGGTGGGCCTCTCTCGACTTCGACTGGAGTCGCTTCGACGGGAGCTGTTGGGACCGTGTGTCGGCGGATCTCAGCGGGTTCTGAGTCGTCCGTTAGCGGGGTGGAATTGATTGGCGGACTGGGTACGGGGGGTTCATAGTGATTCGTGTCATCCGTATTGCTACGTCCCGCCGGTGCCAGGTCCCTGATGGATACGGTATCTTCTCTCCCATTCGGATGCCGTATAAACGCGTAGTTGGGGTTTGCCTCAATTAACTCAACTTCCTCGACGAGGGGTCGTTCTTGGATCGGCGAATGAATTGGCGAAGGAGTACAGTTCCCGGAGAAGACAGCCACGTCGGTAGTGCAGAACCGGTAGAAGTACGCCGCGGGTGCGTGAATAGACGCTCGTGAGGAGTTTCGTTCGTGGCCGTACACAGCAGCGATCTAATCGAGTGCAGCGCGTCTGGTAGGACGGACTCCCATTGCGACATCGGCAACCCGCGATCTTCTATGGCTAGTTTGATGGTGTTCATGATGATTCCATTGTAACGTTCGCATTGCCCGTTTCCTTGGGGGTGATACGGCGTTGTGCGACTAGTCGCGATACCATGTTTAGTTAGGAACAGTTTTAGTTCCGAAGACATAAACGATGTCCCTCGATCTGTGTGGATGTAAGAGGGAGTTCCGAAGGTAGAAAATAACTCGGTGAGACGGGCGATAACGGTTGACGTGTTCGTATCACGGCACGGGAAGGCAAAAGGAAAGCGTGAATACTCGTCGATTACTGTTAGGATGTAAGGTCGCGAAGTTGCGCTCGGAAGCGGGCCTTTAAAGTCGATGTTAAGTCGGTCAAACGGGGACATGGCCCGTATTAAGTGACTAACTTCTGGTTTATAGTACTGTGGCTTACATTTAGCGCATGTTTGGCATTCCGACGTAACTCGTTTGATGTCATCCACTGAGAATGGTAGGTTCCTAGCTCTCACAAAATGAGTCATTCGGCGGACTCCTGGGTGTATCAGATTAACATGCAGCTGGGCGAGGGATATTCTTGGAGTAGCAGCGCAAAAGGATCGCGACAATGCGTCTGCGGCTCGGTTCTCGGGGCCCGGTCTGTATTTTATTGTGAATGAGTAGCCGGCTAGTTCTACACGCCAACGGAGAATCTTATCGTTCTTAATACGACCAGTAGCTTTTCCATCGAACATGAAAGATACGCTCCGCTGGTCGGTGACGACAGTAAAGTGTCGATAAGCTAAGAAGTGCTTCCACTTGCGAATGGATTCGATTACAGCGTATGCCTCCTTTTCAACGATGTGATGGCGACGTTCTGTGTTATTCAGAGCGCGAGAAAAGAACGCCACCGGGCGGCCGTTCTGGGTGAGGGTGGCTCCGATTGCTGAAGAGGAAGCGTCCGTCTCCACAGTGAACGGCAGTTCTTCATCGATTGAACCGACGACAGCTTTCGAGATATCATCTTTGAGTGTTTGGATCGTTGATACTTCCTCGCGAGTTAATGGGAATGATGAAACGTTGAGCAGAGGTTTGATCTTGAGGGAATAGTTCTGAATCCATTTAGCATAGTATGCGAATAGTCCGATTACGCGTTGTAGAGACGACTTGTTGCGAGGAGTTTGAAGTTCTTGTAGTGGCCGGAGGCGTTCGGGATCGGGCCGCAATACGCCATGAGAGATAGAATATCCGAGCAGGTGCACTGATGTCATCGAAAGCTTGCATTTTTCCTTGTTTAGACTCAGATTTACTCGTTTAGCGGCTTCCCAGAAATGTCGAAGGTTCTCATCGTGCTCTTCCCAAGTGGTTCCGCAGATGGTGAGATCGTCGAGGTAGGCGTATGTTGATGATAAGTTGTTCGAGGATATGAATTCGTTCATGACGCGCTGGAAGGCCGCGGCTCCGTTAGTTACTCCCATAGGGATCCTTCTGAATTGGTATAGATTTCCGTCAGCCTCGAATGCTGTGAAAGGTCGTTCAGACGGATCGATTTCTACCTGGTAGTATGCGCTTGACAGATCAATTACGCTGTAGTATTTGTGTTGTGAGACTTTGTTGGCTATATCATCGATTCGCGGAAGAGGATATGCATCTAGCATGGTAAATCGGTTGACGGTTTGAGAGAAATCGATTACCATGCGTTTTTTTTTTGTTTCGGTAGATGTGATGACTACTTGAGCACGCCAGGGTGAGTTACTGGGTTCAATTATCTCATCCCTGAGTAGCTTTTCGATTTCTTTCCCAATGAAAATTTTGTCCTCAGAGCAAAATCGTCTGGACTTCGTGGCGATGGGACGACAATCGGCAGTTAAGTTGCCGAATAGTGGTGGGGCTGAAATTCTTGATCGAGTAAGGCCGCATATATGGAGTGCTGGCTCCGGACCTCCGAAATTGATGTTCAATTCCTTGTGTCTGATTAAGAATGGGGTACCGAGTATTATGTCAGCGCACAGATCCGACAAGACGGATAGTTCGAGCTTTTCGTAGTCGCGGTCTCCCATCGTAACCTTCACTGTACATCGACCTGAGATGGCTGCGGATAGATTAGGCGAAGCCATTGATACGACGCCCGAGTGCGGAAGAATGGGCAGCTCTAAGTGTTTGGCTAGATCCTCACGAATGAAGTTGTCCGAGCTGCCAGTATCCAACAAGGCGAGACACGAACGGCCGTTGACGAGGATATCGACTGTTGAGTTGGTAGGCATGGAGGAGCTACACGATAGAGTGGTACTAATGGTCGCTAATGCTGCGGCTGAATGAGACGCTGTGGTTTTATCCTGTTTTTGACGTGCCGAGGAAGTACTTGAGCGGCAGACTTTGGCCCAGTGGCCGGTCTTTTCACATTTCGCACAGATAGAATCCTTTGCTGGACACCTGCTTCGTGGGTGGCGTCGAGACCCGCAGAAGAAGCACAGAGCGGCTTTGTTGTCGAAATTCGTAGCGGCTGAAGAGTTTGGGAGATCGTCTCCTTGGACGCAGGCAGGCCGGGCAGAGTCAGTAGTCGGCGACGGTTCGTGGCGAGAGCCAGTGGCTGCAACAGCACCGTAATGAGTGAGGTACGATTCTGAGTTTTTCTGGGCCTGATCTAATGTTCGAGCCTGGACGATAGCCTTTTCCAGTGAGAGTGTGTCATTTTCGAGTAAGCGGGTACGGATGGCGCTATCTCTAATTCCTCGGATGAAAGCGTCTCTCACAGATGAACTCCTGTTTTCGTCGGCGGAAACCGATTTGAAGTTGCAGTCATTGGCTAGTTGTTGAAGAATTTGCAAGTACTCATCGAGGGTTTCCTCGGGCTTTTGGTGACGGGTGGACAACAGGTGGCGAGCGCATACCTCGTTTGGCTTCTTGACGTAGGTGGCCTCTAAGGCTGCCATGGCATCCTCATAAGTAGAGCAGTCTTGAATGATATCAGCGACATCGGGGCCGATATGTATGAATAGAACCTCCAATTTATTGGGGTTGTGTTCGGCGATAGTACTCAAGAAATATTTGAATCCGCGCGACCATAATTTCCATAGTTTCCCAGCTTGGGGAGAATTCGGAGAAGTAATAAATTTATCCGGGCGAATCACCTTCTCCATGATATAGTAAGATTACTGGATGAATATTTGCTTGCTGTATCTGAAAGGCCGACTGAATGGCTGATTGAAATGTTGAATAAATTGTGGTGCCGCGTTTGTTAGCGGGCTAAAGATAAAGTAAAGGCCAATTTGAGGCTTTATTCAACATAAACATAGCATACATCTGAAACACAGAAAACAATAATTAGTAAAGACTTGTTGCACAGAAAACAATAATTAGTAAAGACTCATTACAACATGTTGTCCTAATATTTTTCACAGGTTTTTTTCTATACGTCGTTTTCACTTTTTGTTTAAGTATGTTTGTTATGTGTATTGTGTTGTGTTTCAGGGGGGCGGCAAACTCAAGGACCGCCCCGGGCGGCACAAACTCTAGCTACGCCACTGCGATCAGGTCACACTTCTGCACGATAAGGCCCCCCCTGCTTTAAGACATTAGCCACTCAACCATAAGATCGATTTCTTTGGAAATGAAGAATGGCCAGGAAATTCTCCTGACCTGAACGTCAGTGAACACATTGGATCAGTTATAAAGGACAAAGTTGAATGTCTCTTGTTTCAAGAACCTGCAGCAAATCGATTTTCGAAGGATACAATGACGCAACACATTGAAACTGTTTTAGCAAATTTGCGTAACGATCAAGATCTATTCACGTCACTTTTGGCAAGCTACCCAAAGCGAATTCAGGCTGTCTCGGAAGCCAATGGCGGGAACACCACGTTTTAATTGTTTCTCATTAAATGCAGGATTAAATTATCTTTTGTAAGGTATGTTTACTTTTACTGTACCTCTAATGGTTTAGGCCATGGGGGGGGGCTAAGGTTTATTGGAGCCCCGTACATAGCTTAGGATGGCCTCATTATATTCATTTAAAACTCCTCATTTTTTCTTAGCCTGTGCAATAAAGTCTCCAACCTCCTATTAGCTAGCTGAAGGTTTGAACTGGGTTTGCAAGAATCCTTCCAAGGGAAGCCAACTTCATAGCAACCATCTCTAAACCCAATCCCTTTTTCAAATTGCTCTAAAACTTCACTGTTCACTGCACTTGCCTGCTTCTCCTGTTTATCCTTTGTGCCAATGGATTCAAGTTCCCAAAAGGCTTTCAAATGCCTTTCCAAACCATAGCTGTTCTCCTCAATCTCAACGAAAAGAGCTTTAATCTCCATTTCATTGCAATAGCTACCATGTAGCATCCAGCCTAGCTTACTTTCAATAGCTACCGGACCTCGAGATGTGTAGACAATGTTACCAGTGATGAAGGCCCAATAATAGTCAGCTCCAATCAAAAGACTAATATCTTCTATTCCTTCAAACTTATTATTGCCCAAATTAATTCCTTTAACTTGCAATTATTGGACACATGCCACATCTAAACAAGTAGTGACTGGAGCACAAAGTTCCTCAATCTCTACAGCTTGGACCTTGATAGTGGGACTTTGTGGTAACAACCCCTTAACCAGAACTTCTACCTTCTTAACTTTTGTTCGGTTTTGAACGGAACCCCCAAACCCAGAAATTCTTAAATTTTCCCTCTTAAGTTCTTTAAACTTCAATTTTCTGGACATTCTGGAATTAATTAAGCTGCACTGGCTAACACTATCAAACAACACTCTTACAGTAGCTTCTCCATCATTCCCAATTAATAATGCTGCAGCTGTTTGCAATAATCCCCCTTTACTTTTACTCCCTTTCATAGCAGTAGCATGTGCCACTGACGTCTCTACTTCTGGAGTAGGCCTACTAGGAGTGTTTTCACACAACAATGGCTGATGCCGGCCATGACATTTTTTGCACAAAATTTTAAACTCACAAAACCTTGCTCTGTGACCTTTCAAAAAACATTTAAAACATGCTGTGGACTTAGTTACCCTGTCCTTTCTCTCCTCAACAGGTAAAGCCTCAGCCACCTCACATTTATATGACTTGTGGTTGCCTTCGCAAAATATGCATTCCTTGATTCCCTTTAATTTATTCTCAGAGGATGCATGTAGAGCTGACACTGTACCTGGGCTATTCCTTTTTGTAGAAACCTTGGTGCTGTGCCTGCCTTTGTCCCCTTGTTTAACATCCAACTGTACAAACTCACTTCTCTTTCATCTTGCTAATTCTGTGCCTAAAAGACTTAACATCTGCTGAAGGGGGATGTATACGTGTTCTGTAGAGTGCCCCTTACTTAATTCAATTTAGACTCCAGTATAGTAACTAATATTACACCATACCTTTCCAGTCCTACACCCAAGTTGTCCAGGGACCTAGTTCTAACTTCAAATTCATCATATAACTGCTGTAACTCCTTGACACTAATGGGATTATTAACAGGAGGTTAGCTAAAAGTTCACGGAGGTGGCTTTTAATTAAGATTTCTGGCTTACCAAACCGTTTCTTTAATATATCCCACGCCACATTATAGTTAGCCTCTTGTTAATGCTAATCCTGCTATTGTCTTTGCTGCCTCCCCTTCCAAGAGGGACTGTAAATAATTAAACTTCTCCACCGCACTTAACACTTGACTAGAATGAACTGCTGATTGAAAACTGTCTGCCCATCTTTGCCATTCCTGAATACTCCCAGAAAATGTTTTGAGTACAAGCCTCGGTAACTGAACTGCAGATCTGTTAACCTTAACTTAACAATCGCCATTTGTTGGGGATTGTGTTTCATTATTAGACCTGGTCTCTAACTGTACTGAACTGCTAAACTCTTTTGCTCTGTGGCATACTTTAATTACTGTATATCATCAATAATCTCTTCAAAGTAAATTATGTTATTTTCTATTTCATCCCCTTCTATAAGAGCTTCAATTTTAACATTTACTTCGCTTAGAGCAACCTTTTTAGTTTCTAATATGGAAAGCTGCGCAGTCACTAAGCTTAAATCCTTTTGCTCTATGGCAGAATCTATAATGGTAATGACCTTTGTAATTAGACCTTTGTAGGCGCTTCTCCTTTTTCTAAACTTGTTCAATTCAGCTGCGCTCATCTTCAATGCAAACAACAATTGGGCTCACTGCCAAATAAGCTGAATTGGCAAAAATACTTAACCAAACTGATCAAACTCAAATTTTGCTTTTTTTTCAAATAAACTGAATTGCTTGGTTGGGGTACTGACCAACCACCAGTATGGAATATCAAATTTTCCACCCAAGTAACTGGCGCACTGAAGTCTGCAACCTTCGCCTACGAACAATAAACCAAAATTAACCAAACCGGTAAAAATGTAGGCCCAAAACAACGACAGACTAACGGCCATGTTTCACAATTGGGCAACCAAACTTTCTACCCTGGGACCTTAACTCAATTATGCTCAACCCGTCCAGGCCTAACTTGGGCTACAATTTGCACAATCAGAACTTTGCCGGAAAATAGTCACTGACTCAGTCTTGGGTTAGAATCCGGTCCTACCTCAGGGTAGCTGACTCGATGTGGTCCTACCTTAGGCCTCAGTTGCATAAAATTAAGATAAAAAACAAAAGGGGCACTATTTATGGTCTTCTTTCTAAACCTTGCAACAACAACACAACCTGCACCATTGCACGATGCAACAATCTTGTATCTAAACAACCAAACTGAATTGCAAGAGAGCTCTCTATAAGACCACACCCTGTAAGTGCCGCATTCAACAAACGAGTAGAAAAGACGCGCACTGCCCCAAAAAAATGATGCCACAAGAGTGCCCAAACAATGATACCACAAGAGCCCAAAAATGCTAGCTCTAAATTAAGTGAATTTTTCACTAACCTTACAATTATGAGATGGATATACATATATATACACATCTTAAGTTAATATATACAAGCAATGCTGCATCAATCAGCTTAGTCATCATATCGCCTTGGGACAACAATGGCTCTTCCTCTTCTAGAATTTCTAACGCAGGTTATCCGAACCATAAGCTACATTTTATAATAAAATTCTGAAAATGTCAATCTGAAATCAGCCAATTAACATAAAACTATTTACGGAGCTCCCAAAGTAGCCCATATAAATGAAGTTAAAATATACCCCAGCAAACACACTAAGTAAATACAACGTTGTATGCTGGTTGAATCTTGGTCTTGTCAGAAACTGACGTTGTACTGACATAGTCACAACGTAAAACTTAAACGTTATATTGCATCGTTGATACAAGTTGCATAGTGACGTCGTATACACGTGAAGGACAAGTAAACTTCTGACGTAATTTTTTGCACGTAGCATAGACGTTGTCTGCATGTAAGATTTTATATCCATAGCATATAGTTTAGTATTACATTATTCTTTGTTACAAAATTGTAACGGAGTTACAAACAAAACAAACAAACTTTATTTCAGACTCAATAGGTACAAACATTATACAAGTTGTAATAGCTTGGGGTTAGTGACCCCGCTAAGTTGCTAGGTTTCTAAACAACAAACAAAGGCACTTACCGGAGCGTTGAATTAGATATTCTTTAGGGCCTACCATAGATTTCCTGCGTCCCACAAAGCGGTCTACCTAAACGCTCTAACTTTACTAATTTAGAAGCTATAGACATTATCTCTAACTATTATTATTTACTGACAACTTTCTACCCCATTTGTCACCTTAGAAACATCACCAAATTGAATTTAGCACCAACGATTTAGTCAGATATGAATAACCATGCTCTAGTCTAGCCAAAACCCAACGAACAGCCCGCGTTGCTCTGATTATCCCTTCCTGTTGCCATTCAGCTTTCTTTTAGTGATTTTTCCCTTTAGTGACTTTAGACTATATACTGTACATATATATACACACACACGTCACCTCACTCCTCCCCTACAAGTTTAGTCTGTCAGGGGGTGAGAGACCCAAGACGACCTGCGGAGCGGGGTTGATGTAGTAGGAATAGGTGCAACATACATAGGCGGGCGAATTGAACCATTTTCCAGAGGATTGGTTCTCTCTTCCGGAAGACTCCGGTCATTCTGCAATTCACGTTCCCATATCTGGTCCTGATGGCGTTTAATAGAGCGACCATCTTCTAGTTGGCACTTGAAGGAAACAGGGCCCGTTTTCTCCTGCACAGTTGCAGGAACCCATTTTGGTCCAGCCCCATAGTTGCGAATCATAACTGGATCATTAGGTTGCGCTTCTATAACTTTCCATTTTTTAGTGTCGTGGTACAACTTCTGTTTTTCCTGATGGCGTAAAACTCGTCGTTGTAACGTTTCGTTTGGACGTAACAAATCGAAAACTGAACGAATTCCCCGGCCAATCATAAGTTTAGAAGGAGACACCCCGTCGGTGTGAGGTTAGCCCTGTTCAAAAATCAACTTTTTCTTATTTTCATAGGTTTCTGTACTTTTTCCCATGCTTTTTGACCTGAAAAGGCCGAAAATCACAACCATTTTGACCTAGGTTGTTGGGAAGCATTGCCGCATGGAGCTTTAAGTTTTCTGCCTTGAAATCGGCCAAAAGCACCAGTTCCGGGGTCCCTTGAATCATGTTTTGCACTATAACTTTTTATCTAAACAAGATAGAGCAACAAAATAGGCACCAAATTAAAGTGTTTTTAATCCTCTTTCTAACTTATACAATTATGATAGTCTTGGAACAAGAAATGGTACATTGGTACATACAAAGATTTCAGAAATATCACAAAATTCGTTTTCTCACACTCAAGGCAGACAAGGCGCCTTATTCATGACACAAATTTGAGATTAACATTTTGTCACAAGTCTAATCGATCAAGAAGTGAAAGCATTACATGATGATTAATTTTATAATGACATTTACACAGTCAGTTGTTGAGAGTTTGTTTCTTGAAGCTGTCAAAGCGGCGTCTGTTGAACTCCACAGCTTGAAGGAGATAGTCCCTTTGCTTGGCATCTGTTGTTATGACATTTGCAAAGTCGCTCATCATCTTGACACCACGTTCAGCAATGTCATTCACCGCTTTCAGATTCTTAACATAGTCCAACGCTTTTCTGTAGTCCTCATTCTGTGGCCAAGACGTGACAGGTTCCAGAAGCCACTCGGATCCAATGTTCAGTGTGTCCAGCAGGAAATGTGATTCTGGGCCAATGAGATCAACCAGGGTGGTCTTAGCTGTGACTCTCTGGAATAGAGGCTTTCCTGTTCTGAAGCTGTCTGGCTTCTCAGTGGCATGTAACTGGGCAGCAATGTCGTGCTTCAATGTGTCACTCAATCTACTGCTGAACAGGGCAAATGGCACGACTTCCTGCGTCAGGTACCATTTGTGGTTTTCCATCTTATTAAGTACTGCATCAGCAAGCTCTGGGTCAGTTTTCTTATACTTCAACATGTCCTGGATTAGACTTAGATCATTCACGGGAGCATCTGCAGCAGACATTGACATCATCCACACAGGAGTGTAGAACAGCGCAAGGAAGGTGTTGAGTCTTTCCAGCTTTGATACTGTTAGAAAATCTAGAAGAGGAAGAACCATTGTTGTCCCAAGGCGATACGATGACTAAGCTGATTGATGCAGCATTGCTTGTATATATATTAAGTTAAGGTGTATATATATCCATCTCATAATTGTAAGATTAGTGAAAAATTAACTTAATTTAGAGCTAGCACTTTTGAGCTCTTGTGGCATCATTGTTTGGTCACACTGTTGGCATCATTTTGGGACGCTGCGCGTCTTTTCTACTCGTTTGTGGAAGGTCGTACGTAAAGGTGTGGTCTGATAGAGAGCTCTCTTGCAATTCAGTTTGGTTGTTTAGATACATGATTGTTGCATCGTGCAATAGTCCAGGTTGCGTTGTTGTTGCAAGGTTCAGAAAGAAGACCACAAATAGTACCCTTTTTGTTTACTTTAAGTTCATGTAATTAAGGTCTAAGGTAGGCCCGCATCGAGTCAGCAACCCTGAGGTTACCCTGAGGTAGGACCTAATAGGATCTCAAATCCGTAAGTTTTAATTTAGCTTAACTTGGGCTTTAGGTAGAACTTGCCCTTTAGAATTTGTCCGTTCACGGCTCAGCTGGGATTTTGAACCCGACAAATAAATAAAATAACATGGTCCTTCGAACCGGATTCTACCCCAAGACTGAGTCAGTGACTATTTTTCGGCAAAGTTCTGATTGTGCAAATTGTATCCCAAGTTAGGCCTAGACGGGTTGAGTATTATTGAGTTAAGGTTCCAGGGTAAAAAGTTTGGTCGCCCAATTGCGAAACTTGGCCAGTCGTCTGTCGTTTTTGGCCTACATTTTTTCTGGTTTGGTTAATTTTGGGTTATTATTGAAAGTTTGGTCGCCCAATTGCGAAACTTGGCCAGTCGTCTGTCGTTTTTGGCCTACATTTTTTCTGGTTTGGTTAATTTTGGGTTATTATTGAAAGTTTGGTCGCCCAATTGCGAAACTTGGCCAGTCGTCTGTCGTTTTTGGCCTACATTTTTTCCGGTTTGGTTAATTTTGGGTTATTATTGAATTAAGGTCCCAGGGTAAAGTTTGGTCGCCCAATTGCGAAACTTGGCCAGTCGTCTGTCGTTTTTGGCCTACATTTTTTCCGGTTTGGTTAATTTTGGGTTATTATTGAATTAAGGTCCCAGGGTAAAGTTTGGTCGCCCAATTGCGAAACTTGGCCAGTCGTCTGTCGTTTTTGGCCTACATCTTTTCCGGTTTGGTTAATTTTGGGTTATTATTGAATTAAGGTCCCAGGGTAAAGTTTGGTCGCCCAATTGCGAAACTTGGCCAGTCGTCTGTCGTTTTTGGCCTACATTTTTTCCGGTTTGGTTAATTTTGGGTCATTATTGAATTAAGGTCCTGGGGTGGAAAATTTGGTATTCCATACTGGTGTTTGGTTAGTACCCCACCCAGCAATTCAGTTTATTTGAAAGTAAAATTTGCGTTTGATCAGTTTGGTTAAGTATTTCTGCCAATTCAGCTCATTTGGTATTGAGCCCAAGGGTTGTTTACATTGAAGATGAGTGCATCTGAATTGAACAAATTTATAAAAAGGAGAAGCGTCTACAAAGGTCTAATTACAAAGGTCATTGCCACTATAGATTCTGCCATAGAGCAAGAGGATTTACGCTTAGTGACTGCGCAGCTTTCCATATTAGAAACTAAAAAGGTTGCTCTAAGTGAGGTAAATGTTAAAATTGAGGCTCTTATAGAAGAGGATGAAATAGAAAATAACATAATTTACTTTGAAGAGATTATTGATGATATGATTAACGTAGGCCTCCGAGCAAAAGAGTTTAGCAGCTCAGTACAGTTAGAGACCAGGTCTAATAATGAAACACAACACTCAACAAATGATGCTTGTGAAGTTAAGGTTAACAGATCTGTAGTTCAATTACCGAGGCTTGTACTCAAAACATTTTCTGGGAGTATTCAGGAATGGCAAGGATGGGTAGACAATTTTCAATCAGCAGTTCATTCTAGTCAAGTGTTAAGTGCCGTGGAGAAGTTTAATTATTTGCGGTCCCTCTTGGAAGGGGAGGCAGCAAAGACTATAGCAGGATTAGCATTAACAGAGGCTAATTATAATGTGGCTTGGGATATATTAAAGAAACGGTTTGGTAAGCCAGAGATCTTAATTAAAAGCCACCTCCGTGCACTTTTAGCTATACCTCCTGTTAATAATCCTAATAGTGTCAAGGAGTTACGGCAGTTATATGATGAATTTGAAATTAGAACTAGGTCCCTGGACAACTTGGGTGTAGGAATGGAAAAGTATGGTATAATGTTGGTTCCTACACTGGAGTCTAAATTGCCTAGCTCAATTTTGCTTGAATTAAGTAGGGGACACTCTGCAGAACATGTGTACATCCCCCTTCAGCAGATGTTAAGTCTTTTAGGCACAGAATTAGCAAGACGAGAGGGAGTTGAGTTTGCACAGTGGGATGGTAAACAAGGGACAAAGGCAGGCACAGCACCAAAGTTTCCACAAAAAGGAATAGCCCAGGTACAGTGTTAGCTCTACATGCCTCCTCTGAGAATAAATTAAAGGGAATCAAGGAATGCATATTTTGCGAAGGCAACCACAAGTCATATAGATGTGAAGTGGCTGAGGCCTTACCCTTTGAGGAGAGAAAGGACAGGGTAACTAAGTCCACAGCATGTTTTAAATGTTTTTTGAAAGGTCATAGAGCAAGGTTTTGTAAGTTTAAAATTTTGTGCAAAAAATGTCATGGTAGGCATCAGCCATTATTGTGTGAAAACACTCTTAGTAGGCCTACCCAGAAGTAGAGACATCAGTGGCACATGCCACTGCTATGCAAGGGAGTAAAAGTAAAGGGGGATTATTGCAAACAACTGCAGCCTTATTAATTGGGAATGAGGGAGAAGCTACTGTAAGAGTGTTGTTTGATAGTGGTAGCCAGTGTAGTTTTATTAAGACCAGAATTTCCAGAAAATTGAAGTTTAAAGAACTTAAGAGGGAAAATTTAAGAATTTCTGGGTTTGGGGGTTCCGTTCAAAACCGAACCAAATTTAAGAAGGTAGAAGTTCTGGTTAAAGGGTTGTTACCGCAAAGTCCCACTATCAAGGTCCAAGCTGTAGAGATTGAGGAACTTTGTGCTCCAGTCACTACTTGTTTAGATATGGCATGTGTCCAAGAATTGCAAGTTAAAGGAATTAATTTGGGCAATAATAAGTTTGAGGGAACAGAAGATATTAGTCTTTTGATTGGAGCTGACTATTATTGGGACTTCATCACTGGTAATATTGTCCGTACATCTCAAGGCCCGGTAGCTATTGAAAGTAAGCTAGGCTGGATGCTACATGGTAGTTATTGCAATGAAATGGAAGTTAAGACTCTTTTTGTTAAGATTGAGGAGAACAGCCATGGTCTGGAAAGGCATTTGAAAGTGTTTTGGGAACTTGAATCTATTGGCATAAAGGACAACCAGGCAAGTACAGTGAACAATGATATTTTAGAGCAATTTGAAAAAGGGATTGGGTTTAGAGATGGTTGCTATGAAGTTGGCCTGCCATGGAAGGATTCTTGCAAACCCGGTTCAAACCTTCAGCTAGCTAATCGGAGGTTGGAGACTTCATTGTACAGGCTAAGAAAAAATGAGGAGTTGTTAATTGAATACGATGAGGCCATCCTAAGTTATGTAAGGGAGGGCTATGCTGAAAGGGTGCAAGGTGAGCTGGTGAGCCAGGAGGCACATTATCTGCCACACCATGCAGTGGTACGGCGAGACAAAACTACCACCAAACTGAGGGTAGTTTTTGATGGCTCAGCCAAGGACAAAGGTGGTGTGTCCTTGAATGACTGTTTGGATGCTGGGCCAAATTTAAATGCAGATTTATTTTCCTTGTTACTGAGATTCAGGTTTGGTAGAGTAGCATTGACTGCAGATGTGAAGCAAGCCTTTTTGCGGATAAAGTTAAAACCAGAGGACAGAGATGCAGTAAGGTATCTGTGGGTGGATACGAAAGACTTGTTGGAAAATGAACCTAAGGTTCAAGCATATAGAATGAAGTCAGTGTTGTTTGGCCTCAGCTCTAGTCCATTTCTGTTGGCAGCTACTATGCAGTACCATTTTAAGAAATATTCTGAAGTCTATCCTAACATTATTGAACACATAAGGAAAAATTTTTATGTTGATGATTTGCTATGTTCCGTGGATAATACAGAAATGGCTAAACAGATATTCATGGAGGCTAGAGCTATAATGAGGGAGGCTGGCATGGAGCTCAGAAAATGGCAGACCAATCATTCGCAATTACAAGAGTTTATGAGTCATTCCTCTGTAGTACCTGATGCAGCAGAAAGTATTGAGGATTCTGGTATTAAGGAGTTGTTGGCAATAGACGCAAAGGTGCTAGGCATCGTTTGGCAGCAAGAGACGATGATTTGTTTACCTTCAATGGAAATCTTTAGTAGAGCTGGCTGAGAATGAGACAAGGTGGACAAAACGTACAGCTCTTAGTTTGGCTTCGAAGGTCTTTGATCCTCTTGGATTCCTGGCTCCATTTGTGATAAAGTAAAAAATTTGGTTTCAGAGCCTCTGGGAAATTGGACTTGGTTGGGACCAAGAGTTACTGATCATATGGTGGTAAGGTGGAAATATTGGTTCAAAGAATTGGCACATCTTGGAGACATTGAAATCCCAAGATGGTACTTTGGAGAGTTGAACAATAGTCCAGACAATTTGGAGCTGCACATCTTTTGTGATGCAAGTGAGGAAGCCTATGCAACTTGTATTTATATAAGAGGCGCATTGCAAGAGGAAGTAAGTTGCAGGTTGGTTGCTGCAAAGAGTAGAGTAGCACCTTTGAAAAGGCTTTCTGTTCCAAGGTTGGAATTGATGGGTGCCGTTATTACTAGTCGGCTTGCAATTACAGTGCGAAAGTCTTTGGCCCTCTATGAAATTCCAAGCTATTATTGGACAGACTCCACTATAGTTTGGCACTGGTTAAGAAGTCAGGCAAGGAAATGGAAACCATTTGTTGCCAATAGGGTGGAGGAAATTCAAGCGCACACAGATCCCAAGCAATGGAAGCATTGTCCAGGCATCCAAAACCCCGCTGATTTACCAACACGAGGAATTTCAGTGAAAGATCTTTCACAATCAAGTTTGTGGTGGAATGGGCCAGAGTGGCTAAAACTTGGAAGTGAAAACTGGCCTTCTAATCAGCCTATTGTAGGAGAATGCCAGGCTGAAGAAGCATGGGTGAGTGAGGTGAGAAAATGCACTGTGAACAGTTGTCAAGTTATGCAGCAGGACCCCATATTGAGGCTTGAGGACATTAGCAGTCTGAAAAGATTGTTAAGAGTGACAGCATGGATATATAGATTTACCAACAACATTAAGGGAGAAACAAGAAGGGAAGGAATTCTGAACAGTAATGAGATTCAGCAAGCCAGGAAATACTGGGTGGTATATGCGCAGAAGGAAAAATTTGGTGAAGAGCGGGAATTGCTCACCAGCCATCCATTACAGGTTCTACCAACACATTCTGCGCTCAAGGGTTTGGATGTGTTTTTGGATCAGGATTTATTGAGAGTAGGAGGTAGACTACAGTTTTCTGGGCTTCCAGAGGAGAAAAGACATCCAATTTTGCTACCTTCTGGGGGGCACTTTGTGGACCTTTTGATCCTGGATACTCATCATAAGCTGTTACATGCTAGAGTTAGAGAAGTGATAATAGAGATTAGACAACAATTTTGGATTCCCAAAATTAGACAAGTAGTGAAAAAGGTCTTGCATAAATGTGTGGTTTGCAAGCGTTGGAGTGCAAAGCCTTATAATGAAAAGGTGGCTCCACTTCCAAGAGAACGGTGTGTCTATACTGCCCCATTTGATGTAGTGGGAGTAGACTTTGCAGGGCCAGTCTATGTGTATGAGCGAGGGGAGTCTAACAAAGGTTACATATGTCTTTTCACCTGTGCTACCACCAGAGCAATCCATTTGGAGTTGGTAAGCAACTTAAGTAGTGATGTATTTCTTTTGGCTTTTAAAAGGTTTGTGAACAGAAGGGGTTTCCCAAATAAAATCATATCGGATAATGCAAAAACCTTCAAAAAGGCTGCAAAGGACCTCCAAGAAATTTGGTCCTTGCTAAAAGAGGAAGGATTCCAATCCTACTTTTCACACCAAGGGATACAGTGGGAGTTTATTGTTGAGAGAGCACCATGGTGGGGAGGATTTTGGGAAAGGCTAGTGAGAAGTGTAAAGTGTCCATTAAAGAAACTTTTAGCTAATGCTCATTTGAGCAAAGAAGAATTCTGCACTGTTTTATGTGAAGTAGAAGCAATGGTGAACAGTAGGCCTATCACTTTTGTTTACAACAGTAGGCAGGATGCAGAGCCATTGACACCAAATCATTTTCTTTGTGGTAAACGATTAACATGAAACCCCAGTGTGCCAGAAGACTTGCAGCCTATCCAGAGCACTCAAGGAGAGTTAACCAGACGGTTCAGGTACCTTGAAGAGCTACAAGATCAGTTATGGAAGAGGTGGCAGATGGAATACTTGCCAGAACTCAATTATTACCCATCAGGCAAGGTAAAGGGCTCCAATGCAAATTGTATCAAGGTGGGAGAAGTGGTAATGATTGGGGATGAAAGACCAAGGCAATGCTGGAAGCTTGGCATAATTGAAGAGTTGTTTGTTGGCAAAGACAATTTAGTTAGGTCTGCACTGGTAAAGACTTCAGGAGGAAAGTTAAAGAGACCTATACAAAAACTCTATGCTTTAGAAATCAGCAAGAACACAGATTGTCAAGATGAAACATTTGAGTTACAGCCTCATGAAGAAGGCTTGGCTAACCTTGCAGAAGGTAATGACAACAATGCCTCTTCGGTGGGGAGTGTTAGAAAATCTAGAAGAGGAAGAACCATTGTTGTCCCAAGGCGATACGATGACTAAGCTGATTGATGCAGCATTGCTTGTATATATATTAAGTTAAGGTGTATATATATCCATCTCATAATTGTAAGGTTAGTGAAAAATTAACTTAATTTAGAGCTAGCATTTTTGAGCTCTTGTGGCATCATTGTTTGGTCACACTGTTGGCATCATTTTGGGACGCTGCGCGTCTTTTCTACTCGTTTGTGGAAGGTCGTACGTAAAGGTGTGGTCTGATAGAGAGCTCTCTTGCAATTCAGTTTGGTTGTTTAGATACATGATTGTTGCATCGTGCAATAGTCCAGGTTGCGTTGTTGTTGCAAGGTTCAGAAAGAAGACCACAAATAGTACCCTTTTTGTTTACTTTAAGTTCATGTAATTAAGGTCTAAGGTAGGCCCGCATCGAGTCAGCAACCCTGAGGTTACCCTGAGGTAGGACCTAATAGGATCTCAAATCCGTAAGTTTTAATTTAGCTTAACTTGGGCTTTAGGTAGAACTTGCCCTTTAGAATTTGGACGTTCACGGCTCAGCTGGGATTTTGAACCCGACAAATAAATAAAATAACAGATACAGTGTCTTCGTCGTACTCAAGTTGATCTGCAAACATCAGCATTTTCATGGAGTACAGGTTTCTGGCCATCCATCTGGCCTGATGAATGGCGCCTGGTCGACTCCAGTGAATACCTCGAGGAGGCGTTCCTCCAAGAACAATGACTGTCAGTTCAGCCATTTCCCTGTAGTCGGCTCTTGGAAGCCTTTCTGCTGTTAGAATGTCTTGGAGTATTTCTTCACTGTTCTTCTTTTCCTTCAGCCATTTGCTGTTGATAGCCAGCATCTTTGGGTTTTCCTTGGACAAGTCCGTCCAAACATCCTTCAGATGCTCAAACCAGGGATTATCTGGCCCCTTCACCTTCTCAAACAGCTTCTCCCAAACTGCTCCTACTAGGATTTCCAGGATGTGATGTCGACAGGCCAGATAAAACACCTTTTTGTTCAGCATTTTCTCTAGCAGTTTGGCAGCTCCTCTGTGAACTCCACTGTTACTGGATGTAGTGTCAAAAACAAGGGCAGTAACATTATTCGTAAGTTCCCAGGTCTCCAGTAAATCCATTGAAGCCTCAGCCTGAGCTGTGCCAGAAGAATTGTCGATGACAGGTACTCCCAATAACTTTCCTTCAGTGTATGAAGGTGGACCAGACACTAGCACAGCTAAAGTCTCTGAGGTACTTCCAGGTTCACTGCCCAAGACATCTTTGAGCAACTTTCCATCCCAGTGTAAGGCAGCGTACTGTGGGGGGTTTTCACAAAACTTGGACATGTGACTCTGGCTGATATTATACCTGGACAGCATTCTGTTGCGACGTGCTGTTGAGGTTGAGATGACGAAGTTATCCAGATCAGCCCCTCCAGCTTTCAAGGTGGCAGAAACCATGGCAGTAACTTATTTGTCTGATAAACCAAGACGATCAGCTGTATTGCAGATGACATCACATTCCATGACCTTCCTTGGAAACGTCAAAGTCACACTAGTCACAGTGTCTTGATGGTGAGAACATCCAGGACGAGGCTGATGGTAATCCATGTCCTCTGTGTTAGCGTCGTTGTCAGTTGAGTCACCCCAGGTAATGTCATCCACATGAACAACTGCCTCTTGTTCTGCTGCAGCTGTAAAATAGTACATGTTAAGACAGTAATTGTTAAGTACATGCTAAATATCGCAATGGAGTAAAACTTAAAACTTTTTGTAACGTTCAAAGTAATTAGTTTTACCTTGTTCTTGTCTATGCTGCAGTCTTTCATTCCTCGGTGCTTGCTGCAGGATCTTGTCTCAAAAATCTTGTCATGACCAGACATATGACCTTTCCTCTCAGTCTTTTGGTCTTCGTAGAACCTGATATCCTCATCTTTCTTCTCTCTGGATAACAGTCTGTTGTTCTGTATTTCCTGGATTGCATCTGGAGCTCCTATATCGAACAGGCTGTCTAATTCCAGCACAAATGCTCCTCTTTTTCCTCCAGGGTTACTTGCTCTTCCTTTGCTTTTCACCAGAGCACGATGTTTCTCATGTAGTTTCATGAAGAGCTTCATTGCGTTGTACTTGGTCATTGTCTTGATCCTAGCCATCTGCCAGAATGGGATGATAGATTCAACTGTTTCATATGCAAGGTCTTGAACCATGGGCCTCCCTGCATTTTCCGGTAAATTCTGAAGATTAAGGAAATACTGGAACGCCTGTCTGTTGGTGGGAAGCTGGGAACCACTGATAAAAGCTGAAGGGTATCCAACCAGGAAAGTTTCAGTGAGAGATCTGGTAGATGGCCCAGTTGACACCTGCCTGTTGACAGTACGTGGAGGTTCTGAGATATCAACTGTGCGCCCACGGAGCTCCCTCAGCTCCTTGCTTAATGCCATTGTGAAGTTGTAACTTGTAGATGGTTTTCTAGATTCTGATTGAATTTCTGTTGTTTCCTGAAAAATGATAGATAATTATTATTATTATTATTATTATTATTAATTATTATTTATTTATTATTATTATTATTATTATTATTATTATTATTATTATTATTTATTAATTTTATGCTCTTTCATTTGATACCTAATTTGTTGCTCTATCTTGTTTAGATCAAAAGTTAAAGTGCAAAACATAATTCAAGGGACCCCGGAATTGGCGCTTTGGCCGATTTCAAGGCAGAAAATTTAAAGCTCCATGCGGCAATGCTTCCCAACATCCTAGGTCAAAATAGTTGTGATTTTCGGCTTTTTCAGGTCAAAAAGCATGGGAAAATGTACAGAAACCTATGAAAATAAGAAAAAGTTGATTTTTGAACAGGCCTAGACTGTGAGGTGTTAGTCGATATTTAAACAAAAATTTATCCAACACCACTTGCATTTCCTCCCCACAAGAATGACGCAAGGCCGACTTGAAAGTATGGACCCTGTTTTCCGCGAGACCGTTAGTAGACGGGTGAAAAACACTAGACCGGACATGTCTAATGCCATTTAGGTGGACAAAAGAACGAAATTCCTCACTGGTAAAACAAGTACCATTGTCGGAAACCAGGACTACGGGTAAATCCCATCAAGCGAAACACGAACGGAGTAAGCGAATAGTAACACCGAAGTCGTGGAAGTGGTTGGAAAAATTTCCTCCCACTTAGAGTAGGCGTCCACAATGACTAGGAAATAGGTATTATTTATAGGACCTGCATAGTCAACATGGATCCTATGCCAAGGTATAGTAGGCCATTCCCAAGGATGAAGTGGACTTTTCCTTGGGAGATCTCTGTTCTCTAGGCAGCTTTGACAGGAACGAACCAATGATTCGAGTTCTCCATCTAAACCGGGCCACCAGAAATAAGCTCTCGCCAGTTCTTTCATTTTTGTTGCACCCATGTGTTCAGCGTGAAGTTCCTTCACTAAATTCAACCTGCCTTCATTCGGAATTATCACTCTGTGGCCCCATAAGAGACAGCCATTTTGGATCGAGAATCCAGACTGACAAATGCAAAAAAAAAACTTCACTTTTTTCTACGTGAAGGTCAAAATATAATGATTAAAACCCACTCTAATAGACAGAGTTTATTAGAGTAGGTTTTAATTATCTAGACTGACGTTGATAAAAAGGCTGTAATTCACTCTCAACCTCAGTAGGCCAACCAACTGAGCGGTAATGGATGACCCTAGACAGAATAGGGTCTGATTTTGTCCACTGCTCTATTTGTACCGCAGATACTGGAGTGGATTCCAAAAACTCCCCCAAGTGAACCCATTCTGTAGGTATAGGTACACATTCATTTGGATTTTCTAAAGGCAACCTACTTAGCGCATCAGCCGTACCTAGAAGTTTGTCTGACCGATGTACATTTATAGGCTTGTAGAATCAGTGCCCATCGTTGAATCCTACCTGAGGCCATAACTGGAATATTTTTATTAGGTGAAAATAAACCTAAAAGAGGCTTATGGTCAGTAATTAGTTTAAATTCATGACCCCATAGATAGAAATGAAATTTTTTTACTGCAAATACTAAGGCTAAGGCTTCACGTTCAAGTTGTGCATATCGTCTTTCAGTCTCAGTTAGTGTTCTAGAAGCAAAACAGATAGGCCTATCTACACCATCAATGTGGTGAGATAACACTTCCCCAATTCCATAAGAACTGCTATCTGCTGAAACTATGAGAGGAAGTTTAGGATCATAATGCACTAGGAGAGTGGACTTTAGTAGTACGTTCTTGGAAGCCTCAAATGCTTCCTTTTGGGTTTTCTCCCATCTCCACTGTTCCCCAGATCATAATAGCTTATTTAGGGGTTCAAGGAAAGTCGATGCATTAGGCAAAAAATTCCTATAAAAGTTTAGGAGACCTAAATAAGCTTGTAACTGTGTGATGTTTTGTGGAGGTGGTGCATTTTTTATTGCTTCTAGTTTATCCACCGTTGGATGAATGCCTGAGGCATCTATATGGAACCCAAAGCTGTGCGCGCTACTCATGAAAACTAGCGCCGCTAGCGCTAGTGAGGCAAAATAATAGTGGCGCTAGCGCTAACGCTAGTCATTTCAAAATTTAGCGACGCTAGCGCTAGCGCTAGTTTTCAATATTACCTAATACCTAATACCATAGAAAACAATACATTTCTTTTATTTAATTATTTGATATATCATATATACAACAGAAGTATTTCAAGTAATATATTTGTAATTATTCAAATCAAGTAGAAAAAAAACAATACAATATAATCAAGCTAATTTAGGTATCAACTTGTTTCAGTAGTACAGTACTTTATTACAACGACCTAGGACAATTATTTATTCAATTTTAGTAACAACAGTTTTTCAAAATTTGAATCTGACAAAGAGGACCTTTTCGGCTTTAATATATCTTTTCCTGTCGAAAAAATACATGTTTGAAACGTTGAAACTTGTATGGAATAGGACTTTAAATTCATTTTTGAAATAAAAATTAGCGCTAGCGCATAGCGTTAATTTTTATTTAAAAAACTAGCGGCGCTGGTAAATGCGCTAGTAGTTTGAAAATATAGCGACGCTAGTGGTGGCGCTATTAAAAAACTAGCGGCGCTTTTTAGCACCGCTAGTTTTAGCGGCGCTAGTCACAGCTCTGATGGAACCCTAAATAATGAAGGGGATGCTTCTTTTCGCCGCGGTTGTTTCGCCGTGGTAGTTTCGCCGCAGTTGTTTCGCCGCAGATTGAATTCGCCGTGAATTCATTCGACGCAGTGCTATTCGCCGCAGCCTAATTTTTCTAGATTTTAATTTATAAGGCAAACATTAAAAATTCTCAAAATTTATTTGTTAAAAATGTACTCCAATTAAAAATTATATAAAATTTGATTGTTAAAAGAGTACTCCTAATTAAAATTCATAAAATTTATTTTATAAAATAAAATGTAAAAAAAATTGAAAACAATCATTTGATAAAAATTTTATTTTTATGGACATCTTTGATTGAATAAATATTTTATTTAAAATTTTGAGCTATACCTCTCAAATAGGTTATGTGATCTCTCTCGCCATATTCTGTGACTACTTTCTTGATTCTTTTGTCCGCATCTCGATATTTTTTTAGTTTGACTGTGGGTTTATGTCCTGCAATAAGTTTTTCCATATAGACGTCACGACCTTTTTGAACTTTGATCAAACCTTCAATATACTTCCATAATGTAGGATGCTGCATTCCCAACTCGAATGAAATTCTTCGATGTGCAGCTTCAGCGTGATTGTTGGTTCGATCTTCATCATTAAGAGTTGTTTCATAAACGTTCCAAATATCATGTGGAAATAAAGGGTTCCGTCTGCTGTTTCTGTTGTAGCGTCCGACATAGTTATCTTCAAACCAGTCCAATAATGGTTGAAGATCAGATGGCAGTTCATTGGCTAATGCAGCAATGTGGGCATCAATATCGGGAATGGGCACAAAAGCTAAGGCAAGAACCATTTTCGCCTGTAATGCGAAGTCAGGATTAGTGTTGTACTGCTGCAAAGCTCCAATTGAATTGATGTGCCTCAACATGTTTTGAGATAAATGGAAAAAGCATCCTTTGATATGTGTGTCCGGAAAACATTCCTTCATGGCATTGATAGCGGCTTGCTCAAAATCACAATGAATAGAAAGGGGATTAACGTTTGGCACTAGCGATTTTATAATTTCGATCAGTCGTAGGTAAGTGGAGCGCTGCTTATTTTGTAACATGGCATATAAAATTGGATGCACACCTCCAAATCTTTTCACTAACATGTTGTAGCCACGTCTCTCTGCCAAATATGATTATTCTCTCGTTTCCAACGCCACTATCAGCTAATAGATAATTTTCTTCTCTGCCATCCCCAAGTTTATACACTTTGTAACCCTCAGGAATTACTAAATTTTCAAGGTTAGTTGGGTTTTGAGGAGCTGCTTGTATTTTATTTCTTTTTCTCCGAACTATTTGCTTCATATTACTAGGTGCTGGCACAGAGGCTTGAACAGATTGAGGAATTTGTGAGACACATTCATTAACAACAACACTTGGGGGCTCCAAAGATTGCTCTGCTCGGCGCTTTAAATTGGTTTTCACTTTAGCAACCTCTACATTAATGGCACACGCACAATGAGAATGGCCAGTC
Organism: Bathynomus jamesi; assembly: GCA_023014485.1. Taxonomy (NCBI): domain Eukaryota; kingdom Metazoa; phylum Arthropoda; class Malacostraca; order Isopoda; family Cirolanidae; genus Bathynomus; species Bathynomus jamesi. Next base: position 151,302 of record JAJOZX010003057.1, on the reverse strand, counting down.
ACTTCCTTTATCACTTCACCATTCCTTGTATGGATTCGTTCATTACATCGTCCTCTTTCTTCACATCTCCAAAATGTCACACTTTTATCTGCTTGAGAATGCTTGTCAAACACGTATAGGTATGCATTGTGATCGAATTTCTCCTTTCCTCTTTTACTAACAATATCGTTTGTAGTCATTGTAAGAGATGGGTTGGAACTGATTTTCAAATCTATGGGCATAATCTTATATACTAATCGGCTTGGAATTTGGTTGGTTGGTCGTATACTAATAGACAGGTAATTTGGTTGGTTGGTCATTTTTATTTGGTTGGTTGGTCATTTTTATTTTTTAATTTATATTATGTAAATAAATGACAAAACGTTCAACTTTGTATTTATGTGGCGGAGAATAGCACTGCGTCGAATGAATTCACGGCGAATTCAATCTGCGGCGAAACTACCACGGCGAAACAACCGCGGCGAAAAGAAGGCAACCCAAATATGAAACCTTGTTAGTGACCCACGAACACTTTTCTTTCTTTAGCTTAAGTCCGGCATCCCGGAGTCTTTTTAGAACTGTGGTTAATCTAGTTAGGTGTTCTTTTTTAGACGAACCTGAAATGAGGACATCATCTAGAACACAAAGTACCCCCGGAATGTGACCTAGAACTTGGTCCATTGTCCTCTGAAAAATACCCGGAGCCAATGCTATTCCATAGCATAGCCTATTGTACTTATATAGGCCTCGGTGCGTATTTATGATAGTTAGCTCTTTAGAATTTTCATCTAAACTTAGTTGAGCATAGGCTTGAGACATATCTAGTTTTGTAAAATATTTACCCCCATCAAGAGAGCTAAATAATTCATCAGGCTTGGGTATAGGGTAGCAATCTAGAAGGACTGCTCGATTTGCTGTTAAACGGTAATCTCCACATAACCGCACGGACTTGTCAGGTTTTAGTACAGGAACTACTGGGGCAGCCCACTTAGCGTGTGTGACTGGTTCGATAATTTTATCTTTGAGCAGCCTGTCAATTTCTAAATCTACCTTCTCCCGCAGTGCATGCGCAATTGAACGAGCCTTACAAAATTTCGGAGTTACATTAGGATCTACTTCTATACAGACCTGGTGGCCTTTTAGGTTGCCTACTTCAGGCCCAAAAACAGAAGAAAACCCCCTTAACAATGAGTCTATGTCAGACGGATATGAGAGTGTATGCACATCTGCCTGACCCTTTGGCAAAATTCTGTCAATAGGCATTTTCAAAGCATCAGTCCAATCACGGCCTAGTAGAGTAGGCCCTTGCTCATCCACCACTAAAAGAGTTAAGGGATGAGACAAAGTTTTCTTGTTGAGTGTAACTGTGATGGATGCTTCTCCACAAATAGGTATTTGTATGTCCCCATATTTTTTTAATATTGTTTTGGATGCATGTAGTTTAGGTGCATTTTTGAAAGTTTTGTCAAAAACTGTTTTGGACATGACAGTTCGGGCAGCACCTGTATCTAGTTCTAGAGGAACTGTAATTCCATTTAGGCCTACCTCTACAATATATGGGCCTGTATTATCCCCACTTTGCTGCTCATAAAATAGGTACTCCACTCCAATGTTCAAAGTATTTCCCTTTTGAGGATTTACACTAGAAATGTTATAATTAGAATTTTCACCCCTTGTTTTCTTTGAAAAACAAACTTTAGCTATGTGGCCTATTTTACTACAGTTTCGGCAAACTGCTTCTTTAAAAGGGCAGTCCTTCTTCCAATGGTGTTTTCCACACCCAGTACATGGCTTGGAATGCTTTTCCTCCTGTTTAGTGTTTGAATTAGTAGGTTTAGTCGTATTTGCCGCATACCTTTTATTTGTCTGTCTAGTAGGCTCATTAGGTCTGCCAGGCCTAGAAGATTTAAAGCTATTTACGTGTTGGGCTTTACTACTGTGACTGCCAAAAGCTCTAACATCTTTAGCAGCTGCTTCTCTAGCCGCAGCTATTTCTACAGCCTGACTAAAAGTTAGGTCCTGTATAGCTAATAGGGCTCTCTGGGTAGACTCCTCTTTGAGACCCATTACAAACCTATCTCTTAGCATTTCGTTTAATTTGTCCCAAAATTTACAAGTACGGCTATGGGCTTTTATTCCTGCAACAAACTCTGCAATGCTTTCATTCACCGTCTGATACCTCGAATAAAATTTGAAACGTTCATAGATGAGAACTACTCGGGGTTTGTAGTGATCGGTTAGGGCTTGTACCAATTCACTATAGGTGCAAGTTTTCGGTGCTTTAGGAGCAACTAGGTCCATAACTAAGCCAAACGTTTTAGGGCCTATTATAGTTAAAAAGGTAGGTACTTTCTTAGCATCAGGAATGGAATTTGCCTCGAAAAACAACCTTACCCTAGTAGGGGCTTATATGGCCAATCACCGACATGTTAGAACAAAACCGATTTAGGCCAAATAACGTGAAGTAGGTTAGATTTGGTTTAAATTTGATCTAGTTACTCCCCAGTTAGGGCTGAATAGTAAATTGTATTAGAGTTAGGGCTGAGAAAGGATTAGTATTAGAGTTAGGGCTGAGTAGGAATTAGTATTAGAGTTAGGGCTGAGTAGGAATTAGTATTAGAGTTATGCCGGCGGGATCTAAGCTATAGTACGGTAGCTTACCCCCACAAACCAACCAAATCGGACGACCCACTAGGCTACATCCAATTTTCCAAACAACCACTTGAACCCAATAAGCCCAATTAAATCCAATGAGCCAAATTAAATCCAATGAACCAAATTTAATCCAATGAACCAAATTTAACCCAATGAACCAAATTTAATCCAATGAGCCAAATTTAATCCCATGAGCCAAATTGAATCCCGTCCTCGTCGCCAAATGTAATAGCTTTGGGTTAGTGACCCCGCTAAGTTACTAGGTTTCTAAACAACAAACAAAGGCACTTACCGGTGCGTTGAATTAGATATTCTTTAGGGCCTACCATAGATTTCCTGCGTCCCACAAAGCAGTCTACCTAAACTCCCTAACTTTACTAATTTAGAAGCTATAGACATTACCCCCAACTATTATTATTTACTGACAACTTTCTACCCTATTTGTCACCTTAGAAACATCAAATTGAATTTAGCACCAACGATTTAGTCAGATATGAATAACCATGCTCTAGTCTAGCCAAAACCTAACGAACAGCCCGCGTTGCTCTGTTTATCCCTTTCGTGTTGCCATTCAGCTTTCCTTTAGTGATTTTTCCCTTTAGTGAATTTAGACTATATACATATATATACACACACGTCACCTCACAAGTGATCCATAGAAGATTAAGAGATAGTTGTCTGGAGCATTGACTAAGTACGCCTGTGAGTCACTGTGCATAATGAACATACAGTTGGCTATGCCAATGCTTCCAAATTTGAGATTTATGAAATATATCGAAGACCAGTCCACTAACCATGGCTTCTATTGTTTTATTGAATAACTCACCAAGCCTAGTGATAAATCTAAATACAAAATTGCGAATGACACTAGCAGAGTTAGGCACCTTATTGACTACAAACAGTATACTGGCACTAGAAGGAGCACCATTTATAAATCTTGGAGTCCTTAATAAACTCCTAAAAATATTATTATATGCAACATATAATTTTCTCAAATTATACATCCTGTAGTTCCACTACAAATGAGCTGTATACATTGGAGTACAAAAAGTTTTGGACAAAATCAACTTAACATCTAATGTACACATAAAATTTTCTAACCAAAGTATTTCCCTGAGCATATAATTGTCTACATTGCCTTAGCATATCACAGTCATCTGAAAGACTATCAGTTAGTATGTGGCCAAGATACTTAGTTTGAGTTACTTCTGACAGGAAATTTTATATATTTGTAGGATTTGGTCCTCATAATCATAACACGACTTTTGGCAGGATTATATTTTATGTCGTCATTCTTCCCATACCTTTCACACACCTTCAAAAGTGTGCTGAGCCCTTTTACAGATAGAGAAATAAGAACTAGATCATCTGCATACATCAGATGATTAACAAACATCATACATAATACTACGGCATACTACTATTTCAAATGGAGCCCCTTTGTTGGACCAAATTCTATCCTTGAGACGTTGAGACAACGTTGTATCTACGCAAAGTTTACGTAATATCACAACGTTGTCAAGATGTAAATGAGACCACACAAATTTACGTTGTATCTACGTCACAGTGCTAAAATGCAACTTTGTGACATCGTTGTATCTACGTAAAATTGCTAGCTGGGTACACTATTTATATAATTTGTAAGCTGTCCCTTTCATTCATTCTGATTGATTAGTTGCTAGGGCTAGTAAATGGCAGATGGAATTCAATGTTAAAAAATGCAAAGTCCTCCATTTTGGCAGAAATAATGTAAATATGGAAAATTGATTCGTGTGGGTAGTTGGGAGGCAACGAAAATGGTCCACTGAGTAGGTAGGGAGTTAATCTAACAATTATTAAACTCTTTATATGTCAATGACTGGTTGGATGAAACCAATTGGTTGCTCACCAGAGTTATTCACCAAACTAGTATTTATATACTGTGTGATAGAGCGTGCTTGGTAGTACTGATACACACTGTTAGAAAATCTAGAAGAGGAAGAGCCATTGTTCCCAAGGCGATATGATGACTAAGTTGATTGATGCAGCATTGCTTGTATATATTAAGTTAAGGAGTATCTCATAATTGTAAAGTTAGTGAAAAATTCACTTAATTTAGAGCTAGCATTTTTGGGCTCTTGTGGCATCATTGTTTGGGCACTCTTATGGCATCATTTTTTGGGGAGCACTGCGCGTCCTTCCTACTCGTTTGTTGAATGCGGCACTTAGCGGCACTTACAGGGCGTGGTCTTATAGAGAGCTCTCTTGCAATTCAGTTTGGTTGTTTAGATACAAGATTGTTGCATCATGCAATGGTGCAGTTGTGTTGTTGTTGCAAGGTTTAAAAAGAAGACCATAAATAGTGCCCCTTTTGTTTTTTATCTTAATTTTATGTAACTGAGGCCGAAGGTAGGCCCACATCGAGTCAGCAACCCTGAGGTAGGACCTAATAGGACCTCCAAGTCCGTAAGTTTTTAGTCTAGCTTAACTTGGGCTGTAGGTTAAACTGGCCCTTCAGAGCTTGGCCGTTCACGGCTCAGCTGGGATTCTGAACCCAATAAAATAAAATAAATAACAGATGTTAAGTCTTTTAAGTACAGAATTAGCAAGACGAGAGGGAATTGAGTTTGCACAGTGGGATGTTAAACAAGGGGACAAAGGCAGGCACAGCACCAAAGTTTCTGCAAAAAGGAATAGCCCAGGTACAGTGTCAGCTCTACATTAATCCTCTGAGAATAAATTAAAGGGACTCAAGGAATGCATAATGCATATTTTGCGAAGGCAACCACAAGTCATATAAATGTGAGGTGGCTGAGGCTTTACCTGTTGAGGAGAGAAAGGACAGGGTAACTAAGTCCGCAGCATGTTTTAAATGTTTTCTGAAAGGTCACAGAGCAAATTTTTGTGAGTTTAAAATTTTGTGCAAAGAATGCCATGGCCGGCATCAGCCATTATTGTGTGAAAACACTCCTAGCAGGCCTACCCTAGAAGTAGAGACATCAGTGGCACATGCTACTGCTATGAAAGGGAATAAAAGTAAAGGGGGATTATTGCAAACAGCTGCAGCATTATTAATTGGGAATGATGGAGAAGCTACTGTAAGAGTATTGTTTGATAGTGTTAGCCAGTGTAGCTTTATTAAGACTAGAATTTTCAGAAAATTGAAGTTTAAAGAACTTAAGAGGGAAAATTTAAGAATTTCTGGGTTTGGGGGTTCCGTTCAAAACCGAATAAAAGTTAAGAAGGTAGAAGTTCTGATTAAGGGGTTGTTACCACAAGGCCCCACTATCAAGGTCTACTGTAAGCTGTAGAGATTGAGGAACTTTGTGCTCCAGTCACTACTTGTTTAGATATGGCATGTGTCCAAAAATTGCAAGTTAAAGGAATTAACTTGGGCAATAATAAGTTTGAAGGAACAGAAAATATTAGTCTTTTGATTGGAGCTGACTATTATTGGAACTTCATCACTGGTAATATTGTCCGCACATCTCGAGGTCCGGTAGCTATTGAAAGTAAGTTAGGCTGGATGCTACATGGTAGCTATTGCAATGAAATGGAGGTTAAATCTCTTTTTGTTAAGATTGAGGAGAACAGCCATGGTTTGGAAAGGCATTTGAAAGCCTTTTGGGAACTTGAATCCATTGGCATAAAGGACAAACAGAACAGGAGAAGCAGGCGAGTACGGTGAACAGTGATGTTTTAGAGCAATTTGAAAAAGGGATTGGGTTTAGAGATGGTTGCTATGAAGTTGGTTTCCCTTGGAAGGATTCTTGCAAACCCAGTTCAAACCTTCAGCTAGCTAATAGGAGGTTGGAGAGTTCATTGTACAGGCTAAGAAAAAATAAGGAGTTGTTAATTGAATACAATGAGGCCATCCTAAGCTATGTAAGGGAGGGCTATGCTGAAAGGGTGCAAGGTGAGCTGATGAGCCAGGAGGCACATTATCTGCCACACCATGCAGTGGTACGGCGAGACAAAACTACCACCAAACTGAGGGTAGTTTTTGATGGCTCAGCCAAGGACAAAGGTGGTGTGTTCTTGAATGACTGTTTGGATGCTGGGCCAAATTTAAATGCAGATTTATTTTCCTTGTTACTGAGATTCAGGTTTGGTAGAGTAGCATTGACTGCAGATGTGAAGCAAGCCTTTTTGCGAATAAAGTTAAAACCAGAGGACAGAGATGCAGTAAGGTATCTGTGGGTGGATACGAAAGACTTGTTGGAAAATGAATCTAAGGTTCAAGCATATATAGTGAAGTCAGTGTTGTGTGGCCTCAGCTCTAGTCCATTTCTGTTGGCAGCTACTATGCAGTACCATTTAAAAAAATATTCTGAAGTCTATCTTAACACTATTGAATACATAAGGAAAAATTTTTGTTGATGATTTGCTGTGTTCCGTGGATAATACAGAAATGGCTAAACAGATATTCATGGAGGGTAGAGCTGTAATGAGGGAGGCTGGCATGGAGCTTAGAAAATGGCAGACCAATCATTCTCAGTTACAACAGTTTATTAGTCAGTCCTGTGTAGTACCTGATGCAGCAGAAAGTATTGAGGATTCTGGTATTAAGGAGTTGTGGGCAATAGACACAAAGGTGCTAGGCATTGTTTGACAGCAAGGAGAGGATTTGTTTACCTTCACTGGGAAATCTTTAGTAGAGCTGGCTGAGAATGAGACAAGGTGGACAAAACGTACAGCTCTTAGTTTGGCTTTGAAGGTCTTTCATCCTCTTGGATACCTGGCTCCATTTGTGATAAAGTAAAAAATTTAGTTTCAGAGCCTCTGGGAAATTGGACTTGGTTGGACCAAGAGTTACCTGATCATATGGTGGTAAGGTGGAAATATTGGTTCAAAGAATTGGCACATCTTGGAGGCATTGAAATCCCAAGATGGTACTTTGAAGAGTTGAACAATAGTCTAGACAATTTGGAGCTGCACATCTTTTGTGATGCAAGTGAGGAAGCCTATGCAATAGGGTGGAGCGAAAAATACTTTTTTTCTAGGATGAAATTCTAATAGGGATTAAAAGTTGCATTTAGTGGACGATATATATCTGCCAAAATATGAGTTCATTTGTTTAATATTTTCAGCTGCCACCAGGGGGCTAAAGTTAACACAATTTTGGGTAAAAAGGAAAAAAATGCTTCTATTTTAGGTTTATCAAACTATTATAAAATTTTATCTTAGAATTATCTAATAGTTTGATTAAGATTCTTAAATGATAAGAATTCGTTTTGTAAAAATGCCTTTTCATATGCTTAATATCTTCAGCTGCCACAAGAGGGCTGAAGTTAACTTAAAAATGACAATTAAGTATGATTCTGTATTTACTTGAAAAAGGGAACAGTAATAAGTTAGGATGTCTCTCCTCCTTTATACTGGCTTGAGACAGTTATGAAACGTTATTTCGTGCCTTAGCGGAGTTACCACCCTTTACCCAACCAACCTCCCTCTAGAAAGGGTTCTTGCTGAAGACTATTTAGTAATTTGCTTTTGTGTCAAATTTTGGCTGTTTTTTCCTTGATTCTAATGTAGCACGAATCCAACCGTCTCTGTTTGTAGGTCCGCAGACTGATCCAGCAGCGTCTGTAACGAGCTTGATGCATCTCTCTACGGCTTGTGTATGACATGGAAACTGAAATAATTCTGAATGAAGAGTAGTACCATGTTTGATGCATGATGCAATATCATCAAGAGAAACTCCTTTGGTTATCGGTGGTTCTGCTATCTGAAAATCTTGCCACATAATGAGATCTCTATAGTCTTTGGCATAAAAATTTATTTCTGGCACCTTAAAATACCTGATAACATCTGTTTCTTGAATGCATGCCCTTGCTTTTATGATACGCCTAAATCCCAACTGACGAACATGCTCCCTTTCATCAGCTATCATTGCAATGAGAATGTTTTCTTGATTTGCGTAATATGCATTTCGCTGAATGACTGAGTCATGTACTCTCCTAAGCTCTTCACGGAGATACCGGCTTCTTGCAATCATATGCCACATATGTTTAGCACCATATTGGCATAATGGTTTACGCTTTATCTGAAACCACATTGGTGCGTATACCCTAACAATGAAAGTAGCTAATTCTTGTAAATTGCCTGAATGATTCTCTGTGCTTGCATATAACCGCAGAGTCCTGTTTGCTGTGGTGAGCCACCTTGAATGTGATATATTGCCTGGACTCTTATGACTACGACTCTTTGAGAATGTTCCACTTGATATAGCCTTGTGAATTTCAAGAAGGTATTTCTGGTCGGTACTTATGTCATCTACATCAACTTCACACATGTCCTCTTGAATTTCAATGGGTTTGAAGTTAACTATGGGAAGCTTTTCACAGTCTGAAAGTGCTCGGCCAATTTCTCCTGAAAATGCTCTTGGTCCAGTAGTGGTACCATCCAAGTGATGAAACAGATGGCGCAATGGAAGTTCATTAAGGTGTAAAAGGCATATCAGCCACTGCAATGGCTTATTAAAGGCTTCTTCCAGTAATCTTATTGTGCCTCCAATACTACCAGTGTTAACCACTGTCGAATCACAGCCAACTGCAACGATGTTCCCTATATCAACATTCCTTTCTTTCAAGCAATTCACTAGCGCTGTGCAAATGTATTTAGCTTGCCACTGGAAGGTGTCACATGTACAAAGTACAGAGAGTGTGGTTCAGATATTATGCTGATATGCTCTTCGCGTTTGGTTCTTTGGTGGTTAGAGCCATCACTCTCCTGGACTTGAATCATTGTTTTATCCTTTCTGCCATCAAAGTATAATCCCGCATGGTTTTTGGCTCTCCTATCTGTTGTAGTTCCTTTCTCTGTTTTTGTCTTTCACGTCTTAGCTTACTTCTGTCTATAATATTCCCTTTGTCTTCGGGAGTAACAATTTTAAGATCTGCCAATACTGCAGAAGCAATAGCAGCCCCAGCTCTGTCCGACATTTTAAATCTATCACAAGTAATTGCTAATGAAGGCAGTGGCTCACGCATCTGTTGTTCTGATATTACATATTGAGTCGAGGTTGTATCTTCCTCATTATCTTCAGATATCTCTTCTAGTTGTTGAAGTTCACTTGTCTCTGTTTCGATTTGTAAGTTGGACGTATTGGTTATAGCAGCACTAGTTGTTTGTGAGGATTCCAGACGTGCTTTTTCCATTTCCTTTCGATGTTCTCTTGCTTGTAATCGTCTTGTGTGTGCTATGTCAATGCTTCCTATCACCATTATTCTGCGTGTTCGTTGGTCATTTAAAAAATCCTGCTCTTTTGGAGGGACTTTCTTACTCTTTTCACATGAGCATCTCCTAAACTCCTTACATTTGCAGGTGCAGATGTCAAACAAAGTGCATTTTGAAGAGTTTTCAAATTCTTCAAGCTGATTTTTGTACTTAGGCTGATCCTTGCGTGACTTGTATGGCTTTAATAAGGACCTGTATTTATCATGGTACACTCGCATCATCTGTAAAACGCGTGTATGTGAAACTATTGGCAAAGAGGCCTTCTTCCAAATATTTTCTACCTTTTTGGAAACTGCCTCTGCTATTTCAGAAAATGAAGGCTCCTTGTTATTCATCTGCTCTATGGAAAACTTATGAGTGGGTAGTTGGGAGGTAACGAAAATGGTTCACTGAGTAGGTAGGTAGTTAATCTAACAATTAATAAATTCCTTTTATGTCAATAACTGGGTGGATGAAACCAATTGGTTGCTCACCAGAGTTATTCTCCACACTAGTATTTATATACTGTGTGGGAGGAGCGTGCTCGGTAATGGAGATACATTACCGCTCAACCAACCAAGGAATAAACCAAGACAACGCTGGTGCAAGAAGCCCCGCGAAGAGGAGAACAAAGGGAGAACGAAAACGAAGAACGGGGCGAGAGGACGTACCAGCAAAGTACGCTCTCGACAATGAGACAACCGGAGAAGGGAGAGACTCCAATAACTAAAAGTAAGTGACTAATTGAGTTTTTACACCAGACAGTTAATTACATTAAATTAAGCTGGGTCAGACAAGTTAGGCCTACATTGTGGCCTAAGACCCAGCATCAACTCATAGCTTAACAAAGGTGAAGGTAGATTGCCCTAACCTAATCTTGTGAGGAATCCTACTGTGGACCTCAATTTATCTGCCCGCTCTGGACCATTTCCGGAATCTCTAGGCTGACCCCTCTAGGCTAGACTTGATCTACTCTATAGTTAGACTGGAGAAATAAGGGGTGGGTTAATTGTGGACCAATTCAAACAGAGCATTTTTCGCATTGGTGGTCCGTGTGTGGGGAATTTACAAACCTTAACCTTACTTAACAAAAATTGCAGAATTAGGCTAAATGGTCTAGCCTAAGCCTAAGCCTAAGCTAATCAAGCCTAATTAGGTCTACAACCTAGGGCCTAACTAGGAAACATTTACATTTAAGGAGTCTCATTCTCTTATAAGCTTAGACCTGAGTGACATAAGTACTTGGGGGGGATTAAACCAAATTTAAACTTGACTGTTTTGTCTGTTCTCTCTCTTCTCTGGTAATTTCTTCTTGTCCTCTATTTCATTACGATCCCCAGTTAAACAATTTTGACTTAGACATGGACAGTGCAGAATTGAAAAAGTTAAAAAAGAAAAGGGGGGCAAAGTTGGGAGCTGTTACAAAGGCTGTGAACACTTTTAACAATATTACACAACCAGGTAAGAAAAATATAGAGTGTGTAATTATTAAATTAGAAATTAAAAAGAAGGAAATAATAGCCATTAATGAGAGTATTTCAGAGTTAGTTGAATCCGAAATGGCTGAAGAACAATTGATAGACCTTTACGCTGATGATGATGATCAGGTAAGCTCAATTGAACAGCAAATAAGGGGACTACGGTCTCGGTTGACTGACTTAACACCAAAAAAACCTAATTCTGATTTTAATCAAAGTAGGGCTAACCTTCAACAAAATTTAAGTGGCATGCAAAATCCTGAGTCACAAGAATTGAGGGCTCAGTTACCCATTTTGCTAGTACCAACATTTGAAGGGGACACGGTACAATTCCCATCTTTCATTGACAAATTTGAGAATTTAATAGGTAATAAACCTTATATTTCAACTGTTGAAAAGTTTAGTTACTTAACTAGTTCCCTTAAAGGCCCAGCCTATAACCTAATAGCCTATTTACCAGCCGTAGGGGATTCATATGAAGTAGCTATTGATCTTTTAAAACGTAATTACATTAATAAAGATATGATTGTATATGAATTATCTCAACAAATTTTTGAATTTGCACCCATAAAAGATAACCATAGTGATATGGAAATTTTTTATACAAAATTAGAAGCTATTATAGGACAACTGGTTAGCAATGAGATAGATATTAAAACTTCATCTTGGCTTATACAAAGCATAGTACTTAGGTGCCTTCCTTCGAGGGTTAAAGATAATTTAATTCTAAAGACGGGAGAAAATTATCCTAATTTAGAACAAATAAGAAAACACTTCCCCAATATCCTAATTAATTACAACTTGAGAGATTTTCCAACACATAAGACCCAGACTATGGATAAACCAAAGACTGTTCCCAGAGACCAACTAGCTACAGCTAAACAGACAAAACTTGATACTGGAGAATCAAATGTGACCAACTATAATACACGAACACCTACATTACAGAACTTTAATGTAACTGCTGCCTCAACTTACACACCACATTGCAAATTTTGTGCAAGTAATGAACACAGTAGTACTGTGTGTGACAAATATTCAGATTTTAACCAAAGGGCTAAAAGATGTGAACAGTTGAACCTGTGTAAAAAGTGTACTGGCCATGGACATTATAAGAAAGACTGTAAATCTAGGTTAAGATTCAAGTGTAAGTTTTGTAAAAGTTTACGACATGTCTCATCAATGTGTGATTCACCAAAGTGTCCAAACAATAATACTCAAACTCAAAAGATACCTCCCCCAAACAAAGGTAATCAAGAAAATGCCACTTTCATGGGACATTCTGCTTGTTCAAACAATGTAACAAGAAACACTGAGATTCTTTTACCAACTATTACTTTGGACTTAGTGAATAGTGAGGGTAGTACCACTCCAGTGAGATGTCTTATAGACTGTTGTTCTCAACAAACATTTGTTTCAAAAAATGTAGTTAATAAATTGGGTTTGACACCAAACCCGAATGAACAAAACCTCAATATTGCGTCCTTTGTTAAGGATAACTCGGACAAAAATAGCTATAAGACAATTGACCTGGAACTACATTTAGAAAGTAAATTCAAGAAAATTGAAGCAGTTATTATTTCTAAAGTAGGACAAAACAAACTGGTTATACCCAAACTAGAACAAACCATAAATCTTTTGAGAAAACACTACAAAATAGCTGATAGACATATCACTAACAACACAGTAGCTAACATTGAAATGCTAATAGGGGCAGATTATATTAATCTTATTCATAAGGGCATAGTAGAGATAGGTAATGGTATAGCTATTCAGACTCCATCAGGGATAGCCCCTTTGGGTGACCTATCAGAATACAACCTAGACCTAAACCAAAACAGTGCATGACCAACAAATACTATGTGCCTCAACTCAGTCCTACATAACACCTGTAAGAATAGCAACACTTTGAATAATATTATCTCAACTGAGAACATTAATTCATCATTATCAAATGAAACTTTGGATGAGGCAATTCAAACTTTATGGTTGCTAGAATCTGTGGGTATACATGACACAAATCAAACTTCAGAAGATCAGTTAATGGTAGAAAGATTTGAAGACACCATTCAGTGCAAAGACAATAGTTATTTTATTGAGTTACCTTGGAAAATAAATTGTCCAACTTTAAGAGACAATCTCAAAGTAGCTAAAGGACATTTATATAAAGTAATGAAAAAACTCAAACAAGAAATAATTAAAAATAATGATGTCTTAAAGAACAGCTACAGAAAGGCTTCATTGAAGAAGTAACAAATAACCCTTTTAAAAAAGATGGTTGTCATTATTTAACCCACAGGGGGGTTTATCGACAAGATGCCCAACAACAAAACTCAGAGTAGTATATAACTGTAGCCTCAAAGACAGTGATAAACACAGTTTGAATGATTGCTTGATTGAGGGTCCTAATCTCATTTCTGACCTTGTGAAGATCTTACTGAGGTTCAGGTTAGATAAATATGCCGTACAAAGTGACATTTCAAAGGCATTTTTGAGAATAAATCTTAAAAATGAATATGATAAGAACCAACTTAGGTTCTTATGGTTCAAGGATCCATTTGATTTGAATAAAGGGTTCATAACCTATAGATTTAATGTTGTGTTGTTTGGAGCCAATTGCTCACCTAGCCTATTAGCATTGACAATTAGACATCATTTAAACCAGTTTAATAACTCTCTAACATTGAACTTCCTTAAGGAACATTTTTACGTAGACAATCTAATAGGCTCAACGACAACAAAATCTGAATTATCTGAAGTCTATGAACACTCTCAAAACATTATGCAACAAGGTAACTTTGAACTTAGAGAGTGGATTTCAAATGATGAGGATTTAAACAAAAAGATTTTAAAGGATAATAATGGTCTTACTGAGCCATCAGACAGAGTTAAAACTTTAGGTATGAACTGGTATTTGGATGCAACTTCTAACAGTCATGATTCAATCTGTACTAAAGGTTTTAAACTTGATGAGGAAGCAAATACTAAAAGACAAATATTATCAGAGGCTTCCAAAATTTTTGATCCTATGGGTCTATTCCTGCCTTCAACAATAAAATCAAAGATAATCCTCCAAGAAATTTGGAGGACAAATGTTGGGTGGGATGATCCAATAACAAATGAAAATCAAAAATCTTGGAAGAAGTTAGCTACTGATTTAACAAAAGTGCAGAACATTAAAATTCAAAGGTGCTGTGGGTTTAGGGATAAGCCCCAGAGGCTTCATGTGTTTGCTGATGCAAGCACACAAGCTTATGGGTGCTGTGCGTATCTTGTAAGCCCTACAGAAAGTCATCTAATTTATGCAAAAGGGAAAGTTGCACCTCTCAAACCTACCCGAACCATACCTCAATTGGAACTATTGGCTGCTACATTAGCCATTAAAACCATTTCATTGCTTAAGGATGCTTACTATGATGTGTTCATATAATATCCACGTCTGGCTTGACAGTCAGATTTGTCTTGCCTGGATACGGAATGATAGCATTAATAGTAAGAATATCTTTGTAAGAAATAGGCTAAAAGAAATAGCTGACGCTAATGAAAGCCTACAAGTAAACTTTCACTATGTTCCAACTAAACAGAATCCAGCAGACTTTCTGACCAGAGGTTTATCCTACAAGTTGTTGAAGTCAAACAAAACTTGGTTTATGGGACCTAAGTGGCTCTGTAATACAGACCAATGGCCTGTGGAACAAGTTAACTTGACATTAAATTTAATCTTTTCAAATGAAAAGGTTGAACCAATCACTAATTATGAAAAGTATTCTGATTTCAACAAACTTGTCAGGGTGACAGCCTACTGTTTGAGGTTTGCTCACAACTGTTCAGCTACAATTAACAAACAGCTAAATAAAAACAATCATAATTATACAGAAGTTGCAACCCAATACTGGATAGGCCAAGCCCAACAAAAAGAGTACAATAAAGAGTTAGAATTCTTAACTAATGGGAAACAAACAAAAGAATCTGTACCATCAGTAGTTGTGGATCTAAACTTGTTCAGAGATGAGGAAGGCCTTCTAAGGTGTAAAGGGAGATTAGACAAATCAAAACTGTCATACAAAAGCAAAAATCCAATCCTTTTACCTAGATTTAGCTATTTGACAACATTAATAATCAGAAAAACACACAATGATGTATATCATATGGGGGTACCACAGACACTAACTACATTAAGAAAAACTTATTGGATACCCAAGGGAAGGATCACTGTTAAAACAGTCCTGAGTGAGTGTGTCACATGTAGGCGTATTCATGCTAGGCCCGATAGGAAACCAAATCCTCCTGCTTTGCCAGAGGAGAGAGTTACTCTCAACAGACCCTTTGAGACTGTAGGCATTGACTATACAGGAGCATTGACTGTAGGGGTGGGTGACACTGAACAAAAAATGTACATTGTACTGTTTACATGTGCTGCCTCACGAGCTGTTTATTTGGATGTTGTGGAGGACCTTACAGCAGAATCTTTTGTTGCTGTCTTTAAGAGATTCTGTGCACGACATTCAGTACCAAAGACAGTTTGGACTGACAATGCTACATATTTCAAAGCTGGTGAACAAGTCATCCACGACTTGTTAAGCAATGAAATCACACAATTATATATAAAAAATTCAAACATAAAGTGGAAGTATATTCCGGTTGCCTCTCCTTGGTATGGTTCTATCTGGGAGAGGAATATACAAACAGTAAAGAATTGCTTGAAGAAAGCAATTGGCAAAAAACAGATACACTTATTTGGGTTACTCACTCTCCTGGCTGAGATTGAGAACATCATTAACAATAGACCACTCACTTATGTGAGTGACAACATTAATGACCCAGAACCATTAACTCCAAATCATTTGATTCGGGAGAACAAGTTAGTCTCCTGCTGGACTACAATATAGACTCTTCAGAAGACCCAAACTGGACTCAACGACATGATGAGCTCCAGACTAAGTTACAACATTTAACTAGAGTTAAAGCTCATTTCATTAAACAGTGGAAAACTGAGTACTTGATGGGTCTAAGGGAGAGACATAAACAAATGACTAAGAAGGATTGGTCTGACACAATTAAGGTAGGGGACCTTGTTCTCATACATGACAGTACTCCAAGACAATACTGGCCTCTGGCTAGAGTTTCAGAACTCAGACCAGGGGCAGACGGGGTAACAAGAGTGGTCAAATTAAGGACTTCAACGGGTGACACAACAAGAGACATTTCTCTTTTGTACCCTTTAGAGTCTGGACCCAAAACAATGGACTTTGGAGAACCTTCTCCACTGACAGTAACAACTGGAGACACTGAACTTCCAGTGAACTATTCCTTTGACAGTAGGAGTGGTAACGCATCCTACTACAACATTGACAGAAACAAGACCTCAGCGACAAACAGCATTAAAGGCGCGACTATTTTTACAACAAAAAATAGATGCTGGGGAATTGTAATTTTATCTTCTAACTTTCATTTTTTCTTTTCTTATGGTAAAGACCATAGACAGTTTCATCCTATGGATGTATATTTTCTCTTCTAATTAAATGCTACACCTTCTCCATGAGAAGGTGAGGATAGGCACTGTTAATCAGATTAACAGGCATTTACAGTTAAATAGTTAGCTAGTCTACACTCAGACAAAAATTGGTGACAATGACACCAAAATTTTTATCTCCCGGGGCCCCCAGTATATGGAAAACTTATGAGTGGGTAGTTGGGAGGTAACGAAAATGGTTCACTGAGTAGGTAGGTAGTTAATCTAACAATTATTAAATTCCTTTTATGTCAATAACTGGGTGGATGAAACCAATTGGTTGCTCACCAGAGTTATTCTCCACACTAGTATTTATATACTGTGTGGGAGGAGCGTGCTCGGTAATGGAGATACATTACCGCTCAACCAACCAAGGGATAAACCAAGACAACGCTGGTGCAAGAAGCCCCGCGAAGAGGAGAACAAAGGGAGAACGAAAACGAAGAACGGGGCGAGAGGACGTACCAGCAAAGTACGCTCTCGACAATGAGACAACCGGAGAAGGGAGAGACTCCAATAACTAAAAGTAAGTGACTAATTGAGTTTTTACACCAGACAGTTAATTACATTAAATTAAGCTGGGTCAGACAAGTTAGGCCTACATTGTGGCCTAAGACCCAGCATCAACTCATAGCTTAACAAAGGTGAAGGTAGATTGCCCTAACCTAATCTTGTGAGGAATCCTACTGTGGACCTCAATTTATCTGCCCGCTCTGGACCATTTCCGGAATCTCTAGGCTGACCCCTCTAGGCTAGACTTGATCTACTCTATAGTTAGACTGGAGAAATAAGGGGTGGGTTAATTGTGGACCAATTCAAACAGAGCATTTTTCGCAGCTCCTTCACTAAATGTTTTGTGAACAGGAAATCTTTCATAATGCAGTTATAAGTTGGTAGTTGCATATCACTCATCTCACAAGGTACTTCAAATATGGCACACTTCATATGTTCTCTAGTGAAATGTTTATATTTAGTATTTGATGCCATAATATTTTTAAGAAAAATTCACAATCACAAAATATCCTGTAACATCAAAACATTATATAATTAATATATATAATATATTTTATAAGTATATATTATATTACATAAATATATAATATATTATATAAATAAACTAAAATTATATAATACATTATAACAAGCATTTTATAATAAAATCAATATTATCTCTATATAAATCACTTTAAAATAAAGTTTTATAATATTCCGATCATATTAAAAAACTCTCCGATCAACTGAGCGACTAGGCCTACTACCTAAGAAGACAAGTGTTAACACACTGTTCTAATGACTCACAGAAAGAAATTCCTTCACACCAAAACCCTCCCCCACAACCCTCCCCCACAACATTCAGTGTAGTCTCAACATGACTCAGTTACTCTAAATTGTGTTAACTTCAGCTCTCTTGTGGCAGCTGAAGATATTAAGCATATGAAAAGGCATTTTTACAAAACGAATTACTATCATTTAAGAATCTTAATCAAACTATTAGATAATTCTAAGATAAAAGTTTATATTAGTTTGACAAACCTAAAATAGAAGCATTTTTTTCCTTTTTACACAAAATTGTGTTAACTTTAGCCCCCTGGTGGCAGCTGAAAATTTTAAACAAATGAACTCATATTTTGGCAGGCATATTTGGTCCACTAAATGCAACTTTTAATCACTATTAGAACATCATACTAGAAAAAAAGTATTTTTCGCTCCACCCTACTATGCAACTTGTATTTATATAAGAGGCACATTCAAAAAGGAAGTTGCATGTTGGTTGCTGCAAAGAGCAGAGTAGCACCTTTGAAAAGGCTTTCTATTCCAAGGTTGGAATTGATGGGTGCAGTTATTGCTAGTCGGCTTGCAGTTACAGTGCAAAAGTCTTTGGCTCTTTATGAAATTCCAAGCTATTATTGGACAGACTCCACTATAGTTTGGCACTGGTTAGGCAAGGAAATGGAAACCATTTGTTGCCAATAGGGTGGAGGAAATTCAAGCACACACAGAGCCCAAGCAATGGAAGCATTGTCCAGGCACCCAAAACCCAGCTGATTTACCAACACGAGGAATTTCGGTGAAAGATCTTGCACAGTCAAGTTTGTGGTGGAATGGGCCAGAGTGGCTAAAACTTGGAAGTGAAAACTGGCCTTCTCATCAACCTATTGTAGGAGAATGCCAGGCTGAAGAAGCATGGGTGAATGAGGTGAGAAAATGCACTGTGAACAGTTGTCAAGTTATGCAGCAGGACCCCATATTGAGGCTTGAGGACATTAGCAGTCTGAAAAGGTTGTTAAGAGTGACAGCATGGGTATATAGATTTACAAACAACATTAAGGGAGAAACAAGAAGGGAAGGAATTCTGAACAGTAAGGAGATTCAACAAGCCAGACAATACTGGGTGGTATATGTGTAGAAGGAAAAATTTGGTGAAGAGAAGGAATTGCTCACCAGCCGTCCATTACAGGTTCTACCAACACATTCTGCTCTCAAGGGTTTGGATGTGTTTTTGAATCAGGATTTTTTGAGAGTAGGAGGTAGACTACAGTTTTCTGGGCTTCCAGAGGAGAAAAGACATCCAATTTTTCTACCTTCGGGGGGGGGGGGGGGGGGGGGGGCACTTTGTGGAACTTTTGATCCTGGATACTCATCATAAGTTGTTACATGCTGGAGATAGAGAAGTGGTAATAGAGATCAGACAACAGTTTTGGATTCCCAAAATTAGACAAGTAGTAAAAAAGGTCTTGCATAAATGTGTGGTTTGCAAGCGTTGGAGTGCAAAGCCTTATTATGAAAAGGTGGCTCTACTTCCAAGAGAACGGTGTGTCTATACTGCCCCATTTGATGTAGTGGGAGTAGACTTCGCAGGTCCAGTCTATGTGTATGAGCAAGAGGAGTTTAACAAAGGTTATATATGTCTTTTCACATGTGCTACCACCAGAGCAATCCATTTGGAGTTGGTAAGCAACTTAAGTAGTGATGTATTTCGTTTGGCCTTTAAAAGATTTGTGAACAGAAGGGGTTTCCCAAATAAAATCATATCGGATAATGTAAAAACGTTCAAAAGGGCTGCAAAGGAGCTCCAAGAAGTTTGGTCCTTGCTAAAAGAGGAGGGATTCCAATCCTACGTTTCACACCATGGGGGTACAGTGGGAGTTTATTGTTGAGAGAGCACCATGGTGGGGAGGATTTTGGAAAAGGCTAGTGAGAAGTGTAAAGTGTCCATTAAAGAAACTTTTAGCTAATGCTCATTTGAGCAAAGAAGAATTCTGCACTGTTTTGTGTGAAGTAGAAGCAGTGGTAAACAGTAGGCCTATCACCTTTGTTTATACCAGTATGCAGGATGCAGAGCCGTTGACACCAAATCATTTTCTTTGTGGTAAACGATTAACATCAAGCCCCAGTTTGCCAGAAGACTTGCAGCCTATCCAGATCACTCAAGAAGAGTTAACCAGAAGGTTCAGGTACCTTGAAGTGCTACAAGATCAGTTATGGAAGAGGCGGCTGATGGAATACTTGCCAGAACTCAATTATTACCCATCAGGCAATGTAAAGGGGTCCAATGCAAATTGTATCAAGGTGGGAGAAGTGGTAATGATTGGGGATAAAAGACCAAGGCAATGCTGGAAGCTTGGCATAATTGAAGAGTTGTTTGTTGGCAAAGACAATTTAGTTTGGTCGGCACTGGTAAAGAATTCAGAAGGAAACTTAAAGAGACCTATACAAAAACTCCATGCTTTAGAAATCAGCAAAAACACGGATAGTCAAGATGAAACATTTGAGTTACAGCCTCATGGAGAAGGCTTGGCTAAATTTGCAGAAGGTAATGATAACAATACCTCTTTGGTTGATGCAGCGTTGCTTGTATATATTAAGTTAAGGTGTGTGTATATATCCATCTCATAATTGTAAGTTTAGTGAAAAATTCACTTAATTTAGAGCTAGCAT
Source organism: Bathynomus jamesi (assembly GCA_023014485.1). NCBI lineage: Eukaryota > Metazoa > Arthropoda > Malacostraca > Isopoda > Cirolanidae > Bathynomus > Bathynomus jamesi. Next base: position 130,542 of record JAJOZX010003057.1, on the reverse strand, counting down.
TTTTGGGCTCTTGTGGCATCATTGTTTGGGTACTCTTGTGGCATCATTTTTTGGGGGCACTGCGCGTCCTTCCTACTCGTTTGTTGAATGCGACACTTACAGGGCGTGGTCTTATAGAGAGCTCTCTCGCAATTCAGTTTGGTTGTTTAGATACAAAATTGTTGCATCGTGCAATGGTGCAGATTGTGTTGTTGTTGTTGTTGCAGGGTTTAGAAAGAATACCATAAATAGCGCCCCTTTTGTTTTGTCTTAATTCTATGCTACTGAGGCATAAAGTAGGCCCACATCGAGTCAGCAACCATGAGGTAGGACCTAATAGGACCTCCAAGTCCGTAAGTTTGTTTTAGTCCAGCTGTATACAATAAATGGCATGCTTATAAATGGCAGTGTGTATATACTGTGTATATGCGAGATAGAAAAAACTAGTGTAGAAATGCATTAAGAATTGGAATATTAAACATACGAACAATAGTGATTCGTTAAAAATGAAAGAATCATGCAAATCCGATTCTCTTTCTGCCGTGCATAAGTAACAAAAGTAGGTTATATTATCGAACGACCCTGCGAAACAGATTCACACCAAACAGCAAACTGTGTGCTACTGCCGCTCCGCTCGACTTCAGTCAGTAATAACCCCCACTATTCCCTAACACTCCCTTTCATCTCCCCCATCTCCTGCCTGTCCTCACTTCTATCCCTCTTCCCTAAAATGTGCGAGGAAGGTTCAGCTCGACCGCAGATATGAGCAGCGAACAGAAAGTACGAGAAGCAACAGTGAAAGTTAATACTGTGTATTAATGCATGCAAAATTAACATGACCTTTTGTTTTTATTAAATATTATTTAGTATAAAAGATTTAATAATTTATTTATTAATTTTTTAAAATAATTATTTTACAAGTTTTGTGGGTGTGCTCCGCACACCAAGCACATCATGAATATACGCCCCTGAATTATATATATATATATATATATATATATATATATATATATATAAAATTGGGATTCTTCAACCTCCTTCGCAACATCTAAGTTCATATGACGGAGGGAACCTACAGCTTTACGTGGGATCCGAACCACGGGTCGCTACATAATCTGGGAGCAGAGGACAGTCTCCATATATACTGTATATATATATATATATTATATATATATATACAGTATATATACACACACACACACACACATATATACATATACATATATATACACACACACACACACACACACACACATATATATATATATATATATATATATATATACACACACACACACACACACACATATATATATATATATATATATATATATATACACACACACACACACACATATATATATATATATATATATATATATATATATATATAACACACACACACACATATATATATATATATATATATATATATATATATATATATATATATATATACAGGGCCGGATCTAGAAGTTGCGAGGCCCTAGGCAGATCTAGAAATTGCGAGGCCCTAGGCCTATATATATGAAAATATGGACTTAATTATCGGTACTATACCAGCAATATTAGAATCCCGCATAGACAGAACTATGCCAGCACTTAAAAATTAAACCAAACCAAAATAATCATGCATGGAAATTGTATAAGAAATATAAATAAACCATACAAATAAGTATAAATTATAATATGAATCAAGATTTGTATCGAAAATATAAGACAATGATTTCTAAGATTTATATAATATTATAGGTAATGACTTTCCATAGTATACAAACGTTTTTCATATGTGATGTATAAGAGATGTTGACATTTCATTTTTTATAATAGTGAGCGATCGACTTATCAGGCTAAATATATATTAATGCTTTAATATTTGGTTCAGATGCTCCTTGAATATTACAGCAATGCTTTTCTACTTTTCTTCGAGCTAAACTCTTCAATTAATTGAGAATAATCTAATGAATTTGTTATATCGTTTTCTATTGATAACATAGCTAATGATTGCAATCTCGCTTGAGACATGGTGGAACGCAAATATGTTTTAATAAGTTTGAGACGCGAGAAACTTCTTTCAGCCGAAGCTTTAATAATATTCGAAGTGCAACATAAACATTAGGATAAATCTCACTTAGTTGTTTTTGCACTATATAAACAAGGGCATTTCCGAGATCTGTTTTCTCAGGTATAAACCTGCAAAGTACTTTAAGTTCTTCATAGAGTTCTAAATCATTAATATCACTTGAACAGAACGCGCAAAACGGCTTGAGCGAGGCCCCCTTTGGCGCGAGGCCCTAGGCGATCGCCTAGTTCGCCTATAGCTAAATCCGGGCCTATATATATATATATATATATATATATATGGGATGAATTTCACAATTAAACACGTGAAATGAATGAATGCTGCAAACCCACGAGGAAAAAGAAAAACGATTCCAAGGCCTTTCGTGTATTCAGAGCTACACATTTCGAACTAATTTTTCCTTTGCTCTTTTGTGTCATAGTTTTCATATAATCTTATATTGAATTTTATATAAATTTGGTATAAATTATACAGGGTGGGCCGTAAGTTTCCATACATAGGAAAAATAAACATTTTTTTATGGACAACCATTTTTATTTATATAATATGCTCTACATGGTTGCCATTGTTTTGAAAACACATTTCAATACGTGTTCCCCACTGTTGATGAACACGCATTAGCACAGTTGACGTTATGCTTGTAATGGCGTTGGTGATACGTTCCTTTAGATGATTTATGTCTCGTATCTTTTCCTGATACACCATGGCCTTCAAGTGCCCCCAAAGATAGAAATCAAGGGGGGTGAGATCTGGGGATCTGGGAGGCCACTCCACAGGACCACGCCGACCAATCCAAGCATCCGGAAACTGCTGCTGATCCAAATACCGACGCACGTGAAGACCATAATGAGGTGGAGCTCCATCTTGCTGGAAGTAAACTGGGAAGTTACCTTCCTCGTTTAGCAGGGATGGGAAAATCTCTTCTTGCAACATGTTAAGATACCTTTCGGCATTAAGATTTCCACTGACAAAAATTGGTCCAATAATTCTGTCACCCCATATCTCGGCCCACACCATCACTTTACCGGCACCTTGCATCTTCGTCGGACTCAGCCAGTTAGGGTTAGCATTACTCCAATAACGTATGTTTTGCCGATTAACCTCTCCATTGACGTAAAAATTTGCTTCATCAGTAAACAAGATCTTACGTCAAACGCATATTCTTAGGGTATCTGAAACATAAAAACAAACGTTTAATTTTTCCTATGTATGGAAACTTACGGCCCACCCTGTATATTAATTTTATATGATAAAAAAGGCTATTGGTCAACCAAATCAAATTAAGATTATAAGTTTTTATTAATCTCAGTACGAATATTCAGCATTTGAAGAAACTAAAAAATGTAAGATTTTTGCTTTGGTTTGCTTTTTTGTTTTGGCGACATAAGAGGTATATTCCTCGATGTTTCCCGAACGAGAGATTCTTGGGCTGAGCCGTGGCGTGTAAACATCTCGCTATACAGTTTTATATTTGTGAATGACTCATTTAAATTGAATATTATTTTATCTGATTTGATTAAGTGAAGATTGAATTAATAACTTTTGCCTCTTTGTTGTCTCCTAAATATTATTAAATTGACTCAATATACAGGGTGTCCCAGAATTAACTATCTATTTCAATGAAATCGGACAAATTTTTTAAAAACACACTTTTATTTATGTTTATCATGTTTAATATGTGTTAAAAATGTATAAATTTCTAAATTTTTTTAATAATTTTATTTTCATAATTTTTTCATAGTTTTTCATAGTTTTATTTTCATTCTCTTTCAGAACCCTATTAATAATGAATACACAAGAACACATCTTTGTTGTAACATCCCGTATCAAAGGAATGCAATGTAATGAAATCAGAGAAAAATTTACAAGAAGATTCCACAGAACCGGTCCTACAGACAAAGCGATTCGTGAACTTGTGAACAAATTTAAAAGAACTGGATCCGTACACGACGAGGTGGGAAGAGGACGCCCAAGGACTGCACGTAACCAGAGCTGGGCAGTATTTAAATACATTTGTATTTAAATACGTATTTAAATACATTTGTGTATTTAGAACTGTATTTATAAATACATTGTTTTTCATGTATTTAAATATAGTATTTAAATACTTTAATGAGTATTTAAATACAATGTATTTAAATACTCAAAATATAAAAATGTAAATACTTTTACTGGTTTAATACACGTTCTGTACTAGCACAGTACGACGCGTCGACAGTGTAGTACAGCATGGTTCATGTTTCAACGTGTCAGTTCAATCAGTTGTGTGCCACTCTTAGTCGAAAGCGGTTGATTTCTTTATCGTGTGCGTGTCATGGCTTCAACAAGCAAATCCGGTGAATCAAATAATGATATATCTGCAGATAACAATTTAGTGCACCCTCTGTTTGATGGAAAATACTTTAAAATTAAATCTAAAGACGGTAATAAGGTAAAGTGCACCTGCTTGCTGTGTAAACACGAAGTCTCTGCTCCAAACAATGCTACAACGAATCTGTACACTCATCTGAAGGTAAGTGTTTTTTTAGACATCAAAAAATATCTTGAAATTGACCGAATAATCGTACAAAACGGCTCTGCCTTAAGTGGGCCTGTGTAACTAACTCGTTGCAATCAATCCAATTTGCGATGGAAAATTCATTGATGAAAAAGCTTTTAAAATCGTCTGATCTATCGAGTGGTGTATTTATTTCGAAATTCACCGTGTCCCCTAAAGTAGAAATTTATCAAAACATGAATTAGTGAATGCATATGTTAAAATTTGTATGTATTTAAAATGTATTTACAAATGTATTTAAATACAATTGATGTATTTTGTATTTAGTATCTAAATACATTCGTAAAATGTATTTAGTACTTAGTATTTAAATACATTTCTCCCATGTATTTAGTATTTAGTATTTAAATACATTCAATGTATTTATTGCCCAGCTCTGCACGTAACAGTACCGAACAGGTACGACAATTGTTTGAGGATGAACCAACAACTTCGGTTAGGGAGGCCGGTCGAAGACTCAACATATCCAAGACAACAGTTCATAGAATCTTGCGTTCGACACTGATGAAAAAGGCTTATCACATTCAAGTAAATAAAGTTTTGACTTATGATTTATAAATCTATTTGTTTTTGTATCATAATTTAGTAATAAACACAAAATTATGTCAGTTTTTATTAAATTTGTCCGATTTCATTGAAATAGATAGTTAATTCTGGGACACTCTGTATATACAGCCAGTCCTCGTAATTTGTCATGGATGCGTTCCTGAGGGCCACGACGAACAACGGGGCCGACTAACCTATCGACCTACATGTAATACATGAAGATATGTTCCGACGACGAAAATGTTTTTATAATAAACTGTTTGACATAATTTTACATAATTTAGTAACCCCTCCACATCATCCTCATTAACTTCATTGAAACGAGCCTGTTGTGCAATTCCCGCCTGCTGTGCAATTCCTGTCTGTTGTCCGATTCCTGCAAAGTTATCGTACAGTTAGACAAACTGAACACGTATTTGAATTATTGTGCAATTGGACAAACTGTACAGGTCACTCTCGTTTAATGTGGGAGTTGCGTTCCAAAAAAAGTTCGCATAAAGAGAGCCATTTATTACATGTATTTAATAGGGATGCGTTCCAGGACCTCTCCTGACCCCTCTATAAAACCTTTCTAACACTTTTTGGTGCTCTTCCAATATGTGCTCTACCGCGAAAATTTACATTCCAATACGTGATCTACCTTAGATTATTCGGATTAGCAGCAGGTACGTTAGTTAGCCTTATAAGGCTAACTAACGAAAATATCACGACTTAACCTAACCAATCGTCAAGGGCGTATAGTTGACCTAACGATTGGTTAGGTTAAGTCATGATATTTTCGTTAGTTAGCCTTATAAGGCTAGTTTCACGGTAGAGCACGTATTGGAATATGGTAGATCACAGTTTCGCGGTAGAGCACATATTGGAAGAGCACCCACTTTTTCATAACAAATCCAATGAAAAATCACCTAATAAAATGAAACAATAATTTATTTAGTTTTTATTTATTTTTATTTAATTTGGCCCTTAAGTTTTATGCTTCACTGGGCGCATGAAAATCGATTGCTTTTCTTTGTAAACGTTTCTGAAAATTATTTCCATCATCAGTGCTAAAATATTATATAATAATTGCGGACTCTTTAGTGCGTCATATGGACAAAGAGTTCGTTGAACGGCATCCAACCAAGAGGAGGAGGGTCTGTCTCCCAGGGTCCAGGGTTGACAGAGTTAGAGACAAAGTGGATAGGACTGACGTTGCCTCCTGTCACTCGATGTTGGTGATGATGGTAGGAGGCAACGACTCGTATAGGCCCGATACGAGAGTGCCTGACCTTTTGGAGAGATATAGAAGGTTAATTAGGTCCCTGAAGGCGAGGTCAGATAGGTCTTTAGTTCTAGGTATTACCCCTAGGTACAGTTTGGGTCTTAGGATTACGTCAAAAACAATATTTTTTAATAATAAATTAGAAGAGATTTGTGCTGAGGAAATTGTACCCTTCGTAAAGCTGTGGTCCGAATTCAGTGATCCTAGCCTTTTTATAAAAGATGGGGGTGCATTTTAATGAAATAGGTAATGCTAGGCTAGGTAGGTTAATTGACGATAACGTACGAAAGCTGTATAGGTCGAAGCCTTCTTTAAACGTTGTGGGTCCGGGAAATGCGGGCCCGACGTGAATAATAGTTTAAAACGCCGGCCCGTGGTAAAAATAACTTAAACGTCTTTTATTGTAACGCGCGTAGTATTAGAAATAAATTAAACGAATTTAAGGCGATAATTTATTCCGGTAACTACGATATAGTTGCTATCACTGAAACGTGGTTAAATAACGTGACTCGGGACTTGGAGGAACTTGATGTACCGGATTTTAAAATCTTTACTAATGATAGGTTACATAGGTTTGGTGGCTGCGTTTTGCTGTACATTCGTAATTCCCTTAGGGCTATCGCGGTTAAGATAGATTTTCCGGCAGTAATTAATGCGATATGCGTTGAAGTTAGAGCGCGTAGTATTAGTTTTAATTTTGTTGTTGTTTATAGACCTCCTGTTCAACCCCTCGATACCGATACTAGATTTTACTCATTTCTTGGTAACTTTATTGACAATCGGAATAGTATAATTGTCGGAGACTTTAACTGCCCTAATGTTAATTACGAGACTTTTACTGGTAATGAGGAGGGTTTGAGATTGATTGAGTTCATGGAAGATCATTTTTTTACGACAGATGGTTACAGAACCAACACGCGGTGACAATATTTTAGATTTGGTGATGACGAACTGCGAAAATATAGTCGAAGGTTTAGAAGTAGGCGAGAGTTTAGAATGTAGTGATCATCAAATTCTTAGGTTTAAGTTACTGATAGAAACACTAAGGATAGTAACGTAATAGAAGTCCCCGATTTTCGTAGGGCTAATTTTGATAGTTTTGCGGATAGGATGAGAGTAATGGACTGGGATAACTTATTTATGGGTAATGACACAAATTTGGGACCTTTTCCAGTTTGTGTACCGTTTTTCATATAATTTATTTTTGAGAATATTTTTGTTAAAACTAACGAAAATATCACGACTTAACCTAACCAATTATCAAGGGCGTACAGTTGATCTATTATTAATTATAACATTGTTTGTTTCTGGAATAGTATTTACTATTTACTAATAGATCAACTGTACGCTCTTGATAATTGGTTAGGTTAAGTCGTGATATTTCCGTTAGTTTTAACAAAAATATTCTCAAAAATAAATTATATGAAAAACGGTACACAAACTGGAAAAGGTCCCAAATTTGCATTGGGAGGAGTTTAAAGAAGGTTTTATGAATATTGAAAGGGAGTTTATTCCTCGTAGGCCCAAGCGCGCTAGAAATCATGGTAGGACCAAGTGGTGGACTAGGGAAATAGGCAAGTTCATAAACGAGCGTAACAGAGCGTATAGACTTAATAAGCGCAATGGCACGGCAGCTAACTTTAATAGATATATCGAGCTTAGGCGTCAGGTTAAAAGATCAGTTAGGAATGCTAAGCGTAATTTAGAGATACTTATAGCTGCGGATAGTAAACATAATCCAAAAAAGTTTTTTGAATACGTTAATAATCGTAAGCCGATAAAAGATAACATAGCCCCTCTAGTGGATGTTAATGGCGCCTTGGCTTCTGACGCTCAGGCGATGGCGGGTATTTTCAATAACTTTTTTTGCGACAGTTTTTACCGTAGAAGACGTAAATAATGTCCCCGACGTGGACGATATCGTTCCATTTAGTAGCGACACTATTTTGGATGAAATAACTGTTCACGAGGGTGAGATTGCGCATTATATCGATAGGCTAAAAGTCAGCAAGGCTCCAGGCCCTGACGCTTTTTATCCCAGACATTTGAAAGATTTGAAAGACGTTATCGTAGGCCCTTTAACGAAGATTTTTAATCAGTCACTCGAATCGGGGATTATTCCTGAAGACTTCAAATTAGCTAACGTCACGCCCATTTTTTAAAAAGGCGACCGCACAGTAGTTAGCAATTATAGGCCCATTAGCTTAACGTCAATTGTCGGTAAACTTTTGGAATCCGTAGTTAGGGATCGTATCATCGATCACTTAGAAAGTAGAGATTTGATTAATAGTAGTCAGCATGGGTTTCGACGCCATAGATCTTGTTTAACTAATTTGTTAGAATTTTATAACGAAATAGTGTGCGAATACGATAGGCATAGAGCGGCTGACGTTATTTATTTAGATTTTAAAAAGGCGTTCGATACAGTTCCGCAAAGGAGACTAATTGCGAAGGTCAAAGCGCACGGTATACGTGGTCAGGTAGCTAACTGGTTAGAAGAATGGCTTCGTGCTAGGAGACAGTGTTAATGGTAGTGAATCGGGGTGGTTGGATGTAGGTAGCGGTGTCCCACAGGGTTCAGTGTTAGGCCCATTGCTATTCGTAATTTACATTAACAACATAGATGTAAGATTGACTAGTAACGTGTCAAAATTCGCGGACGATACTAAAATAGGCGGTAAGGTTCTTAACGAGGACGATAGAAATAGGCTCCAAGACGATGTAAATAGGATTATGGAGTGGACGGATAAGTGGCAGATGCAATTTAACGTAGGCAAATGTAAAGTTTTGCATATAGGTTCTCGTAACAATAATTACACGTACACGATGGATGGTAGAGAATTAGCGAGCGTTGACGAGAAGTAGATTTAGGCGTACGCGTATCTAAGGATTTAAAGGTTAGGAACCAGTGCCCGGAGTCTTGTGCAAAAGCTAATAGGATGTTAGGCTTCATAGCGCGTAATTTCGAATTTAAATCGAAGGATATTATATTGCCCCTTTACAAGTCCCTAGTCAGGCCTCATTTAGAATATGCCGTTCAGTTTTGGTGCCCTTATTTGCGCGAGGATATTGATAGGTTAGAAAGGGTTCAGCGTCGTGCCACCAAACTAATTCCGTCATTGTGCAACAAGCCTTATGAAGATAGGATTAAAGTGTTAGACTTGTATTCACTCTAAACTAGGAGATTAAGGGGGGAGCTTATTGAAGTTTTCAAAATCGTTAATAACATTGATAACGTAAATTTTGACGAACTGTTCACGTTCGATAATAGCAATACTCGTAATAACAGATTTAAGTTGTGTGGCGGACGTTTCATTACTAATATCGCTAAAAACTTCTTTACGTTTAAAGTAATTGATAAATGGAATAATCTTCCCGCGCCCATCGTGAACTCTACCAGCGTTAATATGTTTAAAAACCGTCTTGATGGACATTTTATAAATATTGACGTTGTTTAAAATAAAAAAAAACAATTGGCAACAGGAGCTCTGGGGGTCGTAATCGGGGATGAGTCTGTTGACGTCTAATGCCAGCTTGTGACATGCCAGCTTGTGATATGCCAGCAAAAAACAATTATTATATATAAAAAAAAATTAGACTAACACGAAAGTAGATGTAGCTCGTAGCGTAAACTAACCCACTTTTTGTTTAACTTTACCTACTTTTTTGTTCTCTTTTTCTTTTTCTTATCCTCTCCTAACTTGCATGTCTGTAACTCTCTTTACTTGCATGTCTGTAGTTTGCATGGTATGACAGTGAGTTAAGACTGTTTGCATGGTTTGTAAGTGTTCTTATTTTACTTCTTTTCATCTTTCACCCCTTTCCTATTCTCTTCGACTATTTTTCCGACTTGTCGGCAGTGGCCGGCGGATGATGATGGTGAGTCTTTTTTTCTCCTTTTCTGACTGAATGTTAACCCACGAGTGATAGGTGTTGCTACTTACTTAACCCCATATTCTCTTTTCTTAACCCCCTACTCTTTCCTTTTTCTCAGGCTAACCTTTGTTAGAAAATCTAGAAGAGGAAGAACCATTGTTGTCCCAAGGCCATGGGCGCCCGCAGGTAGGGGCAAGGGGGGGCGCTTGCCTCCCCCTGGAAATGCCAAGAAAATATATTAAATATTTTCTAAGAAAATATTTATATCCTAAACTTGCTGAAAAGTATCCAACTGCCTCCTAAAGGGTGAAAATTTTTATTTGTGTGCATGATAAAAGGTTGCTACCTTTTTATTTGTTCACCGGGAGAAAATCAACTCCAACAAAACTGATTTTATGGAAAAGGTTGTTCATAATTTTGGTAGTGACCGCAGACGACTACAATTCCTATTCAAATGAGCAGTGTAGGTGATGCTCGAAACACCGTTTTCAAATTAGGTACAACATTTACTTCAGTGTGCTTTTTTCTTCATTCTATCATGTTTCTTTTATAAATAAAATAAATGATTGTTATCATGTGCATTGTATGTACATACAATATATATTTGCATTTTCCATTACAGAAAATGCAACACTAAACTTGCTTAGAATTAACCTGTTGGTTCCTAAGGGGTCAAAAGTTTTTTGCTTGCTCCGGTCCCTACCTATTAATACATTAAATTTTGCCCCCCCTTGGAAAAAATCCTGCGGGCGCCCATGCCCAAGGCGATACGATGACTAAGCTGATTGATGCAGCATTGCTTGTATATATATTAAGTTAAGGTGTGTATATATATCCATCTCATAATTGTAAGGTTAGTGAAAAATTAACTTAATTTAGAGCTAGCATTTTTGAGCTCTTGTGGCATCATTGTTTGGTCACACTGTTAGCATCATTTTGGGACGCTGCGCGTCTTTTCTACTCGTTTGTGGAAGGTCGTACGTAAAGGTGTGGTTTGATAGAGAGCTCTCTTGCAATTCAGTTTGGTTGTTTAGATACATGATTGTTGCATCGTGCAATAGTCCAGGTTGCGTGGTTGTTGCAAGGTTCAGAAAGAAGACCACAAATAGTACCCTTTTGTTTACTTTAAGTTCATGTAATTTAAGGTCTAAGGTAGGCCCGCATCGAGTCAGCAACCCTGAGGTTACCCTGAGGTAGGACCTAATAGGATCTCAAATCCGTAAGTTTTAATTTAGCTTAACTTGGGCTTTAGGTAGAACTTGCCCTTTAGAATTTGGCCGTTCACGGCTCAGCTGGGATTTCGAACCCGACAAATAAATAAATAAAATAACATGGTCCTTCGAACCGGATTTAAGAAGGTAGAAGTTCTGGTTAAAGGGTTGTTACCGCAAAGTCCCACTATCAAGGTCCAAGCTGTAGAGATTGAGGAACTTTGTGCTCCAGTCACTACTTGTTTAGATATGGCATGTGTCCAAGAATTGCAAGTTAAAGGAATTAATGTGGGCAATAATAAGTTTGAGGGAACAGAAGATATTAGTCTTTTGATTGGAGCTGACTATTATTGGGACTTCATCACTGGTAATATTGTCCGTACATCTCAAGGCCCAGTAGCTATTGAAAGTAAGCTAGGCTGGATGCTACATGGTAGTTATTGCAATGAAATGGAAGTTAAGGCTCTTTTTGTTAAGATTGAGGAGAACAGCCATGGTCTGGAAAGGCATTTGAAAGCGTTTTGGGAACTTGAATCTATTGGTAAAAGGACAACCAGGTAAGTACAGTGAACAATGATGTTTTAGAGCAATTTGAAAAAGGGATTGGGTTTAGAGATGGTTGCTATGAAGTTGGCCTACCATGGAAGGATTCTTGCAAACCCGGTTCAAACCTTCAGCTAGCTAATCGGAGGTTGGAGACTTCATTGTACAGGCTAAGAAAAAATGAGGAGTTGTTAATTGAATACGATGAGGCCATCCTAAGTTATGTAAGGGAGGGCTATGCTGAAAGGGTGCAAGGTGAGCTGGTGAGCCAGGAGGCACATTATCTGCCACACCATGCAGTGGTACGGCGAGACAAAACTACCACCAAACTGAGGGTAGTTTTTGATGGCTCAGCCAAGGACAAAGGTGGTGTGTCCTTGAATGACTGTTTGGATGCTGGGCCAAATTTAAATGCAGATTTATTTTCCTTGTTACTGAGATTCAGGTTTGGTAGAGTAGCATTAACGGCAGATGTGAAGCAAGCCTTTTTGCGGATAAAGTTAAAACCAGAGGACAGAGATGCAGTAAGGTATCTGTGGGTGGATACGAAAGACTTTGTTGGTTTACGTCGTCGTCGTCGTTGGCCTAGGCAAGCTACGGCTTGGGACCGTAGCGCATCTATCCGGTATAGGTTAACCTGGATGATGTAGCCATAAGCACTGCCGCTAGTTAAGTGCCAACCAGTGATTATCTCACTAGCCGTATTGAGTCCGTTAGGCGAAACTACGACAGTACCAAAGGTGGAAAATATAACCTTTGGTTTTCTATTATTTATTTGCAAAATGGACATGGTATTAGATTAAAATAAATATTTGAATATAAATAATTAACTGACAATTGTGATATATAATTAATTATGTTTACATACAATAAAATAATATAGTATACATAAAATTAGTATTAATGTGGTTCACAATTGAATTATAATGGGGTAACTAATTTAAAATGAATTTATAACTATTCCGAAATTCAAGACGGTAAAATTAACATTTATCTTGAAACTAAAATAAGAGTATTCACTACACACTCCCCCACCAGAGAGGAAGTTCAAAGAGTTCCGAACGACACAGATTTCCGCTGAACCTTTTTGGTAGCTACTTGTACCTCACTTAAGGTTGATTCCAAAAACGCAGGCTTAAGACGATCGATAGAAACCTTGTCGACCTTGGAACCGCGCTGGATGAGAAATGATTTGCGCGTACGTCGGAGAACTTCATAGGGTCCGTCATATGGACATTGGAGAGGCCGTTTTGGGACAGGTACACGAACGAAAACGTGGGTGCAAGATTGGAGGGCTGGGGAAACAAAGATGTTCTGTTGGCTAGTCAAACGAGGGGGAACAGGCTGAAGGGACTGCATGTGAGAGGAAAGTGTTTGAGCGAATTCCGTAGGATCACATGACTTATCCCCTGCAGTGAAGTAGCCACCCGGTAGCCGCAGTGTTGTTCCATAGACTAGTTCAGCCGCTGTAGTCTTCAGATCACTCTTAAATGCAGAGCGAATACCAAGCAAAACGAGTGGAAGCTTATCCATCCAATGGGAGTCTTCGTGACACATAAGGGATGACTTCAGCTGGCGATGGAAGCGTTCGACGAGGCCGTTAGCTTGCGGATGATACGCACAGGTATGCGCATGTACTGTACCCAACAAGCTGGTAAACTTCTTCCAAAGCGAAGACTCAAATTGGCGACCTTGGTCAGTGATGACTTTTGTCGGCAATCCAAATCTTGATACCCATCCATGAAGAAAGGCTCTTGCAACAGTGTCCGCTTGGATATCAGGAAGTGGGATGGCTTCAGGCCATCTGGAAAAGCGGTCGAGACAGGTGAGCAGATAAACGTTGGCCTTGAATCACTGGAAGAGGGCCAACAATGTCTACATGAATTACCTCAAATCGCTGGGATGGGGCGGAAATGCGTCAAAGGGGGACCTGGTGTGCCTTTGGACTTTGGCACGCTGGCAGGCAAGGCACGTTTTGGTCCAATGTTTGACATCCTTCCGCATCGAGGGAAAGTGCAGAGTTCGAGGCGTCCGGAAGGGCAACCTGTTTGGCAAGAACAGAAAGCAGTGTGGCCTGGTCGCATAAGCGTCGCTTGTCAAGATCCACCAGGAGTTTGAAATGCTGGAGGAAGTCAGCGCCGATTATGGGATGCCGCACTTGAGCACAGATGAATATCCACTTGAAGGATCGGTGAAGGCCCAAGTTTAGTTCACGCGACTGAGTACCGTACGTGGGTATGCGTGAACCGTTAGCAGCGTATAGAGGCGGAGATTCCGAGTGCTTATGACCAGATTTTTGAGGGAATACACTGACTGACGCTCCGGTATCGACCAAGAAATTGACACCAGAGTTCCTGTCCTTTATGAATAACAGGTTGGCAGTGCGAGTACTAGACGCCATTAGGACTCGCTGCTGGGGTTTTCCGACGAAAAATTGCAAGGGGAGATGCACTTCCTAGCCTTCTTTCCAAATTTCGAGTGGTAGAAGCAGATCTTCCCGGAACTCGAACGATACCTCTTCGTAAATCTTGACCGAGAATGGCTTCTTTGCCGTTGATTTTGTAGCAGAGAACAAACGTGGTTGAGTTGTTGACTTAACTCTTTCACTTTCAACTCCAGTTCCGATTGTGTGTTCACGTTGTTGACCGGAGCTGTGTCAATCTCCACTACTTTGTCGGCAGTTTCTGCTAGTTTATCAACTGGAGTAGCAGGATCCATAGTGGCCAAGACACGCTGAGCTGATGGAGGAAGTTTCTGCAAGAACAACTGTCTAAAGATGTCCTTATCGAAGGTTTGTGCGCGTTCGCCTAGAGCGCACTGCATAGCCCTCAGCATTTGAGTGGGCTTACGGTCTCCAAGTTCTTCTTTTGAGATTAACTGATGTAGTTTCTCACGCTCGGAGACAGTGGTGCGGCGCAGGATGGCAGACTTCAGATCGTTGTACGGGTCCTCACTCGTGGAAGGAGATACGATGACGTCACGGACTTCAGAGATGATGCTCGCTGGTAGAGAGGACAAAACATGATCGTATTTCGTCCTGCTAGTGGTGATCCTTCCCAAGTTGAATTGTGATTCCACTTGGTGGAACCAAATAAATGGATCACCCGGCCAGAAGACGGGGAGCTTTACGCTCAAGTGGGAGATGGCACCAGCGTCGTCAGGCATCTTCTCCTATGCTTGCTAACGTACAAGCAAGACGACAAGTTCCCAACGAAGGAGTGGAGGTTGAGACGAGCGCAGGCACAGAGCGTACGGGCAGGGGTGAGGGGCAGAGGGCACGAGCGACATTACAGTCTGGTCCTAGTCGCTCGGGTGAAGGGGGTGAAGGGCACGAACGACGTTACAGTCTAGTCCTAGTCGCTCGGGTGAAGGGGGTGATGGGCACGAACGACATTACAGTCTAGTCCTAGTCGCTCGGGTGAAGGGGGTGATGGGCACGAACGACATTACAGTCTAGTCCTAGTCGTTCGGGTAAAAGGGGTAATCCAGCTCCGGGGTCATCAATTGTTGGTTTACGTCGTCGTCGTCGTCGGCCTAGGCAAGCTACGGCTTGGGACCGTAGCGCATCTATCCGGTATAGGTTAACCTGGATGATGTAGCCATAAGCACTGCCGCTAGTTAAGTGCCAACCAGTGATTATCTCACTAGCCGTATTGAGTCCGTTAGGCGAAACTACGACAGTACCAAAGGTGGAAAATATAACCTTTGGTTTTCTATTATTTATTTGCAAAATGGACATGGTATTAGATTAAAATAAATATTTGAATATAAATAATTAACTGACAATTGTGATATATAATTAATTATGTTTACATACAATAAAATAATATAGTATACATAAAATTAGTATTAATGTGGTTCACAATTGAATTATAATGGGGTAACTAATTTAAAATGAATTTATAACTATTCCGAAATTCAAGACGGTAAAATTAACATTTATCTTGAAACTAAAATAAGAGTATTCACTACAACTTGTTGGAAAATGAACCTAAGGTTCAAGCATATAGAATGAAGTCAGTGTTGTTTGGCCTCAGCTCTAGTCCATTTCTGTTGGCAGCTACTATGCAGTACCATTTTAAGAAATATTCTGAAGTCTATCCTAACACTATTGAACACATAAGAAAAAATTTTTATGTTGATGATTTGCTATGTTCCGTGGATAATACAGAAATGGCTAAACAGATATTCATGGAGGCTAGAGCTATAATGAGGGAGGCTGGCATGGAGCTTAGAAAATGGCAGACCAATCATTCGCAATTACAAGAGTTTATGAGTCATTCCTCTGTAGTACCTGATGCAGCAGAAAGTATTGAGGATTCTGGTATTAAGGAGTTGTGGGCAATAGACGCAAAGGTGCTAGGCATCGTTTGGCAGCAAGATGATGATTTGTTTACCTTCAATGGGAAATCTTTAGTAGAGCTGGCCGAGAATGAGACAAGGTGGACAAAACGTACAGCTCTTAGTTTGGCTTCGAAGGTCTTTGATCCTCTTGGATTCCTGGCTCCATTTGTGATAAAGTCAAAAATTTGGTTTCAGAGCCTCTGGGAAATTGGACTTGGTTGGGACCAAGAGTTACCTGATCATATGGTGGTAAGGTGGAAATATTGGTTCAAAGAATTGGCACATCTTGGAGACATTGAAATCCCAAGATGGTACTTTGGAGAGTTGAATAATAGTCCAGACAATTTGGAGCTGCACATCTTTTGTGATGCAAGTGAGGAAGCCTATGCAACTTGTATTTATATAAGAGGCGCATTGCAAGAAGAAGTAAGTTGCAGGTTGGTTGCTGCAAAGAGTAGAGTAGCACCTTTGAAAAGGCTTTCTGTTCCAAGGTTGGAATTGATGGGTGCCGTTATTGCTAGTCGGCTTGCAATTACAGTGCGAAAGTCTTTGGCCCTCTATGAAATTCCAAGCTATTATTGGACAGACTCCACTATAGTTTGGCACTGGTTAAGAAGTCAGGCAAGGAAATGGAAACCATTTGTTGCCAATAGGGTGGAGGAAATTCAAGCGCACACAGATCCCAAGCAATGGAAGCATTGTCCAGGCATCCAAAACCCCGCTGATTTACCAACACGAGGAATTTCGGTGAAAGATCTTTCACAATCAAGTTTGTGGTAGAATGGGCCAGAGTGGCTAAAACTTGGAAGTGAAAACTGGCCTTCTAATCAGCCTATTGTAGGAGAATGCCAGGCTGAAGAAGCATGGGTGAGTGAGGTGAGAAAATGCGCTGTGAACAGTTGTCAAGTTATGCAGCAGGACCCCATATTGAGGATTGAGGACATTAGCAGTCTGAAAAGATTGTTAAGAGTGACAGCATGGATATATAGATTTACCAACAACATTAAGGGAGAAACAAGAAGGGAAGGAATTCTGAACAGTAATGAGATTCAGCAAGCCAGGAAATACTGGGTGGTATATGCGCAGAAGGAAAAATTTGGTGAAGAGCGGGAATTGCTCACCAGCCATCCATTACAGGTTCTACCAACACATTCTGCGCTCAAGGGTTTGGATGTGTTTTTGGATCAGGATTTATTGAGAGTAGGAGGTAGACTACAGTTTTCTGGGCTTCCAGAGGAGAAAAGACATCCAATTTTGCTACCTTCTGGGGGCACTTTGTGGACCTTTTGATCCTAGATACTCATCATAAGCTGTTACATGCTGGAGTTAGAGAAGTGATAATAGAGATTAGACAACAATTTTGGATTCCCAAAATTAGACAAGTAGTGAAAAAGGTCTTGCATAAATGTGTGGTTTGCAAGCGTTGGAGTGCAAAGCCTTATTATGAAAAGGTGGCTCCACTTCCAAGAGAACGGTGTGTCTATACTGCCCCATTTGATGTAGTGGGAGTAGACTTTGCAGGGCCAGTCTATGTGTATGAGCGAGGGGAGTCTAACAAAGGTTATATACGTCTTTTCACCTGTGCTACCACCAGAGCAATCCATTTGGAGTTGGTAAGCAACTTAAGTAGTGATGTATTTCTTTTGGCCTTTAAAAGGTTTGTGAACAGAAGGGTTTCCCAAATAAAATCATATCAGATAATGCAAAAACCTTCAAAAAGGCTGCAAAGGAACTCCAAGAAATTTGGTCCTTGCTAAAAGAGGAAGGATTCCAATCCTACTTTTCACACCAAGGGGTACAGTGGGAGTTTATTGTTGAGAGAGCACCATGGTGGGGAGGATTTTGGGAAAGGCTAGTGAGAAGTGTAAAGTGTCCATTAAAGAAACTTTTAGCTAATGCTCATTTGAGCAAAGAAGAATTCTCTACTGTTTTATGTGAAGTAGAAGCAATGGTGAACAGTAGGCCTATCACTTTTGTTTACAACAGTAGGCAGGATGCAGAGCCATTGACACCAAATCATTTTCTTTGTGGTAAACGATTAACATCAAACCCCAGTGTGCCAGAAGACTTGCAGCCTATCCAGAGCACTCAAGGAGAGTTAACCAGACGGTTCAGGTACCTTGAAGAGCTACAAGATCAGTTATGGAAGAGGTGGCAGATGGAATACTTGCCAGAACTCAATTATTACCCATCAGGCAAGGTAAAGGGCTCCAATGCAAATTGTATCAAGGTGGGAGAAGTGGTAATGATTGGGGATGAAAGACCAAGGCAATGCTGGAAGCTTGGCATAATTGAAGAGTTGTTTGTTGGCAAAGACAATTTAGTTAGGTCTGCACTGGTAAAGACTTCAGGAGGAAAGTTAAAGAGACCTATACAAAAACTCTATGCTTTAGAAATCAGCAAAAACACAGATAGTCAAGATGAAACATTTGAGTTACAGCCTCATGAAGAAGGCTTGGCTAACCTTGCAGAAGGTAATGACAACAATGCCTCTTCGGTGGGAGTGTTAGAAAATCTAGAAGAGGAAGAACCATTGTTGTCCCAAGGCGATACGATGACTAAGCTGATTGATGCAGCATTGCTTGTATATATATTAAGTTAAGGTGTGTATATATATCCATCTCATAATTGTAAGGTTAGTGAAAAATTAACTTAATTTAGAGCTAGCATTTTTGAGCTCTTGTGGCATCATTGTTTGGTCACACTGTTGGCATCATTTTGGGACGCTGCGCGTCTTTTCTACTCGTTTGTGGAAGGTCGTACGTAAAGGTGTGGTTTGATAGAGAGCTCTCTTGCAATTCAGTTTGGTTGTTTAGATACATGATTGTTGCATCGTGCAATAGTCCAGGTTGCGTGGTTGTTGCAAGGTTCAGAAAGAAGACCACAAATAGTACCCTTTTGTTTACTTTAAGTTCATGTAATTTAAGGTCTAAGGTAGGCCCGCATCGAGTCAGCAACCCTGAGGTTACCCTGAGGTAGGACCTAATAGGATCTCAAATCCGTAAGTTTTAATTTAGCTTAACTTGGGCTTTAGGTAGAACTTGCCCTTTAGAATTTGGCCGTTCACGGCTCAGCTGGGATTTCGAACCCGACAAATAAATAAATAAAATAACAACCTCAGAGTGGATCTTAGGGTCTTTGTTAGCCTTAGCTTCCGTAGATCTGTAGAACTAAAACATTAAAAGAAATAATAACAGCTTCTAAGAGGTTAGGTGTGCTGCACCGTCTCCGCAGTTTCTTCATCCCCGCTCAGTTGCTGTCTCTGTACAGGGGTCTTGTCCGCCCTTGGATGGAGTATGTTTCTCATGTATAGGGTAGCTCAACCCACACAGCCGTACTTGACCGGATGGAATAAAATTCATTTCGTGTCATCAACTCCCCACCTCTTACTCAGTTGTCTCACTCTTTCTTTACTACCGCTATTATAATGGACACTTCTCTTCCGAACTCTCTAACTGCATGCCTCCTCCTTTAAGGAAACCACGCAGCACAACACTTTTGACGCTGTCTCATTCTCTTTCTGTCCAACTCTCTAACTCAAGAGTTAATCGGTATTTTCAAGCTTTCATCTACTCAACCGGTGAACTCTCGAACAACCTTCCCCAAGCCATCTTTCCCTCTGTCTATGATCTTCAATCTTTCAAACGCATAGTCTAAGCATCTCGAAAACCCTGGACCTTGATTTTGGCTCTCTTCTTCTGCTATTGGAGAGGGGGGTGCTTTTGCAGGCATTCGCAGGCATTTACAGAGTAAGAAGAAGGATGAGAGGGAAGAAATAAATCCAGAATGTTGGGCCTATCTTCAAGGTGATCGGGGATAAGAGTAGGGTGCTGTACAATCTGCTCTAGGTCATTTAGGATAGAAAAGTTGTAAGCGAGTTCACCAGGATGTTCATGAAATGTAAGGAAATCCAAAGGTGCTGGTGAACACTGAAATCTCCTAAAGTGCAGATTTCAGCAAAGGGAGAGCGGGATAGAATGTATTCCACCTTGGAAGTGAGATATTCAAAGAATTTTGGATAGTCAGCAGAATTAGGATAAAGTTAAACAGCACATATATATTCAGTAAGCAAGTAAGCATTCAGTAGGCATGTAAGCCATGGCCAGAGGGTATGGAATTCGGAAGATTCGAGTTCGGGAATACGAGAACAAATTAGGTCATTACGTGTATATACATAACATCCACCTTTGGAGTGAAAATGAGTATAAAGAAAGTAAGAGGGTACAGGAAAGGGATTGCTGTCAGTCGTCACAGACACCTGAATTTCAGTGAGGAAAAGAAGATGAGGGTTAGAGGAGGAGAGGTGGTGTTAAACAGATTGAAAATTTGAGAAAAGGCCACCACAAATGTTGTAGAAGTTTATGAAAAATGAATCAGGCAGAGGCTCAGAACATCTCGAATGGGCGGTAGCAGATCCAGCCCCGCTGCCTTGGTCTGTGTTCCCGGTATCGGCAGTGGGGAAGCGACTGTTAGAAAATCTAGAAGAGGAAGAGCCATTGTTGTCCCAAAGCGATATGATGACTAAGCTAATTGATGTAGCATTGCTTGTATATATTAAATTAAAGTGTATACATATATATCCATCTCATAATTGTAAGGTTAGTAAAAAATGCACTTAATTTAGAGCTAGCATTTTTGGGCTCTTGTGGCATCATTGTTTGGGCACTCTTGTGGCATCATTTTCTGGGGCCACTGGCACGTCCTCTCTACTCGTTTGTTGAATGCGGCACTTACAGGGCGTGGTCTTATTGAGAGCAATCTTGCAATTCAGTTTGGTTGTTTAGATACAGGATTGTTGCATCGTGCAATGGTGCAGATTGTGTTGTTGTTGCAAGGTTTAGAAAGAATACCATAAATAGCGCCCCTTTTGTTTTGTCTTAATTCTATGCTATTGAGGCATAAAGTAGGCCCACATCGAGTCAGCAACCATGAGGTAGGACCTAATAGGACCTCCAAGTCCGTAAGTTTGTTTTAGTCTAGCTGAACTTAGGCTATAAGTTAAAGTAGCTCTTCAGAGCTTGGCTGTTAAAGGCTCAGCTGGGATTCTGAACCCAATCAAAATAAATAAAATAACAGCCAGAAGTGGGAACATTTATGGTCCCCCCTCAGAGGACTCCGAGGCTCTTGAAGTTGATGCCATTTTTTTTTTATTTTAAAAAGATTATGTAGTGTGTTAGATGCATGTATATGTAGTAAGGAAGAGGGAGAGAAGTGTGTGTTGTAACCTACCTACCAGCCAAATGTTAATCAGGAAGAAAATATATAATTTCATTACTAGGGTCCAAAACAGCTCTAATGTGTTATTGTACAATGTCCTGTCTTCAGATACTGTGTACCTCTCAACTATATGGCAGTCTTGGTTCAGACAACTGCTGGTTTACAATAATTTATTTTTGTAATGTAGCAAAGATTATATATGCATATTAAGTTGTGTTATAATAAGTGTTATAGCAAGTGGCTATGCTATAACACTGGTATGCATATGAAATTCTTTTGTCTGCTGTGAGGGTTTTTTCAACTCATATTATATAATTCGACCATACTGAATTCGAAAATGACATTGGTTTTCCTCAATCAGGTCAGGGTTTTTCTCTATTGGCCATTTATTATAAGTCCAATTTTATCCCTAAATTTATTGATTTTTTTAGCTTAAACACTGTAGATACGAGTAATATTATAAGAACACTCGTGAAAAATGAAAACATTGTGTGAATAAATACTTTTATTCATACAATGAATATGGTAAAAAGTTTATTGAAGAAGGAATGAAGTTTTTTTGGCTTTCCGTCTGTTTTTCTTCGGGCACGTCTCGCTTCAAACACCAGCAATAGTCCGCCAGCATATTGATATCCCAGTTTCCCTGATACCTCTCTTCCATTATTTTGATATCTTGGTGAAATCGTTCACCCTGTTCCTCACTATAATCCCCGCAATTTTCAGGAAAATAGTCCAAGTGGGACCACAAAAAGTGCATTTTTATGGACATGCGCGACCCATGAGCTTTGAAAGCTTCTATGGAAAAACTATACGCGCTCACAACATGGTATCATATGTGGTACATTTATTTCATAATTAAATATAAATTATTAATTAATTGAATTAAATATCTATACAAAATTGCCTCGGGATTGGCGACATAGCCTATTGGGAATGAAATAATTGAATTGCCATACGTACAAAGAACCTGTATGTATGAATCAGCCTCACATAGCAACAAGAAAACCCAATTTATTGTTTAGTCTACGAAGGAGTAGACCAAACAAAAATAATGCTAGTTCGGCAAATAATACACCAGAACCAAGGAACGGCTCTCAGGGCTGTTTATGTTACAGCGAAGCTTTAAGCAGGGAGGATGTCTTTGTTCCCCCTTAAGTCCTGAGTGAATTCCTTATAATATAAAACCTAGTGACTATAAAAGGATAGGCCTATTCCTTCAGGGGTTTATATAGTGACTGCCTATATTAATTACCTTAAGTAAATTCGCCGCGTAACCCCATCGTGGCGACCCTACACCGAAAATGACCGTCACGCCCTACATCGAAACAAACAAAGACCCAGCAAAAATAAGGTGAGCAATTTAAGTTTTTATTAACATAAAGCTTTCCCAACTCCCGATGCTAGAATTACCGTAATCAATATAAATATAAAGAGGTCCTTTAAAGACCTACATATTTATAACTCTCTAACGAAAAAGCATAGGGCTTTTGTCGGTAACCCTCCACTGACGTCTGTTGGAAATTTCCAACGGATGAGGGCACAGGCAATCAACCCATAGTCCTATATAGTTTTTTCATATGGTGGCCCTGTGTATGGGGAACTAACCCCTCTACAATTTACACTGACACGCAGTGGCTAGGCTTACCTCATTGGCCTAACCCTAATTTCAACCGTAACCCCACTATAGTTTTTTCATATGGTGGCCTAAAACTGGGAACCAATTCCTTTACCTTTACACTAACCGAAAACAAAGGCTTCTTCATTTAACAGGCATAACTTATCTAAGGTCCTAAAAAAATAGGCCCGCAACATTAAGCCTATTTAATAGGTCCTACTCTTCAAACTCAAAACTAAGCCTTGTTAATTTAACAGGCTTAACTCATTTGAGGTCCTATAAAATAATAGGCCCAAATATAAGCCTACTTGGTAGGCCCAACAAATAGGCCTATTTAGTAGGCCCACCTAACTTTACCTTACATAATAGGCCTACCTCTTAAAGTAGGCCTTACTCTTTACACTCAAGGCCTATCCTAATTAAAAACACTAAATTTATAATTGAACCTGTGGTGTAGGTTATAAAATTTATTTCAGCAATTTAACTTACTCATAAGACTCATTAACATCACAAAATTCGACTCAGACCTGTAACATCACAAAATTCGACTCAGACCTGTAACATCACAAAATTCGACTCAGACCTGTAACATCACAAAATTCGACTCAAACCTGCAACATCACAAAATTCGACTCGAACTGTAACATCACAAAGACCTAAAGCAATTGCACAAATTCAAACCTACACCCACCTAACACCTATCCCAACCTATTCCAAGTCCTATTTGACATATAGGCCCAACCTATTACCTATTCGAAGTCCTATTTGACATAGGCACACCAAGTCCTATTTGACATATAGGCCCAACCTATTCCAAATCCTATTTGACATATAGGCATACCAAGTCCTATTTGACATATAGGCCCAACCTATTACCTATTCGAAGTCCTATTTGACATAGGCACACCAAGTCCTATTTGACATATAGGCCCAACCTATTCCAAGTCCTATTTGACATAGGCCCAACCTATTCCAAGTCCTATTTGACATAGGCCCAACCTATTCCAAGTCCTATTTGACATATAGGCCCAACCTATTCCAATTCCTATTTGACCAATATAGGCCCAACCTATTCCAATTCCTATTTGACATATAGGCACAACCTATTACAGACAAGGCTTGATATAAGGGTCTCAAATGCAACATTTGAGGATCTTTACTCAGCCAAATTGGTTAACCTAACCCAAAACCCAAAAATAAAACCCTATAACAAAATACACATTTACACACATACGTACGGTACAGTATATAAATATATACATACGACTTCAAACATCCAATTCTTCTTTTAAAAGAAGAAACACAACAGATTTCATTAACAGACACAAACATTCCTCGCAAACAGATTGGATTCCTTCAAAACCCCAAACCTTCCAGACCTACCTGTAGGATACACAACATTTACTCATTCATAACTACGGGTATTAATTTCATTGGAGTGGTGAATCCAAGTTTTGAAGACCAACTGGATTCGGAGGAATGATACACACACACACACACTACTCTTTCAATGTGTCTCAAACACAAAAACCTGTCTAAACATAACCAAGGATCGGAGAGTAAAAGCTTTTATTGCTGCGCTCTGATTCTGTGCACATAATTTTGTGCCAAAAATTATATGGTTAGACAGTAACACGTACAAACAAACTACTCTACAGTACTTCAAAGGGCCTTGGCCTACCTTGGCCATAGCCCAACAAATTCATCAAAAGGGCTGATGGCCTACCCTTGGCCATAGCTCAACAAATCATCAAAGGGCCTTGGCCTACCTTGGCCATAGCCCAACAAATTCATCAAACGGCTGATGGCCTACCTTTGGCCATAGCCCAACAATTCATCAAAAGGGCTGATGGCCTACCTTGGCCATAGCCCAACAAATTCATCAAACGGCTGATGGCCTACCTTTGGCCATAGCCCAACAATTCATCAAAAGGGCTGATGGCCTACCTTGGCCATAGCCCAACAAATTCATCAAACGGGTTGATGGCCTACCTTGGCCATAGCCCAACAAACAGGGGCTTTGTGGCCTCCCTTGGCCACAACCCAAACCTCCCTTGGCCACAGCCCAAACTACAGGGGTCTTGTGGCCTCCCTTGGCCACAGCCCAAACTACAGGGGTCTTGTGGCCTCCCGTGGCCACAGCCCAAACTACAGGGGTCTTGTGGCCTCCCTTGGCCACAGCCCAAACTACAGGGGTCTTGTGGCCTCCCTTGGCCACAGCCCAAACTACAGGGGTCTTGTGGCCTCCCGTGGCCACAGCCCAAACTACAGGGGTCTTTTGGCCACAGCCCAAACTACAGGGGTCTTGTGGCCTCCCGTGGCCACAGCCCAAACTACAGGGGTTTGTGGCCTCCCTTGGCCACAGCCCAAACTACAAGGGTCTTGTGGCCTCCCTTGGCCACAGCCCAAACTACAGGGGTCTTGTGGCCTCCCTTGGCCACAGCCCAAACTACAGGGGTCTTGTGGCCTCCCTTGGCCACAGCCCAAACTACAGGGGTCTTGTGGCCTCCCGTGGCCACAGCCCAAACTACAGGGGTCTTTTGGCCACAGCCCAAACTACAGGGGTCTTGTGGCCTCCCGTGGCCACAGCCCAAACTACAGGGGTTTGTGGCCTCCCTTGGCCACAGCCCAAACTACAGGGTCTTGTGGCCTCCCTTGGCCACAGCCCAAACTACAGGGGTTTGTGGCCTCCCTTGGCCAGAGCCCAAACAACAGGGTCTTGTGGCCTCCCTTGGCCAGAGACCAAACAACAGGGTCTTGTGGCCTCCCTTGGCCAGAGACCAAACTACAGGGGTCTTGTGGCCTCCCTTGGCCAGAGACCAAACAACAGGGTTTGTGGCCTCCCTTGGCCAGAGACCAAACAACAGGGTCTTGTGGCCTCCCTTGGCCAGAGACCAAACACAAGGGTCTTGTGGCCTCCTTTGGCCAGAGACCAAACAAAAAGGGTCTTGTGGCCTCCCTTGGCCATAGGCCAAACAACACAAAAACAGTACAGGATTCAAAGCCCCAAGCCCTCCAGATCTACCTGTGGAGGAGTAAATTTACTCCACTAAAACTACGGGTATTGACTAGTCTGAAGTGGTAGGAGGTTTGAATACAGTACAAACTCTTTCTAATTCTCCTAAATTAAATGAACAAATAACAAAAGACAACAATGGGAACATTGAACCAAACAATTACACGAAAACACTTGGAATGCTTTGGTTTTTAAAACAGAATTCCGAACACGATGACACTCTTTGCACAAAGAGTTATAACTTAAATCCAAATGCCGATACAAAAAGACAAGTGCTTTCAGAATCATCCAAAATTTTCGACCCCATTGGATTATATTTACCAGCAACCATAAGATCCAAAATCCTTTTGCAAGACTTATGGAAAAAGAAAATTGATTGGGATGAACCACTTTCAGTGGAAGACCAACTTCATTGGAAAAAATTAGCCACAGACTTGAACAAAGTTCAAGACATCTACGTACCAAGATGTGCTGGCTACAGATTGAAATCTCAAACACTACACATTTTTACAGATGCCAGCACACAAGCTTACGGGTGTTGTGCCTATTTAACAAGTGAAAATGAAAGTAACTTGGTTTATTCAAAGGCAAAAGTGGCACCCTTAAACCAAAAGAAAACTGTACCACAACTTGAATTATTAGCTGTCTCATTGGGAGTTAAAACAGCAGACTTTCTTTCACAAGTGTATAAAGAAGTTGACATAACAAACATTTACTTAAGGACAGACAGTCAAATTTGTCTAACATGGGTGACCAACACAGATACAACTTCTTGCAAAAATATATTTGTGAAAAACAGACTAACAGAAATCAAAACTGCAAACACAAACCTTGGTATCAAATTTAGGTACATAAAAACAAAAGAGAATCCTGCAGACTTTTTGACAAGAGGGCTCTCTTACAAGCTGTTGAAAACAAATAAAATCTGGTATGAAGGGCCCGAATGGCTAACATGTGAGGATCTTTGGCCAGCCAAAGTAGTTAACCTCACACTCAACTCTACAACAACTGAAAAGATCACTGAGGACAAACCTATATTTGACTATCACCTTTATTCAGACCTCAACAAACTCTTGAGAATTACAGTCTATTGCTGCAAGTTTGTCAATAGCTACCTTCTCAAACACTGTCCTCAGAAAGCCTTTTCTAACTTAACAGAAACTGCAACAAAATACTGGCTCAAACAGATACAAGCTTCAGAATTTGACAAGGAGTTGAAGTATCTTAGGTCCAGTAACACATTAAACAAAGGTATTCCTTCACTTGTCATGGATCTAAATCTGTACCTGGATACAGAGGGTCTGATAAGGTGTAAAGGAAGGCTTAACAAGTCAACTTTGACTTACAACTCTAAGCACCCAATTCTTCTTCCAAGGAGAAATCACTTCACAAAACTCATCATCAGGGATACCCACAACAAAATACACCACATGGGAGTCCCACAAACCCTGACGGAGCTGAGAAAAACTTACTGGCTACCAAAGGGTAGAACTGAAACAAAGAAAATTTTAAACACATGCATTCCTTGTAAACGTATCCATTCACGACCCTTTAAGACCCCAAGCCCTCCAGACCTACCTGTGGAACGAGTAACATTTACTCGGCCATTTGAAACCACGGGTATTGACTACACTGGAGCGGTAAATGTGAGTTTTGGAGACAAAATGGATTCAAAGGAATACAAAGTGTACATTGTACTCTTCACCTGTGCTGCCACACGTGCCATATGTCTAGACATAGTAGAAGATCTGACAGCAGAAGCTTTTATTGCTGCTTTCAGACGATTTTGTGCACACATTCTGTACCCAAAACTATATGGTCAGACAATGCCACATACTTCAAATCTGGTGAAAGAATTATTCATCAGATTTGTGACAGTGAAACAGTACAAACTCATTTAACCAAACACAACATAACCTGGAAGTACATTCCTGTTAATACACCATGGTATGGTTCAATTTGGGAAAGAAACATACAAACTGTAAAGAACTGCCTTAAAAAGACTATTGGGACAAAACATCTACAACTTTTTGAACTCATGACTATTCTGTCAGAAATTGAAAATGTTGTCAACAACAGACCATTAACTTATGTGGGAGATGGTATTAATGAGCCAGAACCTCTCACACCAAACCACCTAATTAAGGGAGAAACAGTAAACATGTTACCAGAATCTGAACATAACAGTACAGAGGATCCAGATTGGGAAATAGGACACAAAGAACTCAACACAAAATACCAACATTTGACACAAATCAAGACTCAATTTATAACAAAATGGAGAGAAGAATACTTAACAAGTCTTAGAGAAAGACATAAACAATTAACAAAACAAAGTTGGAATGATTCAGTCAAAATTGGGGACATTGTGTTGATACATGACAAGACACCAAGACAACATTGGTCAATGGGAAAAGTCTTGGAACTCAAAACTGGTGAAGACGAAGTTACCAGGGTTGTAAAACTGAAAACAGCAACTGGTGAGACCACCAGAGATATCACATTACTATATCCTTTGGAGTGTGGGGCTAAATTAGAACCATTACCCCAAAGGATGGATCAGGATACTATTGGGGAGGAATCTCTCAATGTGCCTGATGTAACTCAGACTAAACCAGACAGGCCTCAAAGAAAGACTGCTTTGAAACCAGAAAACTTTTACAAGAAAAAATTAAGACTGGTGACTTATAAAACTTACACAAACTGAGCAAAGTTAAAATGCTTAATAACTTTACTTTAATCCCATAAATTTCCTATACCTAAAGGGAGTCAAACTGATTGACATAACTTTAACTAAACTTGAGAAGTTGGCCTCTTGAACTTTCATATTTGAATAGGTCTTGAGTAACCTCTCTCTCCCTAAATTTCTACTTCATTCTTTTCAATCCATTTCACATGGTTTAAAACACAGTTTATCAAAAAATTTGATCTATAACATACAAATTTTTCTCCGGCCCCCCCCAGTATATGGAAAAACTATACGCGCTCACAACATGGTATCATATGTGGTACATTTATTTCATAATTAAATATAAATTATTAATTAATTGAATTAAATATCTATACAAAATTGCCTCGGGATTGGCGACATAGCCTATTGGGAATGAAATAATTGAATTGCCATACGTACAAAGAACCTGTATGTATGAATCAGCCTCACATAGCAACAAGAAAACCCAATTTATTGTTTAGTCTACGAAGGAGTAGACCAAACAAAAATAATGCTAGTTCGGCAAATAATACACCAGAACCAAGGAACGGCTCTCAGGGCTGTTTATGTTACAGCGAAGCTTTAAGCAGGGAGGATGTCTTTGTCCCCCCTTAAGTCCTGAGTGAATTCCTTATAATATAAAACCTAGTGACTATAAAAGGATAGGCCTATTCCTTCAGGGGTTTATATAGTGACTGCCTATATTAATTACCTTAAGTAAATTCGCCGCGTAACCCCATCGTGGCGACCCTACACCGAAAATGACCATCACGCCCTACATCGAAACAAACAAAGACCCAGCAAAAATAAGGTGAGCAATTTAAGTTTTTATTAACATAAAGCTTTCCCAACTCCCGATGCTAGAATTACCGTAATCAATATAAATATAAAGAGGTCCTTTAAAGACCTACATATTTATAACTCTCTAACGAAAAAGCATAGGGCTTTTGTCGGTAACCCTCCACTGACGTCTGTTGGAAATTTCCAACGGATGAGGGCACAGGCAATCAACCCATAGCCCTATATAGTTTTTTCATAGCTTCCATCAAGTTTTCGACAACGGACTCGTATTCTGGACTTCTACGCTTGCCAAGAAAATCAGTGACAACTGATTTGAATGCCTGCCAGGCATTCTTCTCAGTTGGAGTCATTGCGTTTTCGAACTGAGTATCCTTGATCAAAGTTCGAATTTGAGGACCATCAAAAACCCCAGCATTTAGTTTAGCATCAGATATATGAGGAAATTTACTCTCGAGATATCGGAATGCTGAACCCTCCTTATTCATTGATTTGATGAAATTTTTCATCAAGACCAGCTTAATATGAAGTGGTGGGAGCAAAATTTTTGTTGGTGGTAGAAGGGGCACTGAAACGACATTATGCGACCCAGGTTCAAAATTCTCTCTGGATGCCCATTCACGCTGTGCATAGTGCTTCTCATCCGCTCGGCTATCCCATTTGCAGAGGAAACATGGGTATTTCGTGTATCCCCCTTGCATTCCCAATACAAATGCCACAATCTGAAAAAAAATGAAAATATTTAAAGAATTTAGAGAATTTGTTCTATCAGATAAAAAAATCTATGCATTGGACTGTATCACTTCTGTGGGGAAGTTAAGTGTTCTTATACGCTCTCAAATAACCTTTGGAAAAACAACATAGTCAATAGCAATAGTTTACTTATGATATTAGTATTACCTTCAAATCTCCACAGATCCTCCAGTTATGTTGGTCGTATACGAGAGCATCCAGTAAAATTTTCATGTTATCGTAGCTCTCAGTAAGTTGTACGGAATGTGCTACAGGGACTGATGCAACCCTATTCCCAATGTTGAGAAGTACTGCTTTCAAACTTCGTTTAGACGAGTCTATAAATAGCCTCCATTCTGATGCGTTATATGGCAGGCCCAAGGATTCGATTAGCCCTCAACATTGCAGCAGTACACTAAGGAAGAGGTATTTTCGTGCACTGCAAAAAACTTGCGGAATTCTTCCTCTCGTTTCCTATACCAGGAGAATGTTGTTCCCGGAGCCAGCAAGTTGTCCTCTCGAAGTCGTGAGCCCAAGATCTCGGCAGCTAATTTGGAAAGTCCTAAATCCCTGGTAAGATCATTAAGTTTGGCCTGGTTGAGAGGCCTCGGCTCATTTGAAGCGGTATTTTGAGGTATATACGACTGGGACTGGTCATTGGCATTGGTCATTGATTCATCATCAGAATCATCGAAGTCCAGGGTTTGAGGTGGGTCGGGTATTGGAATTCCAGGACCATGGGGTACAGGTCTCATAGCAGAAGGAATGTCAGGGTATACAACAATGTGTTTATTCTTCTTGTTAACTCCTGAAAATAGAAACACAGAAACATGGATATAAAACTTGCATATGAAATAGAAGAAGCATTCAGACAGTGGCGGCTCGTGAGGGAAGGCTGCGGTCTGTAAGATATGAAATAAGTCGATGGTGTCTGTATATTTTCTTTCTTTTTCATTCATATTGTCCCTTCGGGGACAATATGAATGAAAAAGAAAGAAAATATACAATCATTGTATATGTAAATGTAACTTGTATAACAATATGTATGTGTAAATGTATTTTCTATAACAATATGTATATGTAAATGTATGATTACCATTATGGTGAATATTATGCTATATATGGTGAATATTAAATTATGGTGAATATTATGTCAAGTTTCATACGAGGATTTCAAAATATTTAAGAAAAATAAATTTATAAGCCCACCTTGGAGGTTTGTCATGCAGAAATAGTAATCTGTCACGTGATCCTTTCCTTCTCTCCAAATCATGGGAATTCCAAAAGGCAAAGATTTCGCTCTGCCTTTGCTCCATCTTCTCAAATTTTCAATGCACGTCTTGCAGCACATATGAGGGGCGAAATTTTTGTCCTGGTCCCCTAGCTTAATTCCAAAGTATGCTCTATACATTGTCTTCACAAATTTAGTGATTTAGGACTGGTTATTTGGCATGGTAACCGTCCCACATATGTAGCAGAATCTATTGGGATCATTTTTACACGCTCTATTCATTATGAAATATTTTATCTATATACCTGAAAAGTAAAAAAAGATATTATACAAGTGAAACAAGTGATGATAGATGTTACTGTTCCAATTCCTCTTTGACAAAATCACGAAAAATTCTATTTTACTTAAAGGCCATAGCCGAATAACTTGAGCTGATTGAGAAAAACGGATTGCAGATTCGAAATCAGCAGGAAAAACTCTATAAGAATCACTTACAAAACCCTTGACAGCAAAATTGATGCATACCAGTGTAATAAGTGTTATAGCAAGTGGATATGTTATAATAAGTGTTGTAAGTGTTATAAGATGTCTCAGGTAATAACAATATACATAAAATTGTCAGATAATTAATAAAATAGTATGGCAGTATACTAGGTTAAGTGGCTATGTTGGCCTTATTTTTATATTATTTTTGTATTAAGTTTAATGTAGCCTATACGTAAGATTGTACTTATATGTTAGATTAAATGGCTATGGATTCTGAATGATCAGCAATAAAGATGTTTTGTTTGTTTGTTATTAGAAAATCTAGAAGAGGAAGAACCATTGTTGTCCCAAGGCGATATGATGACTAAGCTGATTGATGCAGCATTGCTTGTATATATTAAGTTAAGGTGTATATATATATCCATCTCATAATTGTAAGGTTAGTGAAAAATTAACTTAATTTAGAGCTAGCAATTTTGGGCTCTTGTGGCATCATTGTTTGGGGCGCTGCGCGTCTTTTCTACTCGTTTGTGGAATGCCGTACTTACAGGGTGTGGTCTTATATAGAGCTCTCTTGCAATTCAGTTTGGTTGTTTAGATACAAGATTGTTGCATCGTGCAATCAGTGTTGCCATTTCTACAGATTTATCTGTGCATCTACAGATTTTATGCTTTGTTTCAGATTTTCAGATTTTTCCCCCAAAATGGGCGAAATCTACAGATTTCTAAAATTTATGATTTTTTTTATGCTTCTTTTCAGATTTTCCTTCAAAATGGGCAAAATTTGCCGATTTCTAAGATTGAGGTTTTTTTTACTAACCACTACGGACTACACTGGATATTACAGTAATATTACTGAGTTTCTCCATGAGAACCAACAAATTATTTTCGTGCGCCACCTGTCAGTAGAGAGTGGCAACATAACATAAACACGCCACACTCAGCTGACTGTGGGTCGGTTCTTACAAAGTCATCAACAAAACACACTGCTAAAGAAAGCAAAGGGTGGAATCTACAGTACAGATAAATAGCCCTGTTGTTGTTAATGATAATGTTCATTCCATAATTCCAGTACAGCACAAAATTATGTATTTTATTGAATTCCTTTTTCCATTTTGTATATATGCATTCTTATTTTGTTGCTGTATACTTGTTCTTTCTATTTGCTGCTTTTCGTCTAGATCATTCTTAAACTGGCCTATAGACGTAGCTTGAATAGTATTCTGGTTTAAAATATTCAGTTTATCTATCTTTCATTCACTAAATTTTGTGTTTAATTGACCATTTTTGTATTTCTGTTTGGAATTATGCATATTATTGTATATGTTACTTACAAAAATAAACTTTAAAATCAAATGGTAGTTTACAGATTCTGTCTACAGATATTTTTATTGAAACTACAGATTTCTACAGATATTTTGACACCAATCTTCAGATTTTCATTATTTTTGGATGGCAACGCTGCGTGCAATAGTGCAGGTTGTGTTGATGTTGCAAGGCTTAGAAAGAAGACCATAAATAGTGCCCCTTTTGTTTTTTATCTTAAATTCATGCAACTGAGGCCTAAGGTAGGCCCACATCGAGTCAGCAACCCTGAGGTAGGACCTAATAGGACCTCCAAGTCCGTAAGTTTTTAATTCTAGCTTAATTGGGATGTAGGTTGAACTGGCCCTTCAGAGCTTGGCCGTTGACGGCTCAGCTGGGATTTTGAACCCAATAAAAAAAATAATAACATGGTCCTTCAGAACCGGATTCTAGCCCAAGACTGAGTCAGTGACTATTTTTCGGAAAAGTTCTGATTGTGCAAATTGTAGCCCAAGTTAGGCCTAGACAGGTTGAGCATAAATGAGTTAAGGGGATTACGGAACATTCTTCGTCAACAGTTCATCCCCAACAATTCATAGCCAACAATTCATAGCCGTATACAATTCATCCCCAACAATTTTATATATATATATATATATATTAATATATATATATATATATATAATGAATAAAACCACGAAGGGAAAAGAAACACAAAGGGGTGCTCAAGCGCTTTCGTCTAATGACATCCTCAGGAACACTGGAGTGAAAGGACAGATCAAGGCAATATATAGGTTACAAAAATAAACATACATACATACATATTCATATATATATATATATATACATATACACATATACATATATATAGTAAGCAAAGAAAAAATTGTGGGAGGAGCAAACAACATTTTTATAGGAAATTGACACTTATAGCACTTCGGCCGACATTCAATATAAATTCAAATGGCTTGTTTATGAAACAGGTCACAAAAGAATAAAGAAATAAAAATAAATATAAATATTTATTTTTATTTCTTTATTCTTTTGTGACCTGTTTCATAAACAAGCCATTTGAATTTATATTGAATGTCGGCCGAAGTGCTATAAGTGTCAATTTCCTATAAAAATGTTGTTTGCTCCTCCCACAATTTTTTCTTTGCTTACTATATATATGTATATGTGTATATGTAATATATATATATATATATATATATATATATATATATATGAATATGTATGTATGTATGTTTATTTTTGTAACCTATATATTGCCTTGATCTGTCCTTTCACTCCAGTGTTCCTGAGGATGTCATTAGACGAAAGCGCTTGAGCACCCCTTTGTGTTTCTTTTCCCTTCGTGGTTTTATTCATCATAAATATTTTTCACGTGTCACTTTCGTGAAATAATTTTTCATATATATATATATATATATACTGTTTATTATGTTTTTGCTCTCGTCATTTTCATTTAAACTAACGAAAATATCACAACTTAACCTAACCAATCATCAAGGGCGTTCAGTTGACCTAACCGGGCGTTCAGTTGACCTAACCGGGCATTTAGTTGATCTAACCGGGCATTCAGTTGACCTAACCGGGCATTTTCCGTTTTATTTTGTTTTTCCGCTTAAAACGGAAAATGTGTTTTTCGTAGGTAGTCCCGATTTACAATTTACAAGTTACAATTTACAAATACAAACATTTTGTATTTATGTTTCAAGGTCGTCAATGACGTCACATAAAATTCGTCTTCTTAATTTTATATGTCAGCCAACAATTCATAGTCAGTATTTTTCAATTTATCTTTATATTTATTTCTCTCTTTCTGTAATTTAAGTAACTTTTTAAGGTTAAGTTAAAGCCGCTATTAATTTTCCTGGCTATGAATTGTTGGGCTTGATTTGTATACGGCTATGAATTGTTGGCTATGAATTGTTGGGGATGAATTGTTGGCGAAGAACTAGCCGGATGCCGAGTTAAGGTCCTAGGGTAGAAAGTTTGGTCGCCCAATTGCGAAACTTGGCCACTTGTCTGTCGTTGATTTTGGCCTACATTTTTACCGGTTTGGTTAATTTTGGTTTATTATTCGTAGGCGAAGGTTGCAGACTTTGTTGCGTCAGTTACTTGGGTGGAAAATTTGGTATTCCATACTGGTGGTTGGTCAGTACCCCAACCAAGCAATTCAGTTTATTTGAAAAAAGCAAAATTTGAGTTTCATCAGTTTGGTTAAGTATTTTTGACAATTCAGCTTATTTGGCATTGAGCCCAATTGTTGTTTGCATTGAAGATGAGTGCAGCTGAATTGAACAAGTTTAAAAAAAGGAGAAGCGCCTACAATGGTCTAATTACAAAGGTCATTGCCACTATAGATTCTGCCATAGAGCAAAAGGATTTAAGCTTAGTGACTGCGCAGCTTTCCATATTAGAAACTAAAAAGGTTGCTCTAAGTGAAGTAAATGCTAAAATTGAGGCTCTTATAGAAGAGGATGAAATAGAAAATAACATAATTTACTTTGAAGAGATTATTGATGATATAATTAAAGTATGCCACTGAGCAAAAGAGTTTAACAGCTCAGTACAGTTAGAGACCAGGTCTAATAATGAAACACAACCCTCAACAAATGGTGTTTGTGAAGTTAAGGTTAACAGATCTGCAGTTCAATTACCGAGGCTTGTACTCAAAACATTTTCTGGGAGTATTCAGGAATGGCAAGGATGGGCAGACAATTTTCAATCAGCAGTTCATTCTAGTCAAGTGTTAAGTGCGGTGGAGAAGTTTAATTATTTGCAGTCCCTCTTGGAAAGGGAGGCAGCAAAGACAATAGCAGGATTAGCATTAACAGAGGCTCATTATAATGTGGCTTGGGATATATTAAAGAAACGGTTTGGTAAGCCAGAGATCTTAATTAAAAGCCACCTCCGTGAACTTTTAGCTATACCTCCTGTTAATAATCCCAATAGTGTCAAGGAGTTACGGCAGTTATATGATGAATTTGAAGTTAGAACTAGGTCCCTGGACAACTTGGGTGTAGGACTGGAAAGGTATGGTATAATGTTGGTCACTATACTGGAGTCCAAATTGCCTAGCTCAATTTTGCTTGAATTAAGTAGGGGACACTCTACAGAACATGTGTACATCCCCCTTCAGCAGATGTTAAGTCTTTTAGGCACAGAATTAGCAGAATTAGCAAGACGAGAGGGAATTGAGTTTGCACAGTGGGATGTTAAACAAGGGGACAAAGGCAGGCACAGCACCAAGGTTTCGACAAAAAGGAATAGCCCAGGTACAGTGTCAGCTCTACATGCATCCTCAGAGAATAAATTAAAGGGAATCAAGGAATGCATATTTTGCGAAGGCAATCACAAGTCATATAAATGTGAGGTGGCTGAGGCTTTACCTTTTGAAGAGAGAAAGGACAGGGTAACTAAGTCTACAGCATGTTTTAAATGTTTTTTGAAAGGTCACAGAGCAAGGTTTTGTAAGTTTAAAATTTTGTGCAAAAAATGTCATGGCAGGTGTGGTGCCGCGTTTGTTAGCGGGCTAAAGATAAAGTAAAGGCCAATTTGAGGCTTTATTCAACATAAACATAGCATAGATCTGAAACACAGAAAACAATAATTACTAAAGACGTGTTACACAGAAAACAATAATTAGTAAAGACTCATTACATTCCTCTCTTCTTTTATAATACGTGATACATTGTACGGTAAGAAACAAAACGACAAGTTCAAGATATTTTGGAAGAAAGAAGAGTCTACAAGTTTAGGCGTTGAGCTGGGTATCTGATTCGAGTGCTTCTTCTCAGAGGGGGACTCGTCTCGGAGGTTACTGACACAGGTGGGCCTCTCTCGACTTCGACTGGAGTCGCTTCGACGGGAGCTGTTGGGACCGTGTGTCGGCGGATCTCAGCGGGTTCTGAGTCGTCCGTTAGCGGGGTGGAATTGATTGGCGGACTGGGTACGGGGGGTTCATAGTGATTCGTGTCATCCGTATTGCTACGTCCCGCCGGTGCCAGGTCCCTGATGGATACGGTATCTTCTCTCCCATTCGGATGCCGTATAAACGCGTAGTTGGGGTTTGCCTCAATTAACTCAACTTCCTCGACGAGGGGGTCGTTCTTGGATCGGCGAATGAATTGGCGAAGGAGTACAGTTCCCGGAGAAGACAGCCACGTCGGTAGTGCAGAACCGGTAGAAGTACGCCGCGGGTGCGTGAATAGACGCTCGTGAGGAGTTTCGTTCGTGGCCGTACACAGCAGCGATCTAATCGAGTGCAGCGCGTCTGGTAGGACGGACTCCCATTGCGACATCGGCAACCCGCGATCTTCTATGGCTAGTTTGATGGTGTTCATGATGATTCCATTGTAACGTTCGCATTGCCCGTTTCCTTGGGGGTGATACGGCGTTGTGCGACTAGTCGCGATACCATGTTTAGTTAGGAACAGTTTTAGTTCCGAAGACATAAACGATGTCCCTCGATCTGTGTGGATGTAAGAGGGAGTTCCGAAGGTAGAAAATAACTCGGTGAGACGGGCGATAACGGTTGACGTGTTCATATCACGGCACGGGAAGGCAAAAGGAAAGCGTGAATACTCGTCGATTACTGTTAGGATGTAAGGTCGCGAAGTTGCGCTCGGAAGCGGGCCTTTAAAGTCGATGTTAAGTCGGTCAAACGGGGACATGGCCCGTATTAAGTGACTAACTTCTGGTTTATAGTACTGTGGCTTACATTTAGCGCATGTTTGGCATTCCGACGTAACTCGTTTGATGTCATCCACTGAGAATGGTAGGTTCCTAGCTCTCACAAAATGAGTCATTCGGCGGACTCCCGGGTGTATCAGATCAACATGCAGCTGGGCGAGGGATATTCTTGGAGTAGCAGCGCAAAAGGATCGCGACAATGTGTCTGCGGCTCGGTTCTCGAGGCCCGGTCTGTATTTTATTGTGAATGAGTAGCCGGTTAGTTCTACACGCCAACGGAGAATCTTATCGTTCTTAATACGACCAGTAGCTTTTCCATCGAACAAGAAAGATACGCTCCGCTGGTCGGTGACGACAGTAAAGTGTCGATAAGCTAAGAAGTGCTTCCACTTGCGAATGGATTCGATTACAGCGTATGCCTCCTTTTCAACGATGTGATGGCGACGTTCTGTGTTATTCAGAGCGCGAGAAAAGAACGCCACCGGGCGGCCGTTCTGGGTGAGGGTGGCTCCGATTGCTGAAGAGGAAGCGTCCGTCTCCACAGTGAACGGCAGTTCTTCATCGATTGAACCGACGACAGCTTTCGAGATATCATCTTTGAGTGTTTGGATCGTTGATACTTCCTCGCGAGTTAATGGGAATGATGAAACGTTGAGCAGAGGTTTGATCTTGAGGGAATAGTTCTGAATCCATTTAGCATAGTATGCGAATAGTCCGATTACGCGTTGTAGAGACGACTTGTTGCGAGGAGTTTGAAGTTCTTGTAGTGGCCGGAGGCGTTCGGGATCGGGCCGCAATACGCCATGAGAGATAGAATATCCGAGCAGGTGCACTGATGTCATCGAAAGCTTGCATTTTTCCTTGTTTAGACTCAGATTTACTCGTTTAGCGGCTTCCCAGAAATGTCGAAGGTTCTCATCGTGCTCTTCCCAAGTGGTTCCGCAGATGGTGAGATCGTCGAGGTAGGCGTATGTTGATGATAAGTTGTTCGAGGATATGAATTCGTTCATGACGCGCTGGAAGGCCGCGGCTCCGTTAGTTACTCCCATAGGGATCCTTCTGAATTGGTATAGATTTCCGTCAGCCTCGAATGCTGTGAAAGGTCGTTCAGACGGATCGATTTCTACCTGGTAGTATGCGCTTGACAGATCAATTACGCTGTAGTATTTGTGTTGTGAGACTTTGTTGGCTATATCATCGATTCGCGGAAGAGGATATGCATCTAGCATGGTAAATCGGTTGACGGTTTGAGAGAAATCTATTACCATGCGTTTTTTTTTTTGTTTCGGTAGATGTGATGACTACTTGAGCACGCCAGGGTGAGTTACTAGGTTCAATTATCTCATCCCTGAGTAGCTTTTCGATTTCTTTCCCAATGAAAATTTTGTCCTCAGAGCAAAATCGTCTGGACTTCGTGGCGATGGGACGACAATCGGCAGTTAAGTTGCCGAATAGTGGTGGGGCTGAAATTCTTGATCGGGTAAGGCCGCATATATGGAGTGCTGGCCCGGACCTCCGAAATTGATGTTCAATTCCTTGTGTCTGATTAAGAATGGGGTACCGAGTATTATGTCAGCGCACAGATCCGACAAGACGGATAGTTCGAGCTTTTCGTAGTCGCGGTCTCCCATCGTAACCTTCACTGTACATCGACCTGAGATGGCTGCGGATAGATTAGGCGAAGCCATTGATACGACGCCCGAGTGCGGAAGAATGGGCAGCTCTAAGTGTTTGGCTAGATCCTCACGAATGAAGTTGTCCGAGCTGCCAGTATCCAACAAGGCGAGACACGAACGGCCGTTGACGAGGATATCGACTGTTGAGTTGGTAGGCATGGAGGAGCTACACGATAGAGTGGTACTAATGGTCGCTAATGCTGCGGCTGAATGAGACGCTGTGGTTTTATCCTGTTTTTGACGTGCCGAGGAAGTACTTGAGCGGCAGACTTTGGCCCAGTGGCCGGTCTTTTCACATTTCGCACAGATAGAATCCTTTGCTGGACACTTGCTTCGTGGGTGGCGTCGAGACCCGCAGAAGAAGCACAGAGCGGCTTTGTTGTCGAAATTCGTAGCGGCTGAAGAGTTTGGGAGATCGTCTTCTTGGACGCAGGCAGGCCGGGCAGAGTCAGTAGTCGGCGACGGTTCGTGGCGAGAGCCAGTGGCTGCAACAGCACCGTAATGAGTGAGGTACGATTCTGAGTTTTTCTGGGCCTGATCTAATGTTCGAGCCTGGACGATAGCCTTTTCCAGTGAGAGTGTGTCATTTTCGAGTAAGCGGGTACGGATGGCGCTATGTCTAATTCCTCGGATGAAAGCGTCTCTCACAGATGAACTGTTTTCGTCGGCGGAAACCGATTTGAAGTTGCAGTCATTGGCTAGTTGTTGAAGAATTTGCAAGTACACATCGAGGGTTTCCTCGGGCTTTTGGTGACGGGTGGACAACAGGTGGCGAGCGCATACCTCGTTCGGCTTCTTGACGTAGGTGGCCTCTAAGGCTGCCATGGCATCCTCATAAGTAGAGCAGTCTTGAATGATATCAGCGACATCGGGGCCGATATGTATGAATAGAACCTCCAATTTATTGGGGTTGTGTTCGGCGATAGTACTCAAGAAATATTTGAATCCGCGCGATCATAATTTCCATAGTTTCCCAGCTTGGGGAGAATTCGGAGAAGTAATAAATTTATCCGGGCGAATCACCTTCTCCATGATATAGTAAGATTACTGGATGAATATTTGCTTGCTGTATCTGAAAGGCCGACTGAATGGCTGATTGAAATGTTGAATAAATTGTGGTGCCGCGTTTGTTAGCGGGCTAAAGATAAAGTAAAGGCCAATTTGAGTCTTTATTCAACATAAACATAGCATAGATCTGAAACACAGAAAACAATAATTAGTAAAGACTTGTTACACAGAAAACAATAATTAGTAAAGACTCATTACAGCAGGCATCAGCCATTATTGTGTGAAAACACTCCTAGTAGGCCTACCACAGAAGTAGAGACATCAGTAGCACATGCCACTGCTATGAAAGGGAGTAAAAGTAAAGGGGGATTATTGCAAACAGCTGCAGCATTATTAATTGGGAATGATGGAGAAGCTACTGTAAGAGTGTTGTTTGATAGTGGTAGCCAGTGTAGCTTTATTAATTCCAGAATTTCCAGAAAATTGAAGTTTAAAGAACTTAAGAGGGAAAATTTAAGAATTTCTGGGTTTGGGGGTTCCGTTCAAAACCGAACAAAAGTTAAGAAGGTAGAAGTTCTGGTTAAGGGGTTGTTACCACAAAGTCCCACTATCAAGGTCCAAGCTGTAGAATTTGAGGAACTTTGTGCTCCAGTCACTACTTGTTTAGATATGGCATGTGTCCAAGAATTACAAGTTAAAGGAATTAATTTGGCCAATAATAATTTTGAAGGAACAGAAGATATTAGTCTTTTGATTGGAGCTGACTATTATTGGGACTTCATCACTGACTGGTAATATTGTCCGCACATCTCGAGGTCCGGTAGCTATTGAAAGTAAGCTAGGCTGGATGCTACATGGTAGCTATTGCAATGAAATGGAGGTTAAAGCTCTTTTTATTAAGATTAAGGAGAACAGCCATGGTTTGGAAAGGCATTTGAAAGCCTTTTGGGAACTTGAATCCATTGGCATAAAGGACAAACAGGCAAGAACAGTGAACAGTGATGTTTTAAAGCAATTTGAAAAAGGGATTGGGTTTAGAGATGGTTGCTATGAAGTTGGCCTCCCTTGGAAAGACTCCTGCAAACTCGGTTCAAACCTTCAGCTAGCTAATAGGAGGCCATCCTAAGCTATGTAAGGGAGGGCTATGCTGAAAGGGTGCAAGGTGAGCTGATGAGCCAGGAGGCACATTATCTGCCACACCATGCAGTGGTACGGCGAGACAAAACTACCACCAAACTGAGGATAGTTTTTGATGGCTCAGCCAAGGACAAAGGTGGTGTGTCCTTGAATGACTGTTTGGATGCTGGGCCAAATTTAAATGCAGATTTATTTTCCTTGTTAGTGAGATTCAGGTTTGGTAGAGTAGCATTGACTGCAGATGTGAAGCAAGCCTTTTTGCGGATAAAATTAAAACCAGAGGACAGAGATGCAGTAAGGTATCTGTGGGTGGATACGAAAGACTTTTTGGAAAATGAACCTAAGGTTCAAGCATATATAATGAAGTCAGTGTTGTGTGGCCTCAGCTCTAGTCCATTTCTGTTGGCAGCTACTATGCAGTACCATTTTAAGAAATATTCTGAAGTCTATCTTAACACTATTGAACACATAAGGAAAAAATTTTATGTTGATGATTTGTTGTGTTCCGTGGATAATATAGAAATGGCTAAACAAATATTCATGGAGGCTAGAGCTATAATGAGGGAGGCTGGCATGGAGCTTAGAAAATGGCAGACCAATCATTTTCAATTACAACAGTTTATGAGTCAGTCCTGTGTAGTACCTGATGCAGCAGAAAGTATTGAGGATTCTGGTATTAAGGAGTTGTGGGCAATAGACGCAAAAGTGCTAGGCATTGTTTGGCAGCAAGGAGAGGATTTGGTTACCTTCAATGGGAAATCTTTAGTAGAGCTGGCTGAGAATGAGACAAGGTGGACAAAACGTACAGCTCTTAGTTTGGCTTCAAAGGTCTTTGATCATCTTGGATTCCTGGGTCTATTTGTGATAAAGTAAAAAATTTGGTTTCAGAGCCTCTGGGAAATTGGACTTGGTTGGATCAAGAGTTACCTGATCATATGGTGGTAAGGTGGAAATATTGGTTCAAAGAATTGGCACATCTTGGAGACATTGAAATCCCAAGATGGTACTTTGAAGAGTTGAACAATAGTCTAGACAATTTGGAGCTGCACATCTTTTGTGATGCAAGTGAGGAAGCCTATGCAGCTTGTATTTATATAAGAGGCACATTCAAAGAGGAAGTTGCAGGTTGGTTGCTGCAAAGAGCAGAGTAACACCTTTGAAAAGGCTTTCTATTCCAAGGTTGGAATTGATGGGTGCAGTTATTGCTAGTCGGCTTGCAGTTACAGTGCAAAAGTCTTTGGCCTTTATGACATTCCAAGCTATTATTGGACAGACTCCACTATAGTTTGGCACTGGTTAGGCAAGGAAATGGAAACCATTTGTTGCCAATAGGGTGGAGGAAATTCAAGCACACACAGAGCCCAAGCAATGGAAGCATTGTCCAGGCACCCAAAACCCAGCTGATTTACCAACACGAGGACTTTCGGTGAAAGATCTTGCACAGTCAAGTTTGTGGTGGAATGGGCCAGAGTGGCTAAAACTTGGAAGTGAAAACTGGCCTTCTAATCAGACTATTGTAGGAGAATGCCAGACTGAAGAAGCATGGGTGAGTGAGGTGAGAAAATGCACTGTGAACAGTTGTCAAGTTATGCAGCAGGACCCCATATTGAGGCTTGAGGACATTAGCAGTCTGAAAAGGTTGTTAAGAGTGACAGCATGGGTATATAGATTTACAAACAACATTAAGGGAGAAACAAGAAGGGAAGGAATTCTGAACAGTAAGGAGATTCAACAAGCCAGGCAATACTGGGTGGTATATGTGTAGAAGGAAAAATTTGGTGAAGAGAGGGAATTGCTCACCAGCCGTCCATTACAGGTTCTACCAACACATTCTGCTCTCAAGGGTTTGGATGTGTTTTTGGATCAGGATTTATTGAGAGTAGGAGGTAGGTAGATTACAGTTTTCTGGGCTTCCAGAGGAGAAAAGACATTCAATTTTTCCTTCTTCTGTGTGGCACTTTGTGGACTTTTTGATCCTGGATACTCATCATAAGTTGTTACATGCTGGAGTTAGAGAAGTGATAATAGAGATCAGACAACAGGTTTGGATTCCCAAAATTAGACAATTAGTAAAAAAGGTCTTGCATAAATGTGTGGTTTGCAAGCGTTGGAGTGCAAAGCCTAATTATGAAAAGGTGGCTCCACTTCCAAGAGAACAGTGTGTTTATACTGCCCCATTTGATGTAGTGGGAGTAGACTTCGCAGGTCCAGTCTATGTGTATGAGCAAGAGGAGTCTAACAAAGGTTATATATGTCTTTTCACATGTGCTACCACCAGAGCAATCTATTTGGAGTTGGTAAGCAACTTAAGTAGTGATGTATTTCTTCTGGCCTTTAAAAGGTTTGTGAACAAAAGGGGTTTCCCAAATAAAATCATATCGGATAATGCAAAAACCTTCAAAAATGCTGAAAAGGAACTCCAAGAAGTTT
This sequence comes from Bathynomus jamesi, assembly GCA_023014485.1. Lineage (NCBI taxonomy): Eukaryota > Metazoa > Arthropoda > Malacostraca > Isopoda > Cirolanidae > Bathynomus > Bathynomus jamesi. Next base: position 86,077 of record JAJOZX010003057.1, on the reverse strand, counting down.
GGTCCTTGCTAAAAGAGGAGGGATTCCAATCCTACTTTTCACACCAAGGGGTACAGTGGGAGTTTATTGTTGGAAGAGCACCATGGTGGGGAGGATTTTGGTAAAGGCTAGTGAGAAGTGTAAAGTGTCCATTAAAGAAACTTTTAACTAATGCCAGGTACTAGAAGACTTGCAGCCTATCCAGAGCACTCAAGGAGAGTTAACCAGAAGGTTCAGGTACCTTGAAGAGCTACAAGATCAGTTATGGAAGAGGTGGCAGATGGAATACTTGCCAGAACTCAATTATCACCCATCAGGCAATGTAAAGGGGTCTAATGCAAATTGTATCAAGGTGGGAGAAGTGGTAATGATTGGGGATGAAAGACCAAGGCAATGCTGGAAGCTTGGCATAATTGAAGAGTTGTTTGTTGGCAAAGACAATTTAGTTAGGTCTGCACTGGTAAAGACTTCAGGAGGAAAATTAAAGAGACCTATACAAAAACTCTATGCTTTAGAAATCAGCAAAAACACGGATAGTCAAGATGAAACATTTGAGTTACAGCCTCATGGAGAAGGCTTGGCTAAATTTGCAGAAGGTAATGATAACAATGCCTCTTCGGTGGGGAGTGTTAGAAAATCTAGAAGAGGAAGAACCATTGTTGTCCCAAGGCGATATGATGATTAAGCTGATTGATGCAGCATTGCTTGTATATATTAAGTTAAGGTGTATATATATCCATCTCATAATTGTAAGGTTAGTGAAAAATTCACTTAATTTAGAGCTAGCATTTTGGGGCTCTTGTGGCATCATTGTTTGGGCACTCTTGTGGCATCATTTTTGGGGGCGCTGCGCGTCTTTTCTACTCGTTTGTGGAATGCCGTACTTACAGGGTGTGGTCTTATAGAGAGCTCTCTTGCAATTCAGTTTGGTTGTTTAGATACAAGATTGTTGCATCGTGCAATAGTGCAGGTTGTGTTGTTGTTGCAAGGTTTAGAAAGAAGACCATAAATAGTGCCCCTTTTGTTTTTTATCTTAAATTCATGCAACTGAGGCCTAAGGTAAGCCCACATCGAGTCAGCAACCCTGAGGTAGGACCTAATAGGACCTCCAAGTCCGTAAGTTTTTAATTCTAGCTTAACTTTTGCTGTAGGTTGAACTGGCCCTTCAGAGCTTGGCCGTTGACGGCTCAGCTGGAATTTTGAACCCAATAAAAAAAAATAATAACATTTGTATTCTTTTTCTGACAGAGTCGAATTTCATCCTTACCACACCAATGAAGTATTTTCTCCAGTCGTTGAGGAGTGAAGTGCGCCCCTGGTCCTGTCCCGCCCTCATACGGATCTTGGGGGGACTTACGGAACTTACTGCCGGCATGATGGAACTCTACCAGCGAATACAACTTCCGCGCCACCGGAGTCGGGCGCGGCGTCCCCTTTCGCACCCTTCAAGGACTCTATTTTCCTACAATGACAGCGGCCTGTGTTAGTACCACCAACACAGGTTGGTGGTAACCCAACCCTAAGTGTAAGCATTAATGGAGACTAATGCTCAGGGCTTCACCCCTGGCGTCCAACTCTTTTATTACTAACGTAAATTCTTAGTAAGTTTCATTTCTTGGTCAACACTGACGCTCAGGTTAGCATTCTTCCGCTCTCTCTTCAAGAACGTTTATACCTTTATTACATGTTAAGTTCAATAAAAGTTTATCTATGGATGGATTGTCTATCAATAAATTATACAGGGTGTACATAAAGTCAGGATCTATTTTTGTGAAGCACTTGGAAATTATATGGAATTCAATCATAAAATGATAAAGTGGTAACATTTATTAAATAATTAAGAGTAGGATTCGACGTGACGCCCATCAGTATCCCTGCAGAGCTCAAATCGTTCCGCAGCATTTCTAAACACATTCTGGAGCATTTGCGGGGTTATGTTATCTGCAGCAGTTCGTATACGTGTACGTAAGTTTTCAAGACTCGTAATCTTCGTCTGATAGACGTGCGATTTGATAAAGCCCCATGCAAAGAAATCTAAAGGGGTTAAATCTGGTGATCTCGCTGGCCAAGGTCTGTTGCTTCCGCGTCCGATCCAGCGATTTGGAAAACGTCCATTTAGATAATCCTGAACAATTTTGGCATAGTGACAAGGAGCACCATCATGTTGATAGACGACGGTACTAACAATCCTATCCCCAATCAGCTGAGGTTCAAGGAATTGCTGCAACATGTCCAGATAAATAAGCCCCGTAACTGTAGCTTCAGCAAAGAAAAAAGGACCATAAATCTTAGATTTTGTTAAACTGTGGGGCCGCGCAGTTAATTTTCCGCATTTATATTATTTTTATATTAGTTACCGACAAACCAATTTTGCGCGTTACCAAATTGTATATATTTTATCATTGTGTAATTTTAAGAATCATATATAATCTTTATAAATAAGTATTGTACATAAATTTATATATATATATTTAATTAATTCAGCTGTATATACAATAACAAAATCTTTTGTAAAATAACCCCAGCCAACCAAGAACTCAATAAACTCTGAAAACGACCGGCTTTTCCCTCAAGACGCCAACATCCCAAACGACAGGGAGAGAAGAGGACACGAGAGGCCCCTAGAAGAGATACCCAACAAAGAGTTAGCCTGCCTCTCGTATCCTTCATTTTTCCTGGCAAATACAAGTAGTAGCAAGAAGAAACCAGCTACAATTGGTGACCCCGGAGTGACCCGAAGCAGCCAGCGGAAGCAGCATCCTTCAGTCGCCGGGCGGAACAAACCGAAGCCACGCCTCTTCGCCGCCCACCCGTAGTAGCCGGTCGGAACCGAAGCAGCAGCAGACCCGAATTACATTCCCGCAAGATGGAATCAGGAGTGCACCATGTCACCATCAAGCCACCCACGTTCTCTGAAGCGTCGGCCGCAGGATGGTTCTCCATCATGGAGGCACAATTCCACATTTCCAGAATCACATCCGAAGAGACCAAATTTTTCCATGTTCTAGCCTCGTTACCCCCCGAAGTCGTCTCACGAATTTCAGCAGCAACTCTCTCCAACAAGTCATACACCGATTTAAAAGAAGAAATCGTGAGTCATTACGAAAAGACGAAGCCAGAACTCTTCGAACGACTTATCTCCAACACTCCTCTCACTGGAAAGCCCTCCCAATTCCTTCAAGATATCCACCAAACGGCACTGAAGGTGGGCGTCAGCGATGATTTGGTGAAGCATAAATTCATCCAGGCGCTCCCATCCTCAATAGCGCCCGTCGTAGCAGCACAAAAGGAGCTGACGCTAACTCAACTCGGCAAACTAGCCGATGAGTTAATACCGTTCGCTCAACAAAGCTGCTACGCGGCGCCAACGTCAACTCGAGCCAATACAAGCCCAAGAACGAATATCCCCATCGGCCTAAAACCCTTCAGCGAGAATCAGCGGCCGGTGGTGTGCCGCGCGCACCTTTATTATGGCCCCCAAGCAAGGACCTGCAGGCCATGGTGCAAGTGGCCAAATAAAGATGACGCCAAGCTGCTCCCCTCGTCACGCCCAAATTCAAGATCTTCCTCACCATCAAGAGAAACGTCGGAAAACTAGATAAGCAGGCTGTGATTAACGCGACGTCCGGCCTGCCGCTGATCTCAGTCGCAGCTCGCATCGCAAGTCTGAAGGTCAATTTTATCATTGACACAGGAGAGAGCATCTCAATTTTACCACCAACTTGTGTCAATGATTGTCAACTCCACCCAACCGCAGTAAAGATTTCCACCGCAAAAGGTCAGCCGCTCGAAATATTCGGAGAAGTAACACTGGACATATCAATTCCTAAATTACGAAGAATATTCAGGTGGCCATTCGTCGTCGCCCAAGTCTCCAGTCCACTTCACGGCGCCGATTTTCTATCCCATTATGACATCCTTGTGGACTGCAAGCATGGCATTTTGAAGGATAGAGCAACAACTCTTCAAGCCACTACTAAACCTGTGCAATCCAAAGACCTTCACCTCATCAATATTAACCCTACCGACAAATTACCTCAAGAAATCAGGAACCTGCTTGACAAGTACTCCTCACTACTGAAACCAGCTCAACCGCAGAAAGTTTCCACCAACACTGTCAAGCATACCATCGACACTGGCAGCGCACCACCAGTGTTTGCAAGCCCTCGACGTCTTCCACCCGATAAATTATCCTCAGCTAAGGCTACTTTCAACAACTTACTTCAAGATGGAATTATAGAACCCTCAAAATCACCATGGGCCTCACCGTTACACCTCGTTCCGAAGAAGATACCAGGCGAATGGCGGGCGTGTGGTGATTACACTGGGCAACACGTATTTTATTGAATGATATCTGACACTTGATTCTAGGTAATTTGGGTGCACTGAATACGAATTTCAACTCGGTTTGGCTCTATCAGGTCCTGATTCTTGTCGACAGCCTATGTGCCATTTTCCAGATTTTTCAAATTAGGACTAAAAAATTAAGTCATGTGTTAAATTTTTTTTCAAGTTTCATGAATACAAGCAGTTCAAACTACAGTAAAATTACATTATAACGATAGAAATGACTTAAAATAAAAAAACAAACAGATATGAAGCTTTCACTGTGGCAAAAATTTTCTTTTGTAAGACTTTCTAGCGTATTTGCTTGTTGATGGCAGGTCTCTTTTCAAGCACCAGCAGTAATCAGCCATCATGTGGGAATCCCAGCGGCCTTGGTACCGTTCCCCCATAATTTTGATATCTTGGTGGAATCTCTCCCCTTGTTCGTCACTTACATCACCTAAATTACTTGGAAATTGGTCAAGATGGCTATTCAAAAAATGCATTTTTATGCTCATATTGCAACTTAACTCTTTGTAGTCCCTTAAAAGTTTTTTTACGATTTCTTCGTAGTTATCTGCCCTATAATTGCCTAAAAAGTTTTCTATCAAGTCCACGAATGAGAACCAGCCATTTTTTTCGCGTTCATTCATGACATTAGGAAAATTGCTGTCTTTAATCATTGTTCTTATTTGTGGACCGTCGAAAATTCCCGCCTTGATTTTTTCATAACTTAAACTTGGAAATTTTGAAGTTATGTATTTGAAACACTCGCCGTTCGTATCTAAAGCTTTTACATATTGTTTAATGAGGCCTAGTTTTATATGCAGAGGAGGAAATATGATTTTATCTCTGCTCACTAAAGGTGGATTAATTACGTTTTTTTCTCCGACAGTAAGTGATGTTCGTGCTGGCCAGATTTGTTTGAAATAATGTTCTTCCTTGGCTCTGCTATCCCATAAGCAAAGGAAGCAGGGATATTTAGTATACCCTCCTTGTTGTCCTAGCAGAAAATTAACCATTTTAAGTCAACACATATGATCCACTCGTGCTCCCTATATTTGATAAGATTTAAAACCTTTTCTATATGTTCATACTTTTCTTTTAATTTTGTTGAGTGCCCAATCGGTATCGAGCCGTATAGATTGCCATTATGCAACAACACACACTTAAGACTTCTTTTCGAACTGTCTAAAAACAAGCGCCAATCATTTGCATCGTAAGACTCAACCCCATCTTCTTTAACAAACCAACTATGTCGCAGCAATATACTAAACTATCCTCTGTTCTAAAATATTTAACAAGTTCTTCTTCTCTTTTTCTGTAAAATGAAATGTATGTGTTTGAAGTAAGCAAGTTTTTCTCTTTAAGTCTTGAAGCTAAAATTTCCGCAGCCTTTTTTGGCAAATTTAGATCCCTTACAAGATCATTCAACTCGGCCTGGTTAAACTTTTGCGGATCGTTTTGACTTTCAAATACGCTGGGGTCAAAATCGGTGTCTGACTCCTCAAAGTGCATAACAATATTTTCAGGAACATCTTCAACTAATTCTTGAGTTGGCAGACCCTTAAATTTTGGAATGGGGATCTCATTTGAATGTAGCACAGGTCGTATCGCGGTGTCGAAATTTGGGTACTCGATACAATGTTTATTTTTCTTAGTGAAGCCCGAAGTCTTGACAAAGCAAAGGTAGCAATCGGTCTCGTGGTTAGTAGGCTCTCGCCACACCTGATATGGAAAAAAAATTGTAAAGCGTTAACAAAAGCGACGAGAGACTTGTTTTATGAATTTTATCAAAAGTTATCACCCAAACATTTAACATTTCTATGTGTTTCAACCTTATGCAATATTTGAGATTCTTATAAACATTTTCTGTAAATTTTTGTTTATGTACCTAAGTTACAATTACATTTAGGTAAGTTACAGTATACTAGTGATTAAATTACGTAGTTTTATGAAATCATAAACTTACCATCGGAACTCCAAAAGGTATTTTTGAATCCGAACCCTTCGTCCAATGTCGCAGTCTTTCAATGCATATAGTGCAGGCTTTATGTGGAGCCCACGATTTATCTTGGTCCCCAGTTTTATGCCAAAATAAGCTAAGTAAGCTCTTTTTACGAAGTCAGTTATATTTGCTCGTTGATGTGGAAGTGTAAAATTTCCACATATATAACAGAAGGAATCAGGGTTGTTTTGCATTTGAACTTTCTAGGGCTTGATGACATATTGCTTGATTGTTCTGCCAATTTGTAAAGGTATTTAAAGCCCTTAATTCATATAAATTTAAGAAAATCTGAAATATAAACACAAAAATTAGTTTAAATAGGTACTTATTATGAAATAGGTACTTACAATCTATGAAATTAAACTAGAAACACGGATGAGTAGGTACAATATAAATTACGTCTAATTAAATCAACTATATTAAATCACGATGACAAAATTACTCACTAAATCATATGCCAATTCAAAATTATGTTAATGCCCAAACTTAATTAACTAACTCAACTGACTGACTGACTGACTGACTGATTGAATTGACTGATTAACTCTGGAAACGAGTCGCTTTTATATATTTTAGTTGTCCCTCTAGCATACTCTACAGAGAACAGGAACACTCCAGAAAATTTTAGAATTCTATGATATTTTTAGCTTAATTTACTAATATTAAAATGGGTTAAAAATGACAAAATTAAAAATATTTTTAGGGTGTTACATATAAAAATATACATAATACAACAATACCATAACAATAGGTACAAATACCTAGATAAAAACCTAGTTGCATAATGTGTAACTGCAAAAAGACTTAGCGAGTATTGAGAAAAAAACCTTTTTATGAATACGACGAAAGAAGAGGGGTGTTGAGCAAAATCAGGACCTGATAGAGCAAAACCGAGTAAAAATTCGTGCTCAGCGCACCCAAATTACCTAGAACTAACTGTCAAATCTAATTCAATAGACAAAAATTTGAAATTTGTTCCCCAGTGTTATAGAAGCCTAAATGCTGTCACGAAACCGGACAGATATCCACTTCCTCATATAAGAAGTCTGTCAACATCTCTGCACGGAAAATCATGCTTTAGCAAAATCGATCTAGTCAGAGCATATCACCAAATTCCAGTCCACCCAGAAGATATCGAGAAAACGGCTATAACAACTCCATTTGGTTTATTTCAGTATTTATACATGCCATTTGGTTTAAGAAACGCCCCTGCAACATTTCAACGCTTCATGGATACAATTTTCAGAGGAGTTGACTGCGTATTTGTGTATCTCGACGATATTTTAGTCCATTCAAATAACGCAGTTGACCATTTGAAAGACTTAGAACGCGTATTCAAGATTCTTCAAGAACACAATTTAAGAATTTCCTTAGAAAAATGCGTATTTCAGCAATCCACAATTGAATTTCTGGGTCATGAAGTTTCCCCAGCAGGCATTCGTCCTCCCGTAAACAAAGTCTCCGAAATTCAAGATATTCCCCAACCGCAAGATTACCAAAGCCTCAGAAGATTCCTAGGAATGACGGGATTCTATCGCCATATGATGCCCCGTTACGCCGATTTAGTCCCACCTTTAAGTGAAATCGTCAGAACTCAAGTCAAAAGCAAAAGTCTACAGTGGAACGACGAAGCAATTCAAGCCTTTCAAGATGTCAAGGATGCACTACGGAACGCCATTACGCTTTGTCATCCTCTTCCATCAAGCTCAATCCTTCATTTAGTTACGGACTGCTCACAAATAGCAGCTGGAGCAGTTCTTCATCAAATAATCGACAGCAAACCAGTTCCCATCGCCTTCTTTTCCAAGAAATTAACTACAACTCAGCAAGCGTACGCCGCATACGATAGAGAATTACTCGCAGCATACCTAGCCGTCCTGCATTTCCGTCAATTTTTAGAAGGTCGTCAAGTAATACTCTTCACGGATCACAAACCGATGGTTTCTGCCTACAAGAGTCCCTTACGAGCCAAGACAGACCGACAACAACGTCATTGGTCTGCCATCACGGAATACGTATGCGATGTAATACATATCTGTGGATCCGAAAACGTCGTAGCGGACTGCCTTTCACGCAACGTAAACGCAGTACATATCGACGCTTTCGATTTATCAGCAATCGCGGAATCTCAACAAAAAGATCAAGAAACGCAAGAATTTCTCCCACGTCTCAAGCCGTTCCCGTTTCCAGAAAATACAACTGTTCCCAAGCAGCATCGATCTTCCATCTTCAATCAATTTCATAATATTTCTCATCCAGGCATCAAGCAATCACTTCGTATCATTAAATCAAGATACTTTTGGCCCTCAATGAATAAGGATATTCGAACTTGGTCCCGAAATTGTGAATCATGTCAATCCTCAAAAATTTCTCGCCATACAAAATCAGAAATAACCCCCTTCGATTTACCAAGTTCAAGATTTGAAACGGTACATATCGACATCGTCGGTCCCTTACCGCCAACCACTTTGCCCGGTCAAACATATCCTTCCCCATATAGATATCTCCTAACCTGCATCGATCGTGCCACAAGATGGATAGAAGCATATCCTCTGATTGATACTACAGCCACATCAATAACACACGCATTTCTCGATGTATGTATTTCAAGATTTGGTGTACCACTGCAAGTCATAACGGACCGCGGATCCCAATTCGAATCCGAACTCTTTAGGGAACTCTCAGCTCTCATCGGATTTCACCGACTAAGAACTTTGTCGTATCGCCCTCAGACCAACGGAATAATTGAAAGATCTCATCGCACCATCAAGACAGCAATCATCGCTCGAAAACAAGATTGGCTCCCCGCTTTACCCATAGTTCTCCTTGGTTTACGCAGTCTCCCCAACGAATCGGGTTATTCACCGTTCACCACCGTCACCGGAACCACCCTATTATGCCCGAGGCCAATGATCGCCAATTCGTCGTCAAAATCTAATTAAAAATTCATCTCCGAATTAGCCAAGAAAATGACGCAAATCGATTTCGCCCAACTCTCTCAAGGAAACATTCACTCAGCCCCCAAATCATTCATTCCACCGGAACTCCACAAATCAAGCCACGTATGGGTACGCATCGACTGCGTTCGAAAACCATTCGAGGCACCATATCAAGGACCTTTCCGTGTTCTCGAACGCCACGATAAATACTTCGTAATAGAAAAAACCAACGGATCATCAGAAGCCATTTCAATTAATCGTTTAAAACCGGCTTATATAGTTTCAGGTCCCACACAGGTACCGGGCGCACAATCGGACGACATCGGATCGGAGAAAAAGCACGCAAGGAAAAAGGACGATGGAGGACGCACCTCGGAGGTAGCAAATACAGACCTCAGGACGGGCGCGCAGGACAACGCAACAACCGGAAACGAGGCCGACCGAGGATCAACGCGAGCTGGACGAAGGATCCGATTCAAATCAAGACCCGAATATTTCTACGTTTGATATACGTGCTCCACTTCTCGGGGTGGGCAGTAGTGTGGGGCCGCGCAGTTAATTTTCCGCATTTATATTATTTTTATATTAGTTACCGACAAACCAATTTTGCGCGTTACCAAATTGTATATATTTTATCATTGTGTAATTTTAAGAATCATATATAATCTTTATAAATAAGTATTGTACATAAATTTATATATATATATTTAATTAATTCAGCTGTATATACAATAACAAAATCTGTAAAATAACCCCAGCCAACCAAGAACTCAATAAACTCTGAAAACGACCGGCTTTTCCTTCAAGACGCCAACATCCCAAACGACAGGGAGAGAAGAGGACACGAGAGGCCCCTAGAGGAGATACCCAACAAAGAGTTAGCCTGCCTCTCGTATCCTTCATTTTTCCCGGCAAATACAAGTAGTAGCAAGAAGAAACCAGCTACAAAACCCATCCAGACATTAACTTTAGGTGAGTCTCTTTCCCAATTTTGGACGAAATCATTCGGTCTTTCATCTGCCCAAATTCGACAGTTATGGCGATTTACTTTTCCACACGTATGGAAAGTGGCTTCATCACTAAAGAGAATGTTGTCCATTAAATTATCACTCCAGATTTGTTCTACGAGATCAGCACACACAGCACTTCGTCGAGGGAAATCTTCCTCATGTAAATCATGTAAAACCTGCAAATGATAGCTTTTCTTCTGCAAATTAACTTTCAGAATTTTGTGCACAGATGACGTCGGGAGGCCGAGTCTGTGTAATGCAGCACGAACGGACGTACGTGGCTCCTCAGTGATAATTCCGCGTACTGCATTCACGGTAAGATCTGACATACACGGTCGTCCTGATCTTGCTTCATCATTTACAGATCCCGTTCGTTTAAATTTGTTCACCAATTTTCGTATTGTCTTGTCTATTGGCCCCGGCTTATGAAATCTCCTTCTAAACTTCTCTCTGATGTCACTGTATTTCTTTCCCTCGATTCGCCAAATTACTATTGCCACACGCTCTTCTGTATTCATTCTAAGGGCTTCTGAAAAGAAAAATAGAAAAAAATAATTATTTCAGAAAAATAGATCCTGACTTTTAAATAAATTTAATAAATACATAAAATAAAAAATAAAATAAAAGCCTATTCTTTCAGTTTCCTTGTGGGGTTCATTCTTGCCTAGGAACCGGTTCCGGAATCGATCGGGTTGAGCTGGAACAGAACCCGAACCCAGAACAGTTTAGCTTCGGTTCAGCATCAATGAAATTGTACCTGTTGAGTTTCAAAATAAAGATTTTTTTTTTGTTTGTCTGAGTTTTCTCTTTGAAATTTCTCTACATGACTACATCTCATAGAGACCTTAATTATAATAGAACTTGTTCTACCATATTTCATCCGTAATGAAAATACGACAAATTTTCCATTTTCTTAACATTATAATAATGTGCAGTATTTTCATTTCAAATTTGAAAAATTTTCTGTTTATTGTGATTTTTCTGTCGTTTCTTAATGATTTTGGGGAGCTGATTCCAAAAATGATATTGGTTTTGCTCTATCATTAACCTTTTCAAAAATATAGGTTATCACACTTTTCATATGGCAAAGTATATAAAGAAGGCTAACATAAAGGGTGATCCAGAGAAATGGGACCCAAAAGAAACCCCTGTAACTCTTAAAGTATAAGTCCTTTTATAAAATCATACGCATCATTCGAAAGAGGATAGTTACAAGTTTGTACAGGATTGTATAGGTTTTGACAATACAAGACAAGATAAGATACAAAACAAAATAAAAGTGTTAGTTAAAACTAACCCTTCAAGATGACTGCATAGACTGTGGAACAGCTGCGTTTCATAACTGAGCAATATTATGAGCATGGAAGAAGTGTAGTTTCAGCTCAAAGATCTTTCAAGACAAATTTTCAGATGTCAAAATCACCTTCTAAGAAAGTAATCCGTCGGTGTGTCAGAAATTTTTCCCTAACTGGCAGCATTGGAAAAAGAAAACCAACTGGAAGAGTGCGCACAGCAAGGATAGACGAGATCATTAACAGAACTCATGAAATTGTACAGGATAATCCTAACATAAGCATCAGACGTGCTTCTCAGCTGTTAGGAGTTGGATATGGAACAACACACCGTATATTCAAACAAAATTTAATGCTCTTTCCATAAAAAATTCGAACAGTGCAACAACTAAACGATGGAGATTTCGCACGAAGACGACAATTCTGTCAATGGATCCAACAGAAGGTAAATGACACCACCAATTTTCTAGCAACTTTGATTATGTCAGACGAAGCCCATTTTCACTTGAATGGAACTGTAAACAAACAAAATTGTCGTTTCTGGGCAACAGAAAATCCATTGAATATTACCGAAGTCCCGTTGCATAGTCAGCGTGTAACTGTTTGGTGTGGTCTTACTGCATCTCAGATCATAGGGCCGTACTTTTTCGAGGATTCCACCGGAAACACGGTCACTGTAAAATGTAAATGGTGATCGCTACGAAAAAATGTTGACCGATTTCCTTATTCCTAAATTAAGAGATCTTTGTCTCGAAAACCACTGGTTCCAACAAGACGGAGCTACCTGCCATACCACGAGGAACTGCATGGCAGTTTTGCGTCAAACGTTTCCAGGCGAGTTAATCTCAAGATTTGGAGACGTTGAATGGCCCGCAAGGTCTCCGGATTTTTCTCCCTTAGATTATTATCTCTGGGGATATTTAAAGAGTAGGGTCTACAGAAATAACCCAACGACCTTGCAAGAACTGAAGGCCGCCATCACAAATGAGATACAGGCCATACCACCGCACACTCTTGCAAAAGTGATGAACTTACAAGCGAGAACACTGGAATGCTTGGCAACTAATGGAGCACATTTGAAAGGAATCATTTTTAAAAAATAAATATTTCATAATAAACTTGTAAGTCTACTCTTTCGAATGATATATAGTTTTTATGAAAGGAATTAAATATTAAGAATATTTGGCTTTTTTTTATGGGTCCCATTTATCTGGATCACCCAGTATTTTCTGAAAATAAAAACACTAATGGAAATTAATGTTTATTGAGCCAAAATTGTTTGACAAACCCATAAGAGAACCCATAAGAGAATAACAAGCCTCGTTATGCAGTGTGCGTTCCTTAAAAATGCACTGAAGAACGCGACTTCCGCGTATGAACATTCTTATCCTTTCTGATCAGCGACCATACGTAGTCTCCCATCATGGAAGCATCCCAATGGCCCTGATACCTTTTTTCCATCGTTTGAATATCTTGATGGAATCTTTCGCCATGTTCTTCACTCATATCGCCCAGGTTATCACGAAAAAAGTCTAGATGTGAATGCAGATAGTGTAATTTTAAAGACATACGGCACCCCATTTTGCCATAGCACTTAATCAAGTTTGACACTAACTCCTTATAGTTTGGTGCTTTATGGTTGCCTAAACACCCACGACCCACATCACGGAAAGCACACCAAGCCTCTTTTTCGATCGGAGTCATCTTGGCTTCAAGGTTCTTTGAATTCAACAGCGCCTTGAATTGTGGTCCTACAAAGGGTGTCCGGACAACTGCCCCTTGGACAACCGCCCCCCGGACAATTGCCCCCCGACAACCGCCCCCCGGACAATTGCCCCCGTAGGACAATCGCCCCCCGGATTATTGCCCCCATAAGTAAATAAAAATTAAATAGAAATTAAATGTACGTTTAAAAAATGGCAAGCTAAAACAATATTTAACAACATTATTGCCAATTCTTGCTTAATTTTGCTTGTAGCCTGAAAAAAATATATTTAAAAAGTTAGCAATATTTAACAAAAATTTTTCCAATTATTGCTTACTTATTTATAATAAAATTATGAAGTTTAGCTACTTCATTTTATTTAAACAGTTGGCAAGACTTATTGTATTTCATATATACTATGGATTAATTAATTATATTTAAACAGTTGGCAATACTTGTTGAAAGGTCGTTTTGAAAGTCATAGTTGGTGGTTAGGTTAGGTTAGGTTAGGTTGAAGACTTTGAGAATCGCGAACTAATTAATTTTTTAAGAGGTATCGCCTATAATTTGAATTTTTAGCATTAAAACCTCTTTTCCAAGCAAGTTTTACTTTTTTTTTAGTAAATTTTAATAAATATGAACTCTTTCATAAGTTTGTTTTTTATAAATATTAATAAATTTAATTCCTATTTAATTTTTATTTACTTATGGGGGCAATAATCCGGGGGCGATTGTCCTACGGGGGCAGTTGTCAGAGGGGCGGTTGTCGGGGGGCAATTGTCGGGGGGCGGTTGTCCGGGGGGCAGTTGTCCTAGCACCCCTACAAAGATGCCAGCCTTGACTTTGGCCTCAGAGAGTTTAGGGAACATGACCCGAATCTGTTGGAAAACTTCCCCTCCAAAATCTAACGCAGTTACAAACTGCTTAATTAGACCCAACTTAATATGGAGAGGTGGTAGCAGAACTATGTCAGGCTTCACAAGAGGTTCCCTGAGTACATTGTACTTTCCTGGTTACAGTCCTTCGCGTGGAGGCCACTGAACTGTTTTATAGTGCTCAGTTGAAGCCTTGCTATCCCACAGGCAAAGAAAACATGAATATTTAGTAAACCCTCCTTGTAAACCTAACAGGAAACCCATCATTTTGAAATCAACACACACGTCCCAGTTATATTGTTTATACCTGATTTGAGTGAGCAGTTGTTTGAAATTTTCATAGTCCTCTTTCATTTGAACAGAATGTGCAACTGGTATAGATGGATATTTGTTCCCATTGTGGAGTAGAACAGCTTTTAAACTCCGAGTTGAACTGTCAATAAACAGGCGCCACTCTGAGGGTATATGTGTTAACCCAATAGCTGTGAATAGACCATTAACCTCGCTGCAATAACAGAGAGAGCCATTGACATCGTAGAACCTTGCAAACTCTTCATGCCGCTTTCGGTATACAGTGCTCTTGCAGTCTTCTCCAAGCAAATTCCACTCTTTGAGTCTGGAGGTCAGAAGCTCAGACCCTGATTTCGTCAGACTCAAATCTCTAATTAAGTCGTCCAATTCCCTCTGATTTGGAAAGTGAGGGTTTGTACTGAAAGTTACTGTATATTCTTCATCATGACTGTCCTCACCAGCTGACATCTCAGATGAGCTAGCTGCATCCTCATTTTCAACCTGCAAAGCAAAGAAACAAAATAAAGGCATAGCTATATATGTAGAAGAGCATCAGCACTACTAAGAAAAATCGACACATAATGACCCACAGTCTGTAAATAGAGAAGGTAAAGTAATGGATAGATACCTGTTCTGGTGGACGTGGTATTGGAAGACCTTCGCCATGTGGTACAGGAGCTATGGAGGACGCTATGCTTGGATACTGAAGAGTCTGCCTTCCTTTAACTTTCCTGTACTGTACTTAGAAACATCTACCATGCAGTAGTAGCAATCGTCGTGGTGGCTCTTTGGTTCTCTCCATATTCTGGGTACCGCAAAGGGCATTCATTGCCTTGCGTACTCCCCGCAGCCACCCTTCAAGTGTGGAGCGGCAGCTTCCACAGATCACATGGGAGCAAGGGCTTATCTTGGTCACCCATAGGCATACCAAAATAGAGCCGATACGCGATCCAGAACTTGGTGCCTTTCTCAATCTTGTGCGATACTTGTTTGGGGCCTATGTAATACCTACAAACGTAGCAGAATATATCCGGCGAGTGTTTACAAGCTCTAGTTGCCATTCTCTTTACTAAACTGTACTACATTAATTATAACCTGCAGATATAGAGAGGAGTTATTAAATCTGCAACAGATTACAGATTCCAGAAAAAAAAAATGTATTCATAACACTGAAATAATGTTCGCAATAAAAAAGGATCGATAACACTCAAATCGTCAGCACAGAGAAGCACAGAAACACAGTACCTCAGTGCTGGTAACCATCAGACAAACAACCTGCTTTCTTTGTGTGCTCACACTTACTGACTTCTCAGACTCTGCGCTCTTCTTTATATAGCACAGTGGAAGTTTCGGGCAATTTCTAGAGCAAGAAACTGTCAACGAACATTCGGATTGTTCTCAACAATTCCTGATTATTCTTATATTGCTGCGCCTATGATAACATTATACTGGTAAAACATGAAAAATGGATTATCTCTGAAACCATTGATGATACACACAAATGCATATAAAAACATAAAAAATTCTATATAAACAGAATCAGTGCTACACAGTGTTCGTGTTAGTGATACTAGTGAAAACGGAACAACCAACCAACATTTGAGAATTTCATCTGCAGAAGTTGGAAACTTGGAATGTGTGTGATGCTTGAAAATTGTGTACGGTAGATTACAGTTAAATGCTCCGTACCCATACTCTAAGTTAATATGTGTTTAGCTATAAAATGATTTGACGACTTCAGGATTGCTGTGCATCAAATGGCTTGTCCTTTGCTCATTCTCCCAGACTCGGTGTTGCTTGTTATTTGTTCAAAATTATATGCAACTGACTTGTATAATTTGCAAAGGTGGGAAATGACTATCTAATGTGGGCTAATATTAAGTTTCATAAGACCAGGTTATACTAGCTAGGTGGGCGTTTTAAGACGTGAAGCTACTCGGGCCTATCGAGGTAATCCAAGTCATGAGCTACATTTTTTAATAATAATAATAATAATAAAATCATGCAAGATGTCAATCTCAATTCAGCTAATTAATATACAACTATTTACGGTAACGGTTCAGAATAGGGGCGCCACCTCAATTTTTGTGTTTTTTCCACCAAAACATGCTAAAACCATTGGTTTGGAACAGTCTGACAGAAGAAGTGGTGACTCCAAATACACTTGATTCTTTCAAAAGAAGGTTGGATAGTTTGATGTCTGCAAGGGACATCTGGTGATGGTGTTTAAGCCCATTTTTATAAGAACATAAGAAATTTTTATAGTGGGCACACTAGGGGCCACTTCGGCCCATCGAGGTGGCTCCACTATGTAAAAACTGCCTGTACATTGGCAATAACCAATTTTTACAAAACTAATTAATTATCAATTTAAAAGTAATTAATTATCAATTTAAAACAAGATAGAATCTCTGGATCCAGAGGATCAAAGTCATAATAGGCTACTATCCACAAATGTTACTATATTTATAACTGACATACAAATATATCAGATCCAAAGAATCCAGTCAATTTCATTATGGTACCCATCAATACCAGTACCATGCCAACCAAAAATAAGTCACGGTCCATATCAATTGCGGACCAAGTCACAATTTACATCCATATACGGTAATTATGTGTTTTAAGTAACTCAGTCATTTTACCAAAAAATACATTTTTCTAGTAGTATTTGATGTGATTTGTTCAAATATGACCTCCATTTCCGTCGGAAATGAGATCCAACAAAGTTATAGTCTAACAAAGCTATAGTACTTTGAAGTTTGGCCCATTTTCAAGGGAAATGGAGGTCAAAATCTAAGCAAGACACCAAATATTACTAGGAAAATGTATTTTGGTATTAATTAACCTAACCTAACCTTACCTAACATGAATATGTTATTACATTATCATTTGTATAATTTAGGTCTCGGGGGTACGGGGATGGAGCCCCCGTAAAGATCACGCATCACAAATTGATTGATTGAACGACATTTTAGCGTTGGAAATTCAAAAATAAAAAATATAAAACCCTATACCGATCAATTTGTGATGCGTGATCTTTATGGGGGTTATTATGTGTTTTATCACACTCAGTCATTTTACACACCAAAATACATTTTTCTAGTAGTATTTGATGTGATTTGTTCAAATATGACCTCCATTTCCGTCGGAAATGAGATCCAACAAAGTTATAGTACTTTGAGGTTTGGCTCATTTTCAAGGGAAATGGAAGTCAAAATCTAAGCAAAACACATCAAATATTACTAGAAAAATGTATTTTGGTATTAATTAACCTAACCTAACCTTACCTAACCTAACCATGGCTAAACGAACCTAACCGTGGCTAAACGATCCTAACCTGGCTAAACGAGCCTAACCCTGGCTAAACGAGCCTAGAGTATTACCTTATTATGGATTAGGTGGTGGATACAGACGAGAGCTCGTTTAACCAGGGTTAGGCTCGTTTAACCAGGGTTAGGCTCGTTTAGCCAGGTTAGGTAGGGTTAGGTAAGGTAGGTTAATTACCAAAATATATTTTTCTAGTAATATTTGATGTGTTTTGCTTAGATTTTGACTTCCAAATCCCTTGAAAATGAGCCAAACTTCAAAGTACTATAACTTTGTTGGATCTCATTTCCGACGGAAATGGAGGTCATATTTGAACAAATCACATCAAATACTACTAGAAAAATGTATTTTGGTATGTAAAATGACTGAGTGTGATAAAATACATAATAACCTTTATGGGGGCTCTGCCCCCGTACCCCCGAGACCTAAATTATACAAATGATAATGTAATAACATATTCAATATTTCTATTGCACGGAAGTCATTAGAATGCACTTCGTATATTAAATCCTCAAAATAATATTCGCACCATTCACGTGTTATCGCCACAAACATCTATCAAAAACTAACAGAAGTAGACTAGCAACTTAAAAGGCCTAAGAACTTTAAAAGTGTAGCTCATATATCATGTTCTCATGACATCACTAATCAAATATTGGGTAATTATATGTTTTAAGTAACTTAGTCATTTTACATACCAAAATACATTTTTCTAGTAGTATTTGATGTGATTTGTTCAAATATGACCTCCATTTCCGTCGGAAATGAGATCCAACAAAGTTATAGTCCAACAAAGTTATAGTACTTTGAAGTTTTGCTCATTTTCAAGGGAAATGGAAGTCAAAATCTAAGCAAAACACATCAAATATTACTAGGAAAATGTATTTTGGTATTAATTAACCTAACCTAACCTAACCCTGGCTAACCTAACCTAACCTAACCCTGGCTAACCTAACCTAACCCTGGCTAACCTAACCTAACCCTGGCTAACCTAACCTAGAGTATTACCTTATTATGGATTAGGTGGTGGATACAGACGAGAAATAGATGAGAAAATGGTGCAAAACTGTTCCGTGGTCTGGATGGGAAGCAAGAAAAAGGAAGCGAGAGAGGTACTTCTCGTAGGATGCATCAAGGTTTCCAGGCCGAAGAATCCAATACTTTACTGTTTTCCAAAGGCATTCAATGATTTGCGTATGGATTTGGCATTGTCCGGGTCCACAAAATTACGCGAATGATTGACGGTATGGTGAGTATAGTTTTGTGGAAGAGCAGAAATGCCAGCATACGGCTTCCACATATCCGAGTAAATAATGCTGCCAGGTCTAATAAATTTTTGAATTAAGGGAATCAATGTCTCGGCAGTTTGATTTGGCACCTTCACTAAAATTTTTTTTTTAACACCCGTTCAATTCCACTGAAAACCCACACGCCTTCAACAACACGCCCACGCTGGTATTTCCGCTTGCCAAATTTGCTCTCGTCTATTTCAATGACCACACCGTTACCACCTATTGGTTCTTGGTTATCAACCCAATGTTCACACACCTCGAGGCAAAAGCTTTTCCAGTCAATGACTGCATGGGCTGAGAGCCGCAAATGAACCTCGCAATACTCCTGGGAAAAGATCTGTCTTAAAAACACATTTATAAATCTAAGAATAACATTTGGCGAAAGACGAACGTTATCGAACCAGGTTTGTTTGAATTGAGACACGGTAAATCCACAAGGCCGGCGTCTTTTAGTTTTCGCAATTTTTGAATACGCATTGCACTTAAATCTATGGCGAGATTCTACTAACGAGCACTCGTTTCCGCACAATTCGCACGTACGGGTCGATGGTAAAATATTGTGTTTTGTAAATATTTCTATTGCTCGGGAGTCATTAGAATGCACTTCATATATTAAATCCTCAAAATAATATTCCGCACCGTTCACATGTCATCGCCACAAACATCTATCAAAAACTAACAGAAGTAGACTAGCAACTTAAAAGGCCTAAGAACTTAAAAAATCTAGCTCATATATCATGTTCTCATGACATCACCAATCAAAATATTGGAAGGGCGGGAAAAAAAATGCAAAAATGTCATAATATTCAAATGTACATAATTTGTTAAGTACGCATCTGCGAGCATAGTGACTTATATGAAAATGATGAGAAAATTATGCTTTAATATTTTATAATTATATTTGCTTTTGATATTCTGAGTGCGATAAAACTCATATTAACCAAATATTGGAAGGGCAGGGAAAAAAAATGCAAAAATGTCACTTTTTGCACTTTTTGCACTCACCCCTTTCAATTTTGCTCATACTTGGCACAATAGCAGATATATATGCCAAACTTAAATTCCCAAATTATTAGAGCTGACTGACCTTTGGTTACTGAGATACAAGGTCACAAAGTTGTGACATTTTGACCTTTTTTGCGTTAAATGACTATTTTCAAAATGGTGTAACTAAAAAACTAATAAAGCTAGAGCATTGATTTTGGTCTCATTTTAAAGCTCTTTAGTAGCCCCTTGTTTATTGTCTCTTGTTAAATATCTCTTCTGTGAAAAATAAAAAAATCCCTTCAAAAGTTGACCTTTGACCTTGAATAAAAAAAAAATACCTTCTCCTAAAAAATTCAATTTTTTTACATTAATACCTTGAGTCATGTACAACAAAATCCCAAGAAGCTGTAAGTGGCTGATAACTAGTTCAATGTATAAAAAATAAATGAAGTTGGCATCATTCTTCAATTTTAGATTTTTTTTTGTCAGTTCATTTATTTAAAAGTTCTGTTCTGATATAGTGTCAGTGAAGACTTAGTTCAACTTAACATTATTAGTTCAAAAACCTTTTTGTGACCTGTGCCAAAAGAAGTCTTTTAAAAGACAACTAGGGTTAAACCCCTCGACAGCCCCAAATCTACTGGAGTAGCGCTGATCCAAAGGCCCAACTAGTATATAAGTACTGTCAACTTTACAGAGTTGACTCCTGACTTCAAGTTAAAGTTAATTTATTTTTACTAAATACATGTATACAAATTTATTTAATAATTCATTAATTGTTCATTGTTTTCTTTTCAGGATTTTCTTTGTGCTTTTGTGATTTCAGAGTACAAACATGGAACATTTAAAACTGAAACAAAAGTGTGCTGATCCTTTGCTGCGTCACAAAGGTCAGTGTCAAAAGAAGAGTTTGAGAATTGTACCACAGGAACTTGTAAATAAGTTTCCCGATCTGCACTTAACACTATATCACAGACTTTGTAAGCAGTGTAGAGAACATCTTGAGTCCTTGCCTGAGAAAGGAATAGGCACTTTGAATTCAGACATAAATGATGATTCTTCTTGTAGTAGTGAACCACCTGAAGATCTTGAGAAAATTGAAAATGTTGACAATAGTGATGCATCAACTTCAGAGCAAAACCATGAGATGTGTACTTTGAATGCTTCTTTTGTTTCAATTGGTGAATCACCCATAAAAAAGAGAGAGCTTGTAGAGCAAAAGTCATATGGAGCTAAAAAACTAAGCAAGGTGACAGAGACAGTTAAGAAGAGAATGGAAACAGTTGCAGGAAAAGAGATTTCTGACTCACAATTTAAGGAGCCATCTGGAGATGTAGACTGTTTAGAAATAATAAATCAACTCGAGGAAAAATTCAAAAATGAAAATACTAAAAGAAGTGATAAAATAAAAATCCTCACTGTATTGCCCAAAAGTTGGAGCATTAGGAAAATTGCTTCAGAATTTAACACAACAAGGCATACAGCATCTATTGCTAAAAAAATAGTTGAAGAAAAAGGTGTCCTTTCAGACCCAAATCCAAAGGGTGGGAAAAGAATTAAACAGGATACTGTTGACGCTATTAAAGCATTTTATCTTTCAGAAGACCAGTAGAACAATGCCAGGAAAGAAAGACTATTGTAGTATCATTGACAATGAAAGAGGAATACACAGTGAGGCCTTGCATAATGAACGCCTTAAATAGCGAATTTTCGCTTAACGAATTACCTCCATAAGGCTCCATTGATTTAAATAACGATTTTACCTTGCAGAATGAATTTGGTAACGAAAAACGTAATAACATGTTTTCTGTTCAGTTGGAGGTTGGTAGCTGTCATGAGCAGTTGTGTACAACACAATTGCTCACTATTAAATTTTAATTTATTAGCTTTATAAGTGTATAAAATGTATAGTCATGGCTCCTAAAAGACCTTCATCATCTGCTAATGCTCCAAAGAAATCCAGGAAAACTATCAGTCTCCAGATGAAGCAGGACATTATTAAAAAAAGTGAATCTGGAATGAGCACCAAAGATCTTGCTGCTGAATATGGATTGTCTGCCAGTACAGTTTCGATGATTTTTAAGAAGGAAGAAATTATGGAAACTAAAGTAAGTGATGCTACAAGTAGACTTATTAAAGGAAGGGAAGCTATTGCTGAAATGGAGAGAGTTTTACTGATATGGATTAGAGAAAAGGAAATGAAGGGGGAATCCATTACTAAGGCATTCATTAGTGACAAGGCAGTGCAAATATATGAACAAATTAAGGAATCCCTTCCAGCATCAGTTGAAAGATATGAATCATTCAATGCAAGTTGTGGGTGGTTTGAAAATTTCAAGAGAAGGTCAGGAATTAAGAACATTATAAGGCATGGTGAGGCTGCAAGTGCTGATACTGAGGGAGCAAAGGAATTTAAAATAGAATTTGTAGAACTTGTTGAGGAGGATGATTATTTGCCTCAAGTTTTTAACGCTGACGAAACTGGCCTATTTTGGAAAAAGCTACTGAACAGAACAGCCTATGCTTGTGTATCATTCCCAAAATCCCCTGATATTCAAGCAGAAGAAGGTGAACCCATTTAAAAAATGGGTAAACAAGCGCAAAAAGGGTCAAAATTTGGGCTCTGGAATGAATTACTGAAAATCCCATTGAACTAATGCATTGCATAGGCCCTAATGAATTTTTCAGTTAACGAATGACCTTCTGGAATGAATTAAATTCGTTATGCAAGGCCTCACTGTATATATATATATAAATAAAATATTATTAGTATCATAATTTTCACCATTAATATGCATTTGCACAAAAAATGAGTGACAAATTTGAATAAAGTGACTAAAACTACCTCATAAGAAGTTATTTTGATTTACAGGTCCAGCCCATGTCATTTAAAACATATTAACCAACAAAACATCTTTGTTGTGGATCATTCACAATCCATAACCATTTAACTTAACATACAAGTACAATCTTAGGTATTATACACTGAACATAATATAAAAATAAGGCCAACATAGCCACTTAACATACACATATCAAAATAAGGCCAGCATAGCCATTTAACCCAATATACAATATGCATCTATAATCTTTGCTCTATTACAAAACTAAGGTATTGTAAACCAGCAGAACTTGGGTCATTCCATGTCAAATCAGATGCCAAAAATGTCAACTGTCTCTGATTTTGTTTATACTTAGTACACTTAAGGACCCTTATGAGAAATGTAGATACCCAAAATTTCACACCTCTGTGACCTCAGGGTGCCGAGATATGAGGTCACGAATGTTGACCTTTTGACCAGGGATGGGGAGTCGGGAGTCGGTAAAAATGACTGACTCCCGACTCTGATTCAATTTCTATATGCCAACAATTATACCAGAATACTACTCTGCCCTAAATAAATATCTTCCTGAACTAATTCTAGATTCACATTTCCACATTTGATTTATTGTTCTGGTAAATCTTAGCAAATGAATTTCATATTTCTATTTTCTATTTCAGGATACTAGGTGCCATATAAAAATTAGCAATATATTAATTATTAATTTAATTAGCCCCTATTAGTAATGAGTCATGGGCCTAGTAGAAAATCAGTAGTCTTTCAATATTTTAAGCTAAATGAGGATGAAAGTATTTTTTATTTGTCAAGTAGAAAAGGATGGTAAAGAGTGTAATGCAAAAATTAGTGCTTACACTGGGAAACATGCTAATGCTCCAACTAGAGCCTCAAACTTGAAACGCCATCTACGAAACAAACATCCCAATATTTATAAGGTTGTAGAATCAGCATGATAAGGAAATCCAGAAACCTACTTCTAGTCAGGCCAGTACCTCTATTTCAAAAAGCAAGTCTCTGTTACAAAATTTTTCCACAGTGAGAGAATTACAATATCAATGACAAAGGAAAATTTTAAAAAATACCTTATAGATTTAGTTGTAAAGAATGGGGTTGCACTTACATTATTTTCCTTTCCAGCTTTCCGTGGATTAAATGGAGAAATGGTGGCAAAACTAGGAGTGTCATTAGAGAGACATGATATTCAAAACATGATTTTAAAGGAAGCAGAAAGCCAGAAAACTTTATTGAAAACAATGCTGCAAGGAAAATTCTTCTTTCTTAAGATGGATGCCTGCACGAGACAAAGAATTAATTATATGGCAATAAATGTTCAGTTCATTGATGATGAAGGAAAACTAGTTATACGTACTCTGGCAGTGAAGGACACTGAAATTCAACATTCAAGCGAATACCTGACCAAGCTAATTGAAACCATCTTGACAGAATATGAAATCACTAAAGAGCAAATATTATCAATTGTTACTGATAATGCTTCAAATATGACAAGTACAGTACAGAAACTTAATGATGGTGAAGTAAAAGGAGATCTTTTTGTAGACAGTAATGAAGAAGATACGGATGAAACTGCTGACAAACTTGACAGTGTTGATACTGTAGACAATGATTTTGCTGGATTCTCAAATATCCCCCATATGCGATGTGCAGTCCACACATTGCAACTGGCAATTCGTGATGGGTTAAAAGAAAGGAATGCTGCTAATGTAGTAGGTAGGTTACGCAACATAGTAGTGGCTGCAAGAACGCCTAAACTTGATGCAATATTAAAACGTCGATCCGGAAAAGGTGCAGTTATAGATCAAGTTACACGTTGGGGGAGTACCTATGAAATGATTAAGCGCCTTCTTGATTGAAGCCATACCTTATCGATATGCAAACCCAGATGTAACAATGACTGATATCCAGTGGCAGCAGGCAAGTCAACTTGAGGCATTACTTAAGTACCCATATGTGGTTACAAAGAAGTTCAAGCAGCTGAATTGACACCTGGCACATTTTACAAGGAATGGAAAAATATTAATTATAAACTATCTCAAATTGGTGGCATGTTGCAGATGGTATAAGAATGTCTATGCAGCATAGAGAAGAAAATTTACTGAATAATGACGTGCTATTGGCTGCAGTTTATGTAGATCCTATGCACAGGGTACTTTTAACTGAAGAACAGATTGCTAGAGGAAAGTCAGCTCTGTGTGATGTAGCTGTGCGAATGAAAATGTTAAATGAAACAGATGCCGCAAGTAATTCAGAATTTGAAAGCTGCTCTAGTCCTACCATTATGCAAAGTTCCTGCTCAAACTCTGAAGAAGAAATGGATTTTGAAAAATATCTCGATAATGAAGAAAAATCAAAAAAGTTAAGCGAGATGCCGTTTGAGTCAAGATGATAAACCTATAAAAATAACCCCATTGACCAAATTCAGAGAAGACTTTAATGCAGCTTTAACAAAAATAGAGAAATTTGATCGTTCATTAAAACTTGATGTGATGAATGCCATACCAAAGTATCCTGAATTAGTGCAAGATGTAGCCAGAACTGTCACTGCATTGCCACCAACACAAGTCATCGTTGAAAGATTATTTTCAGCTCTCTTGGTTAATTAAATCCCACCTACGGGCTAAGTTGAAGGAGGACATAATTGATGCTATACTTTTCTTAAGAACAAATTCTCCTTAGAGAGTTAAATTATTAAGTATGTTTTTTTAGCCTTTTTTAATATTTAGCTTCAATATTAGCTTAGCATATAATATATAATGGAAACAAAATATTCTTTACCAACTTTTTTTATTTAGCTACGGTACCGTACGCAACATTAAAATTTTAAAATTGTTAACCTAATGAGGTTATAAATATTTTATACGAGATCAATTTTTTTTCTGTTATTTTTTATTTTTGTGTAATACAACATTTAAATTGTATTAAATTACTAAACTGTATTATTATCGTACCTACTTTATTATATTTATTTATACTTATATATTTGAAAGAGTCGGGAGTCGGAGTCAGTTTTTAAAAATACCGACTCAGGAGTCGGTTGTTTTTGGCTGACTCCCCATCCCTGCTTTTGACAGATTTTTTGAAATTTAATATATCTAAATTGTCATATCTCGGCTTCTACTGGACCGATTTACTCATTTTTGTGTCATTTTAAAGCTTGAAATGAGTGGAATCTTTTGTCTGTCTTGAACTATATCTCATAAATGATTCATAAAAAAGTTTTAGAAGTTGGAAGTATTTGAACTTGAATAAAAAAATAGTTTCCAATTTTTAAAATGTTTTGTCCAAGGTACGGTACCTTTATCCAAGCACATTTTGTAAAAAATTCATTATTCTCAGGCAAATACTGAGAAAATATAGCACTTTCAGTGTGACAAAAAAAAAAAATATTAAAAAAATGATAGAAAATGAAAAATCGTTGCTATTCCTATGAAAAATGATGTGGAGTAACTTTTTTTTTTAAAGTATATACAGCATTATGACAAATAAAATAACTAACTTGGAGCTTTAAATTTGGCACTTATAGGTGTACCTATTTTTGTCTATGTAGGGGAGATTTTTTCTAAAATTTTCCAAACATATATAAAAACTAATTAATTTGTTTTGAGTGTGGTACTTTCTAGTAATTTTAGCATTTATTCTAGAAGAATAACATGTTTGAATTATTTGAGTTGAATTTAATTTTATTTTCATCAGCCCAGTTGAAGAGAGACATCTTGCCTTGTAAAAATTTGTGATCCCCTTTAGTTGTTGTTAATCTGTAAAAATTATTAAAGTTTGTTTTCAAAAAAAATTATTGACTAAATCTGAAATTAAATAGAGAAATTATGAAAGTGAATTGCTAGTGATTACATTAAATTGTCGGTATATAGCATGGGTTAGATGGTTGTTAATTTGAAAATTCTAAATTTAAATAGGTATTTTAGGTTATCTTTCTTTGAAGTAATTCTTTATGAGATTTAGAGACTTTTGGTACATCTTCTTTTACTAAATTGCACACGCTCCCATTTCTCGTCATTACATTGACTTTTCTGATGATGCTTGAAGATCTTATTGTCAAAATATCTGGATGTTGGGGATAGAAAAATGAAGGATTGGGACCATGAGGGTGTAAGAATGACACGTTCACCTCTGGATTCTGTTGATTTTTCCAAAACATATGATAACCACCAGTGGTCATCATAATCTATAGCAACAAAACCATTTATATAATTTTCTTCTATCATTTCCTCTTCCTCGGTTACTTTTACGATTGTTGACTAATTAGATGCCAAATATCTTTTAACAGTAATTGATGAAAGTGAAACAGGTTTCACATGGTGTAATTTTAGAGTTCCAGAAATGGTTTTGGCTTTTAAATTTGGGTCTTTTAAAAATTCTTCTTCTCTTTGATGGTCTTCAATTGTTAAAAATTAAAAATTTATGTTTTTAATGTTACAGTTAGCAAATTCAAACAAATTTCGGGGTGTTATTATTTGGTTATATGGTCTTTGGAGGCTTGCTTTTGCAGCTAATCTTTTAATAGTGCCCCCCAATCCATCGCATGGTCCTTTTCCATGACTTGTAGTGAAAAATTCCAATCCGCCTCCAAATTAAAATCCTTTTTATGGTAACAGAGGTTAAGGAAATTTTTACAATTTTTGTATTGGGCAGCACATCCATCCAAAAAATATACGTCAAATTTTTTATGAAGGGAATTTTTTCTTCTATAAATTTACACAGGTGGCACTGAAAAAGATGAACCGCGACAACATTGTGGTCATTACATTCTGAAATAATTACAAAATTTAAGTTCTTTAGATTTCCTTGGGCCTTGAAATATAGAATGAACGGATGAATAGTACAGATACTCCCGACTTACGTCCATCTGGACTTACGTCCATCTGGACTTACGTCCATCCGGACTTACATCCAATCCGGACTTACGTCCAATCCGGACTTACGTCCAATCCGGACTTACGTCCAATCCGGACTTACGTCCAATCCGGACTTACGTCCAATCCAGACTTACGTCCAGCCCGGACTTACGTCCAGCCCGGACTTACGTCCAGCCCGGACTTACGTCCAGCCCGGACTTACGTCCAGCCCGGACTTACGTCCAATCCGGACTTACGTCCAATCCGGACTTACGTCCAATCCGGACTTACGTCCAATCCGGACTTACGACGACGACTGTCGTATTAAAAAAAATAAAATAATAGATGATAAAAAATTCGAATTCTGATCAGTTTATTTACTACTATTATTTACTATTATTTGTATAATTTGTGTGTGTTGTTATTTTACTTTGATTGAACTACGTATATGTTAACGCACATCACTACCATTATGGTTATTTTCGACTTATGACAGGTTTGTCGGAACATAACCCCGTCGTAAGTCGGGGAGTACCTGTAGTCATTTGGTTGTTCCAATGGAACGACTGAACTTCATCCTGGAGAATAGCTGAATAATTTTTTGAGAAGTCACATACAGTCAAAACTTCATTGTTTTCCAATGATGTTTTCTTATCCTGATAGTAGTTTGATTGCATATTTGTTAGGAAATCATGGATCTGAAAGTAAGTATGTAAATTAGAATTTAGAAGGGCTTGTAGATATATTATTTTTTTGTTAAAGACTAATTAAAATTCAGCCTTTTATTTCATTGGATTTTTCAAATGATATTCTAGTACAAGGTTATTTTGTCAACGTCAAGATATATTATTTTTATATGATTTTGTAATAATTATACATATGTTCAATAAGTGTTATTAAATTATTGTTATTATTACCTGATACTGCTTTGATTTTTCACAAAATTCTTCTATGTAATCATCTGTAGACAACTGCATCAGTTCTAAATTTGACCTATCGGTGTTGGTCCAGGTCCATTTTTGAATTGAATGTTGTCAACATAATTTTCATCGAATAACGTTTGGAGCTGAGTGGTTAAATAGGTGGTATCACCACAGAGATTACATTCCATTAGGCAACATACTTGCGAGGGAGGATTGCACATTAGGGAAGGTAACAATTGGCAGATGTGACTGATTTAGGCTCTGTAATTTTATCAATTTTTTGCCCCAATGAACATAAGTTATAGGTTTTGGTGGATAACACAAATGCATACTGACTGCGTACCAGATCCACCCGCAATTACACATTGTTTAGGCCTTAATGAGCCAAATTTACTAAATCCAATTTTCATCCTTGGTATTTATTTTTAAAGGCCTCATATGCCTCTTTTAAGTTACAGAGAAGGTGCTTCTGTTTATGCTCCCTTTGACCTTGTTCGTTAACTGAATCTTCTATTCGGGTAATTCTACGAGAAATAGACAAATGAAGTACACGGTCACCTCTTCAAAATTCATGAAACTTGGTGTGAGGGTTGGTTTAGGTCCAAATTATAAATTTCTGAATTTTTTTGAAAATTGGTCAAGTTGGTCAAATTTTATGGCTTGACCAAATTTTGGTCAAATGAAAAAACCAATAATTTCAAAACTTAAATAAAATCTCAGCTCCTAATTGTGGTAGTGTAGTGTAAGTCTTAAATGATAAAATATGTAAAATTAATTGTAGTTTCTAAATATGTATCATTTTTTTAAGGTAACAAAAACAAAATTATGATTTTTTGGAAAAATCTTTTCAAAATTCTTTTTTCTTATTACTATATTATTAGTGTCTAAAATTTGGATTCACTGGATGAGAATACTGTCTCTTAATTCATTCTCAAGGACTTGTGTACGTGTAGTATTAGGAAGAGTATTTTATACTCTGATGAGCGCTTTATAAATTAAACATTAGGGTCATTCCATGTCAAGTCAGCCACCTAAAACACTCACCCTTTTCAATTTTGCTCATACTTGGCACAATAGCAGATATACATGCCAAACTTAAATTCCCAAATTATTAGAGCTGACTGACCTTTGGTTACTGAGATACAAGGTCACAAAGTTGTGACATTTTGACCTTTTTTTGCGTTAAATAACTATTTTCAAAACGGTGTAACTAAAAAACTATTAAAGCTAGAGCATTGATTTTGGTCTCATTTTAAAGCTCTTTAGTAGCCCCTTGTTTATTGTCTCTTGTTAAATATATCTACTGTGAAAAATAAAAAAATCCCTTCAAAAGTTGACCTTTGACCTTGAATAAAAAAAAAATACCTTCTCCTAAAAAATTAAATTTTTTTACATTAATACCTTGAGTCATGTACAACAAAATCCCAAGAAGCTGTAAGTGGCTGATAACTAGTTCAATGTATAAAAAATAATGAATTCAAGCAACATTTTGAAAAAAGTCATTTTATACAAAAATTGTCAAAAAGTCATGACTTTGTGACCTTGTATGTCAGTAACCATTTTTGTCTAAGGTCAGCTCAATCTCTTACAAATACAACCCATATCTACATACTATCTGCAGCCTTCTACAAACAAGCAAATGCTTATTTTTAAATATTTGTTCTTTACCCACCTCACCTGTATGTTGTGCATGTATGTGATGGTTTTCAGTAGTTGACAAGATTCTTGTGGGCCACCCAATTTATTGTGATTTCTAGAAGAGAAAACAATTTTTAATGTATACCTAGATAGCTACCTAATTAACAAATACAAGTAACATATTAAAATGTACATACAATATGTATAGGTATAGTGCTCATTGATTTCCATTTATCACAACTTAAAATGTATGCAGTGTATATATAGTTACATGACCATTTTAATTTTGAATTCTTACCTTTCTGTGCTGTAGATCTGCCAAAGCTTTGGATGCCTTCAAAGTAACTTCTTTGCAAATCCTGTATGTTCGTCCATTAGTAGTAGATGCCTCAACTTGTGTTAGAATATCTGAATATGGTAAGATTAATTCATCTGGTCGACCAGGATACACAAATGATGGGTTTGGGCCATGAGGATGAAGGAATGTGACTTTTACTTCTCTATTCTCTGGTATCTTTTCCAGCACATATGCCACCCACCAATGGCCATCATATGCAGCAGTAACAAAACCATGTATTTTCTCCTCAGTCACAACTTCTTCCTTTTCAGTAACTTTCTCAATATTTGAATAATCTGATAATGAATAATGTTTAACCTTAAGAGAAGTCAATGAAACTGGCTGTAAATGGTGTAATTTCTGTGTACCAGCAATAGTCCTTGCAGTTGAGTGTCTTTCTTGGAGAAGTTGGCTTTCCTCTTCATGCTCTTTATTGGTTGAAAAATGACATTTTATATTTACAATATTTTCACTTGCAAATGTATATAACTGTTCTGCAGTAAGGATCTGTTCATCATAAGGTCGTTGTAGACTAGCTTTTGCAGCTAATCTCTTAACTGTGCCTCCAACACCATCACAGGGTCCCTTTCCATGACTTGTTGCAAAAAAATTCCATTCTGCCTCAATTCCAAAATCATCTCTGTGATGGCAAAGATTCAAAAAGTTTTTGCAGTTCTTATACTGTCCTGCACACCCATCTGAAAAGTAAATTATTTTGTGGATGGAACCGATGGATGAGATATTATCTTTTAGGAATTTTATCAGATGCTTTTGAAACAAATGTACAGCAACTGTGTTATGGATGTTACACTCTGAAATAATAACAAAGCTAAGGTGAGCAATCTCATCTTCCTTTTTATAGTAAATAACAAATGGATGTAGAGTAGCCATCTCATTGTTCCAGTGAAAGCTCTGAACCTCATCTTGAAGAATAAAGGAATAATTTTCAGCAAAATCACACACAGCAAGGACCTCACCATCTTTCAAAGACATTTTTGTTTCACGGTAATAAGTTGCTTGCATCTTTGTCTTGAAGTCATGTATCTGGTATTCTTTCAGTTGGTTACAGAATTGGTCAATATATTCATCTGTATTCAGTTCTACTGATTCAAGATTTGACCGATCTGTATTGGTCCACTTTTTAAAATTTATGATATCAATGAAGTTGTTTGTAAATATGTCCAGTAGTCTGTTTTTTAAATCTGATGGATCTCCACATTGTTCACATTGTCTGAGGCAGGATTGCATTCCATAAAGGCAACACAATGACGTACATTCTTAATAGGTGTGTCATCATTTGCAGTTAGTTTTTCTAATTCAGCTCCTACAAACATAAGTTTGGCATTCTGATGAATTGTACAGACACATACTGAGTGAGTTCCTGTTGCTCCAGCAATAACACACTGCTTTGGACGCAATTCTGCAAATTTACTGAATCCCACCTTAACCAAAGGATTTCTTTCTTTGAAAATATGATAGGCTTCTTTTAAATTGCAAAGTAAAAGATGCTTTTGCAAATGTATCCTTCCTCTTTCATTGTCAATGATACTACAATAGTCTTTCTTTCCTGGCATTGTTCTACTGATGTCTTCTGAAAGATAAAATGCTTTAATAGCGTCAACAGTATCCTGTTTAATTCTTTTCCCACCCTTTGGATTTGGGTCTGAAAGGACACCTTTTTCTTCAACTATTTTTTTAGCA
The DNA here is from genome assembly GCA_023014485.1 of Bathynomus jamesi. Classification (NCBI taxonomy): domain Eukaryota; kingdom Metazoa; phylum Arthropoda; class Malacostraca; order Isopoda; family Cirolanidae; genus Bathynomus; species Bathynomus jamesi. The sequence continues at coordinate 53,733 of JAJOZX010003057.1, read as the reverse complement.
ATAGATGCTGTATGCCTTGTTGTGTTAAATTCTGAAGCAATTTTCCTAATGCTCCAACTTTTGGGCAATACAGTGAGGATTTTTATTTTATCACTTCTTTTAGTATTTTCATTTTTGAATTTTTCCTTGAGTTGATTTATTATTTCTAAACAGTCTACATCTCCAGATGGCTCCTTAAATTGTGAGTCAGAAATCTCTTTTCCTGCAACTGTTTCCATTCTCTTCTTAACTGTCTCTGTCACCTTGCTTAGTTTTTTAGCTCCATATGACTTTTGCTCTACAAGCTTTCTCTTTTTTATGGGTGATTCACCAATTGAAACAAAAGAAGCATTCAAAGTACACATCTCATGGTTTTGCTCTGAAGTTGATGCATCACTATTGTCAACATTTTCAATTTTCTCAAGATCTTCAGGTGGTTCACTACTACAAGAAGAATCATCATTTATGTCTGAATTCAAAGTGCCTATTCCTTTCTCAGGCAAGGACTCAAGATGTTCTCTACACTGCTTACAAAGTCTGTGATGTAGTGTTAAGTGCAGATCGGGAAACTTATTTACAAGTTCCTGTGGTACAATTCTCAAACTCTTCTTTCGACACTGACCTTTGTGACGCAGCAAAGGATCAGCACACTTCTGTTTCAGTTTTAAATGTTCCATGTTTGTACTCTGAAATCACAAAAGCACAAAGAAAATCCTGAAAAGAAAACAATGAACAATTAATGAATTATTAAATAAATTTTTATACATGTATTTAGTAAAAATAAATTAACTTTAACTTGAAGTCAGGAGTCAACTCTGTAAAGTTGACAGTACTTATATACTAGTTGGGCCTTTGGATCAGCGCTACTCCAGTAGATTTGGGGCTGTCGAGGGGTTTAACCCTGGTTGTCTTTTAAAAGACTTCTTTTGGCACAGGTCACAAAAAGGTTTTTGAACTAATAATGTTAAGTTGAACTAAGTCTTCACTGACACTATATCAGAACAGAACTTTTAAATAAATGAACTGACAAAAAAAATCTAAAATTGAAGAATGATGCCAACTTCATTTATTTTTTATACATTGAACTAGTTATCAGCCACTTACAGCTTCTTGGGATTTTGTTGTACATGACTCAAGGTATTAATGTAAAAAAATTGAATTTTTTAGGAGAAGGTATTTTTTTTTTATTCAAGGTCAAAGGTCAACTTTTGAAGGGATTTTTTTATTTTTCACAGTAGAGATATTTAACAAGAGACAATAAACAAGGGGCTACTAAAGAGCTTTAAAATGAGACCAAAATCAATGCTCTAGCTTTAATAGGTTTTTAGTTACACCATTTTGAAAATAGTCATTTAACGCAAAAAAGGTCAAAATGTCACAACTTTGTGACCTTGTATCTCAGTAACCAAAGGTCAGTCAGCTCTAATAATTTGGGAATTTAAGTTTGGCATGTATATCTGCTATTGTGCCAAGTATGAGCAAAATTGAAAGGGGTGAGTGCAAAAAGTGCCATTTTGTGGCTGAGTTGACATGGAATGACCCATTATTATTGTCAATATATTCTGTCCCTAAATATAAGAGAGGTTATGTATGTACATTATACATATATTTTAAAAGATTTTTTCTCCTTTGGTTTATCTACATGTATTTTTTATATGAATTGAAAATTGTCTTTCTTTGGACCAACAAGTCTGTAGCTAATAAATCTTCGTCGTCTGAAAAAGTTTTTTATTACTTAATTTCAAACTCAGTTTTGAGCCTTATAATAAACTATAAGCTGACTTTTTATTACTTATTATGGTGTACATACATCAAATAAACATTTTTTATTCTTGGTCTTTTTTTCGAAAAATGATATCTTCGCTGACAAATTGCAAAAACAAAAAAAAACAAAAAAAATTGACATTTTTTTCCAAAAAATCAATTTCATTTTTGTTACCCTAAAAAAATGATACATATTTAGAAACTACAGTTAATTTTACATATTTTATCATTTAAGACTTATTACGCTACCACAATTAGCAGCTGAGATATTTATGTTTGAAAATTGTTGGTTTTTTTCATTTGGCCAAAATTTGGTCAAGCCATAAAATTTGACCAACTTGACCAATTTTCAAAAAAATTCAGATTTTTGTAATTTGGACCAAAACCAACCCTCACACCAAATTTCATGAATTTTGGAGATGGTGGAGTGTACATTTGGCACTTTCATTTGTCTATTTGTCCTGGAATTACCCTGCTAATTTCATTGTGATGATAGAAATCCTTAATGGTTTCCATAACCTGCAATTGTAATTCCTTGCCCATCTTCAGATTCGGAGAAGACATGATCCCCTTTTCCTTCGCAAGCTGCTCTGCTTGTACAGCCATTTGTTGGGAATATTTGAATTCATCCATCAATTTTCTCGCACTCAATGATGGTGCAAAGATTGTCAAGATCATTATTTTTTCGTGTCTCTCCACTGTGAGGTATTTCTCTTTCAACCCTGTAATTATATCCTCAGGTTTGTAGGATGTGGTCTCTGTTGATGGACTGGCATCATCTCCCTTTGTATCACTTACCATTTTAAGATTTTTTTCACTTTGTTTTGAATTTTTGCCATTTTGGCAGGAAGATATCCTTCTGTTCTCTTGAACTTTCCATTTGTTAATGGGACTTTCTCAGATGATATGAATTGATTGATTGATTCATTGCTGGGAGTTCTGTCTCATCAACAACAAAGACCACATCTGATGCTTCAAAGGTTCCCTGCGCTGCATCATCTACAGAAGCTAAGGCTAACAAAGACCCTAAGATCCACTCTAGAGTTGCACCAATACCAATATTTTGGCCGATACCGATACTTTATTAAAGTAATAGTTTGTATTTTCAAAGTTTTTATTAATAAAAATTACAAAATTCAAATAAATGTAGTACATTAATAAAGTCCTATAAAATATTATTAAAAAAAACAAAAAAACTTTCTACTGTACTGGGCCACTGCAACAATTGTAGTGTAAAAAATACAAAATTCAATATAGTATCTATAATACATTGATAAATCCTTATTATTCAGTACCGTATATTGAAAAAATAACAATTTGTGGTTACTTGCACAAAATGAAAATCTTATTAATAAAACATGAAAATTAAAAAAAGTTTCTATAATAGTACTGCCAAATATTGCATTGTAAAAAAAAATATATATATTCTTATTGAAAATTTGTACTCCTTTTATTAATTATTAAGCCTATTCAATTCCTAATAACTAGTTTCTATAGAGTCATTTAGTGTTCCATTGCAATACTTTGACTTCTTAATGTTCCTTTTAAAGCTGTAATTTATTAGAATCAAGAATAGGGAGTCCATCTGTCTCTAAACAATATAATCCTATAATTCCTATTGGACCCTTTTGTTCAAGATTCAATTCCTAATAACTAATATTTCATATTGAGCAGTCTCAAATTATAATTTAAGAACATCAACTGCTCTCCATTATTGGGAGATAACCTATTTCTTTTTGGTGTATAAACTAATCCTCCAAAACTAAAAAGTCTCTCACTTTCTACTGAAGATGGAGGAGAGGAAAGAAATACTTTTGCCAGAATATTTAGATATTTGTAATCATTCTGATATTCTTTCCACCACAGCAATGGGTTTCTCTCACTATGGATCATTTCAGCTGCAATATATTTTTCAACTTCAAAACGCACAGAAGCTAAAAGTTGAACACACTTTGATATTTCATTTTCAACAGTAGATTGTTTAACTTTAGGAGGCTTTGAGATTAGTTGTTCACAACATTGAGAAAAATCAAAACTATCAATGGAATCAATGATACTGTCTTGATCAATATTGCTGCTACCTTCCAACATATTTTCATGGTTTGGATCACCTGAATTATCATCATTGTCATCTCCAGTTTCCAATAGTTTGCGTTTGGTTTCAATAGATTCTAAGGTATCCACCATCATACTTAATAACATTTCAATACTTGTAGAAGTACCTAAATCTGATCCATCATCATTAGACCTTTCAAACATTTTATTTTTAAATCTTGGATCTAAGAATGTTGCAATGATCATATTTTTGTCTTTAGTATAGTTACTACATCTAGTTTCTATAGAGTCATTTAGTGCTGCTATTGTACTACCTAAACCTCCAAATGTTCCTTTTGAAGCTGCTTTTGTCATATATATTTTAATAAATCTAATATTTGGAATAATTTCTGAAACAATACTCTCCCTTTTACCAAGTCTCCTAGTTATTTCTTCAAATTTACTCAAAAGTTCTACCATTTTACCTACAAGATTCCATTTATTAGAATCTAGAACAGGGAGTCCATCTGTCTCTAAACAATATAATCCTATTGGACCCTTCTGTTCAAATATTCTTTCTAGCATTAAGTAAGTACTGTTCCATCTAGTTGGAACATCCTGTAGGAGTTTATGTTGAGGAACTTTCAGCTGCTCCTGTAGTTTGTCTAATTTGGTAATTGCTTGTGGAGAATGATTAAAATGGGTAATTATGGTCCTACAATTGGTAACAATATCTTTAATATATTTTTGTTCAAAAATAGAATCATGCAATACTAATTGCAAGGTATGTAAAAAGCATGGAAGAGCTGAAAAAACAGTTTCTCTAATTCCTTTTACCATATTTGCACCATTATCTCGTGCAATAAGGTGAACTTTATAATGAGGAATATTAAATTCATCAATACTCTTTAGAATCATATCTTTAATATTTGATCCTGTATGTGATTCTTCGAAATGTGCTACTCTTAATACAGCCACTTTTTGTTCAAAATCTTTGGTTATACAATGTCCAGTTAAACTAATAAATGGAGTATTTGCTGTAGATGATGTCCATATATCACTTGTAAAAGAAATACTTTCAGCTGCATCTAAAATTGCTTGGACTTTCTCTCTCACTGATTTATATATTTGGAATAATGGTTTCTGAAAAATACCTTCTGCTAGGAATTTCATAATTGGGACATGCTAATTTCAATACTCTCTGGAATCTAATGTCTTCTACTATAGAATAGGGCTGACTATCAATTGCTATCATTTCCCCAATACATTGATGTAAAGCTTTAGCTTGAGAATTGTTAATGTCCCATACTTTTTTAGTGGCAAATAAATCATGAAGGGTTTGATTTCCTAATTTTTTTGATACAGGCTTTAAGGTTTCAATTTTTCTCTTCTTTTTCAGTCTGTTTTCTTCTTCTTCTACCAATTTTAGTTCTGCCTTGATTTCTTCATTATGTTTGCTATGTAAATGCTTCTGTAAATTAGTGGTATTACATACTTTCTCATATTTTCCACCTCTAGATATTAACGAATGGCATAAGTTGCATTTTGCTTTCAGTGTTGTAGTGATACTGTTTTCGTCCTGTTGATCTAAAGAGACAGTATAAAATTTCCACACATAACTGCTTCCACTTTTTGATTTATAACTTGCCATTTTCAATTTAAGGGCTAAATTGTCGATGATTATTATTAATTATTAAAATAATTAGTGTTCCAACATATCACTCTTAATAATTATATTGAATGAGAATTATTAATCTTATAAATTAATAAATAAAGGCCTATTTATTTGTTTGAAACAGAAATTTAATAGTTCTTAATTTTACTCTGAAATAGATATTGAAGAAATTAGAACTTAATGTATTAAATAAAAACCATTAATTCCTATAACTAATAACTATATAGGGTATAGCTATGCCTTTTACATATGGATTTCATTCCTTAAAAGGTAGGCTAGAAGATGTTTGCATATTATTTAAGGGCTTTCATTCCAAGACAGCTCAAAATAATATTAAATTCATTAAACTAAGAGTTAATTAAATAAATTAATAAAGAAATTTATTCATTTTAATTATAGAATAGTTTTCATTATAATAATATAGCGGAGAAATGACTACATGCTATTAGTCTAGCTTAGCCATTACTTTTACAATTAAGATATATATATTTGAAATCAATTAATAAAAAGACAATATATATCTTATTGCTGTAAACTATTAGCTATCATATATAGCCTACAGCAGTGGTTCCCAAACTTTTTTTGCCGCGGAACCCTTTGACATTATTTAAAAAAGCGTGGAACCCCTACCTATATTCAAGAATATTAAAAACCACAAATTGTGGGATAAAAAGAGAACTTATTTATATTAAAAAATAAATAAAAAAATTCGAATAAAAAACCTTAATTTTTGTAAATTTGTACATAATTAGTTTAACAAAAATGAAATGAATACCTAATGGGAAGAATGCTTCTGCTTCTTAGACTCCAGTATCCTCTGGAAATTTGGTTTAATGTTGGATAATTGAATTCTCATATCTGGTGCAGCATCCAGTCTGCTGCGATATTCTGTTTTCGTGCTCGCATATCTTGAAAATCCTGATTCACACAAATATGTTGTTGCAAATGGCAATAGCACTCGTATGGCTCGTTTTGATAATTCCGGATATTCGTCACTTAAATTTCCCCAGAAAATAGCTACCGGAACTTCTTCAAACTTGGCCTTTAACTGAGTATCTGAAGTAATTTCTATTAAATTTTCATAATCCACTGCTAGAAATCCTGTTGGCTTTTCTTTAACTTTGAATGGATTCTGTACCCAGTAATGGTCTTTGTTCTTCAAATTTGGAAAATACTCAGAGATTCTGATAAGCTGTTGAGATGATTTTTAATATCATTGAGGATTTCAACATCTAATTCCACTTCGGATTCTTGGAGAAAGTCACTAAGAAGCGGAAAACAGTCAAGAGTATTTTGTTCCACATCTGAGATCCAGTACTGCAATTTACGTGATAAAGATACCATTTTATCTTGCGCTTGAAAAATGTTTACTTCTTTCCCTTGCAGAGATAGACATGTTTCATTCAATTTTGAAAAAATATCTGCTAAATATGCAATCCTTGCTAGCCATGCCATATTTGTTAATCTGTCAGATAATCTAAATTTATGATCAATAAAATAAGACAACAATTCTCTCCTCAATTCAAACATTCTCACAAGAACATTTCCTCGTGAGAGCCACCTAATTTATGTATGTAAAAGTAGTGTGTTATGAAGACTACCCAGATCTTCACACAAGGCCTTAAAAATTCGTGATTGCAATGGCCGAGATTTAATAAAATTGATAATCTGCACTGCTTCGTCCAAAACTATCTTTAATGAAGCTGAAATCCTTTTTGTCACTAATGCATATCTGTGAAGAATGCAGTGATTACTGTTGCAGTTTTTTGCAACATTCTTGATTCGTGTTACAGCGCCAGCTAATTTTCCTGTCATTGCCTTTGCTCCATCGCTGCATACTGAAATACATTTTTCAAAGCCTATATCATGCGTTTTCATAAAATTATCAATGCAATTAAATATATCATTTCCTGTGGTATGCAATTCTAAACTTTTGCAAAAAAGCAAATCTTCTTCAATTTTCTTATTAAAGTCATATCTAGCAAACACAAGTAAAATTGCTAGTCCAGCAACGTCTGTTGACTCACATACACGCAATCGTGAAATAAGTTCATTTTGAATGTCATTAGCAATATCATTAATACGTCTTGACACCGTATTGTTGGAAAGAGATACAGCCTCAACTTTCTGAACAGAATCTTCATTAAACACGCAAGATATTATATCTTTTAATAAAGGTTTTATAAGTGATTCACCAATAGTATGTGCCTCACCAGCAAGAGCAATGCGGTAACATGCTTATATGACGCTTCTGTTGCATTTTCATTGTCTGTTTTACATTTTTTTAATAAGACACTTCTAGAGCTATTCAGACTTTCAAGTTTTCTTTCAAAAAGAAATATCTTTATTTTTAAAAGTCTGATGGTTTGTTTCCATATGTCTCTGTAACTTTGCTGGTGCTAAAGAACTGTTTGCTAATATTTTGTTACAAAGTAAGCAAAGGGCATCTGGGGCTTCTTCGTCACCAATACTAGTAAAACCATATAACAAATAATTAGGATCATATTTACGTTTTTTCATAGATGTCTGCACAGAATCGGAGGAAGCAGATTTCTTTTTTTGTGGATTAATCACACTAGAAGTTGGTGGTTGTGCAGCTTCTGCAATTTCTGTATCTTCTATAGATGCTTTTGTTTCACTAGTTTCTGCATTACTAGTAATTTCAGTTTTTTACGAAACCCATATTTTAACCATCGATCCATTGAAGGGTTAATTTTCACGAATTTTGAAATATTACAATTACGAAAAATGAATAATAAAAAGTTCTAACCAAATTAATTCACAGAGGACAACGATTTCAAAGATTGCACTAACGAAGTGTTTATCAAGTAGGCCCAGTAGGTAGAGGCAAGCAACGTTGCTGCACAATCTTCTGCACTTTAATTATTCGTTAGGCTTCACTTAGACCTGTTAGCGTCTTGTAAACAGATGCACAATATCCCATGTAAACATTAGGAAAATACTGATATTTTTACTGCGCATTCTGCTGCAGTTAATAAAGTCCTTTTGTATAACCACCTCAGATCACTTCACTTCCAAAGCTTACAAAACAAACTGATAACGCACGCTCGAGTCGAGTACCTCGACTACTATAGAAATAGATTATGACAAGTTCAAAACATGTTGGCTACGTCTCCAAACGCAGTTTACATCATTTTGCATGCAGATTATGTACTAATATTAATAAATGTTTTCCATTAATGATAATTTAGTTGCTATTTATGGAAATTTCTTTTAAAAAGTAAATCAAATACGCAAAACATGATAAGTATGGCCAAAAAAAATTGGCAACTCTTACAGAGGGCGCTGCTGTTACGTTCGAAATGTTTCGTTCAAACCTATTGCCGTTTCTAAATATTTCGCTCAAACCATACTTATGCTTTATTTTCCTTCGTGCAAAATTTCATATTTTCTTCGCTAGACTTATTTTTTTGAAAATGAGTAATTTATATATTTTTTAAATAAAATATTTTTTTATTTTAAACTTTAGCTCGCGGAACCCTGGGGTTCCGCGGAACACACTTTGGGAACCACTGGCCTACAGTAATGAGACTAAGATCACAATGGGTTCGTGTAGTTTACTTAGGGCCTTGGCCCTAAAGCCATTACTAATAAAGTTAGGAGATGTAAATTTAATGTTGTATAAAAAATATTTTAAATTAAATTAATGCAAAGATGATAATTTTATAACTTATTACTATAAACTATATTATAATACACTGGTATATATTGGGGTATATACAGTAAAAGTACTGCTATCACTGTAGGCTGGTCTAGCTTACTTGGGCTAAACTAATGAATGCATATAATGGTAGTATATTATCAATAACTTTACACACGAGATTCAAGCATTCAAGCAACTGAATGGTTTATTATGATTATGCATGCCGCATGGTGCCATCTATGAACAACTTTACAAAACTTTCATTTTTACTGAAAACTATTACTGTAATTTGAAATTGTATATTTATATGATACTGTATTACTGTATTGAATATTTGTAATCTTGTATAGGGGCCTATAGTTACATTTTATGATTTTTTGTTTTGTTAGTAAATGTAAACATTGCTAATTTTGATAAAATATTAAAACAACTAAATAAGATATTACTGTATAATAATAAAAAAATTTAATTTTATATAAAATAAGATAATTTCTTCAAAAAACAGTAATTCAAAGTATCGGTATCGGTTTTCAGAACAGTATCGGCCAATACCGATACTTTGTGAAAAGTGGCCGATACGGCCGATACCGATACCGATACATCGGTGCAACTCTAATCCACTCTAAGGTTAGCCCGAGAGAAAGAAGAAAGTAGGGGTTTAAAAGAAGAGAATAGGGAGTTAAAAAAGAGAATAAGAGGGTAAGTAGCAAAACCTATCATTCGTGGGTTAACATTCATTCAGAAAAAGAGAGAGACTTGCCATCACCACCCACTGACCACTGATGATGTTGGAATAATAGTCAAAGAGAATAGGAAAGGGGTGAAGATGAAAAGAAGTAAAATAAGAACGCTTACAAACCATGCAAACACAGTCTTAACTCAAAGAAACACTGTCATACCATGCAATCTACAGACATGCAAGTAAAGAGAGGATGAGAAAATAACAAAAAAAAAGTATGAAGAGTTTAACAAAAGTGGGTTAGTTTATGCTATGAGCTACATGTAAGTTCATGTGTTAGTCTAATTTTTTTTTTCATCTGATGATGATGTAGATGCTTTTGGCAAATTTTCTTCTGATGGTAATGGTTCGGGGAGTTTAGAGGGTTTCTTTCAGCACACTGAACACAGCTTCTGGCCAGGCTTCAAGTAGTTCAGGTATTTTGAGATAAAAGCTGCTGATGCAACATGAAGATCTGTAGTTTTAAGTTTCTCATGAGATTTGAATGGATCACAACAATATTTTTCCAACTTTGATGCCATTTCACTAATCTGTAATGGAAGAAAAATCAAAATTAGTACAGTAGTAACAATGGACAATCTAGTCACTAATTATACTAGCTTATAAATAAATAAATAAATATAGTTCATTTCATTGACATGCTGACATATGTATGGGATATTACATAGATATATATAGATAGGTTAAGATGTTACAGGTTGTATGATAAAATAAAAAGATAGACATACTAATATTATTGACATTAAGTATATATATCAGGTCATCCCATAAGTAATGTCATTTTTTACGATAGATTAAGTTTAAACTAGTCGTACTTGGTTTAAGCATAAAATTTTCTGAAGGTTATAGGGTCATTCCACGTCAAGTGGACCTGTGGTCCCCACCTCACCATGTCAGATTTTGTTCTAACTTTGCTCACAGATTCCTTTAAGCCTTAAAGGAAGTTTTGCAATGTTTTAGTTCCATATATCTTGTGGTTCTGTCACTAGGGCTCCAAGAGCATGGGCTACTTTGTCCATCACATTGAGCGCTGAATTATTTGTGCCATTTTTAGCTAGTCAGCATTCCACAGTAACAAATCCTTCTGCCCTGAAAATTTGCTCCTAGGGTCAAAATTTACTGTAGATTTCAAAAATCACATTACTAGAGCTCTAGGAAGTATAGATTTTCCATAAAATATCCCCAAAGTAGGCTTCAAATTACATTTTGATTCCTGGGAAGCCACTTTTAGAAAATTATAGCTCTGGATCTACTTGACTCTGTGAGCTTTTGTTAGAAACCAAGAAAGTACTGCCCATATGCTACAAAATGTTTCAATCCGGATCTTCCTACCTGTTCTAGTTGCTGAGATATAAGGCATCAAAAATGGTTGAAATTAATTTATATGAAAAAAATGTCCCATCTTTAAAGCTCAAAATGATCATGTGGGACAGCTCGCACCATACTCTAACAAAAACCAATGAAAAGAGCATGTCCTGAAATACTAGGGCCTAGTTTTTGTTTTGGTGTCTTGCTTTTTTGTAGGTTTAGTAGAGCTTTGAAATTTTGTTCTGTGTGATGTTTCGAGCATTATATTTGTTAATTTATTTGCACTCCTGTGTTGGTCTGTGGTGGCTAAGCCTCTGCCAATTTCTCTATTTGATAACTATTAAAGATAAAGATAATTTATTAATACAAAGGAGTCTGTTTCAGTTTTTCGAGAAATTGGCAACCCCATTGCCAAGGGGCCACGCCTGATAGCTGTGCAGGTCTGCCACAGGTCCCACCCACCCACCAACTCATCTTTTCATCTTCCCTTGACTTTCTAACTGGATCCAGAACTGTGCAACTCCTTTTCAAAGCTTTCAAACAAATTTTCTATAGTAGACAAGGTATTCCCTGGCAGTATGTACCCTCTTCCCATGGCACTCGGTGTAGGAGCAGGAATAGTTGTCAAGATATGCTGCTCTGGAATCCAACAAGTGTCTTTTCTAGATGGCCACTGAAACTGTTGTGCTGGCCCATGAGGGTGCATAAATGTAATTAATGCACCTTTTTCTTCCTCACAGACTTCACAAATGTTTCCAAGCCACCACAAATCATCATAAATGCATGCCACATATTGGCCTGGTTGCAGTTTCAACTGTCATTGATCAATGTCACTGTATATTCCAACATTGGCCACAAAATAACATGTAGATCTTGAAACTTGGCTAACTTGAATCTGTTTATCATTTACTGGAACAAAATGATTTTTTTCTCGAGTTCCAGCTACTGCATGCCCATTAGGGTGGTCCATAAAATTGAAGTTTTGATTTTTTGTTATTGCCGGGTGGTAACTTGTGAGGATGAATGAGAAAACACCTCTGGCCAATTTTTTCCCAAATCAATCACTTTTTAGGGTAGCACACACTACTTCATTTTTGCACTTTTGCACAACCTAGTAGATTTACTTGTATATTATGTTCCATTTCCAGTAATACATCTTTTCCTTGACAGATTATTGGTGTAGTGTTCATTGGTTGTGTTTAGTGGTTGGATATATGATGACAAGTTCGAAGCTCTTGCTTTTATCTCCTTGAAGGAGATAAAGTGAAGGACAAGCTTCTTGGAAGCAAATTACCATCACGTGGAGAAGTATTGTCATGCTTCCTTCATCACCACACTAATCTCAAGAAGGAGTTGAAGGAAAGTGCTCAAGTAGTGTGGGGTCAACTTGAAATATTTTGGAACAAAGCTCGAATCCCGACAAGGGAAAAATACAAAGGAATCCAAAAGATCTTGGACCTTCACCAAGATTGGATCAAAATAAAAAAGGACGAATGAGGAGGAGCCAGAAGCAGGTGAGTTGGATGATCAATGATAAATAAAATAGTTTCTCGAGAGTATGACATATTATACTGTACAATAGTCAATACATTTATCAATATATATATTATATATATTATTATTTATATTTAGGTGTACAATGAAGAGGGATTCAAGGAGACACTTCGGAACCTATTTGATATGGCACATGCTGATGCCTTGTCTCTAATCAAAAACCCAGAAGACAAGGCCTTCTTGCTGGCCCAGCAAGAGCCTGGAAGACGGGGATGCATGGTGGGAGTAGACAGAAAAACAAGTTGCCCACAGGAAGATGGAGGAGGAGATGCGAAAGAGAAAGGTGAGATTGTTCTTCAAATTCCTACTTTCATTTGATTGCAATGATTAGGTTGTTCGTTAACACTAATTGTCCATTTTCTTCGATTGTATTGCAGGCAGTCAATGAAGGTGCATCAACATCGGGTACAGCAGTATTGGTGTCCTCAACAGAATCCTCAGTCACTGACGAGTCATCCTCCACTGAAGATGAATGGGCAAAAGGTGGAAAGCGACCTCCAAAACAGGTGAAAAGAGTCAAGAATGTGATAACATCAAATCTAGCTGCTGCCCTAGATCGGACACACACTACGGACAGGATGGCAACCTACATAATAGCAGAGACTGCATTGAGCCTTGGCCACAGCCCAATGAATTTTAATATCACCCGGACCTCCATCAAATGGCAGAGAGAACGACATCGGATCATGATCTGCAGTAGCTAAAAGCTTCCTTTCAGTCCGGTCCTGCAATCATCCACTGGGATGGAAAACTTATTCCAGACCTCCTCAACACCAGAGACCATGCGCATGTGGATCGGCTGCCTGTGCTCATTTCCTCCTTTTCGGGTCAATCTCAGCTCCTTGGAGTCCCCAAAATACCAACTGGATCAGGAGAACACCAAGCCAGCGCAGTTTTTGAATTATTGACTGATTGGGGCCTCGAAGAATCTGTCGTGGGGATGTGTTTCGACACCACTGCCTCCAATGCTGGTCGTTTGAATGGAGCGTGTGTGTTGTTGGAGCAGAAGTTGAAGAAAGACCTTCTCCATTTTGCCTGCCGTCATCACATCATGGAAGTGATGATCGGTGGAGTTTTCACTGCTTGCTATGGCCCAACGAGTGGACCTGATGTTCCATTGTTCAGCACGTTTCAGAGCAAATGGACCTTCATCGACACAGGAACATATGGCACCGGATGGGATGATGAAGAGGTGCATCGACTCTTGGCCCCCATTAGAGATTGGATTCTCTGCTTTGCTGAGGAAAAACACTCCTCAAAATCCTTTCGAGATGACTATCAGGAATTCCTCGATCTGTCCATCATTTTCTTGGGAGGGAGCATTGACAACTACACCTTCAAGCGACCTGGCCCCATGCACCAAGCCAGATGGTTATCTAAGGTGATCTATTCATTGAAGATGTGGCTGTTCAGGGGACAAATCCCAGCCCTCACTCCATGAGAGCAAAAGTGTCTTAAGGATGTCAGTGTCTTCGCTGTTTCAATCTACCTGCAGGCATGGATGACCGCGCCAATAGCTGCTGCTGCGCCTCGCAGCGACCTCAGTCTTCTGCAGAGTCTTCGGGAATACCATGACCCCAAAATTTCGGAAGTGGCATTAAAAAACTCAGCAGTCATCTTTGGTATCTTTCGGAGGAGATGGTGGGCCTCACGATTTTTGATCCTGAGGTGTCTGAAGACTAAAACAGCAATGGTGAAGGCGATGGAGGAAGTTGAAGGAAAGCCTGATTGCCAGAAGAGAAGGAAAGGTGTTGCTGAGGGGGCTTCAATCGAGTCACTAGCAACAGCAAACTCAAAAGGACTGCTGTTGTCTCTGGGATCAGGTGTGGGATACCTGAGGAAGGAGGTGCGGGATTGGGACAGTGATCCTGATTACCAAATAGCGAAGAAATCTGTGGCAAACCTCTCTGTCGTGAATGATCATGCAGAGAGGGGGGTTGCTCTCATTGATGAATACAACGGCTGCCACACCAGGAATGAGGAACAACTGCAGTATCTCCTGCAAGTTGTTGCTAACTACAGGAAGCAGTTTCCTCAACCACTGAAGTCAGCCTGGCAACTGGGCGAGAAAACAAAGATCAAATGAGGTGCAGAGGGAATTGTTAGTCAATTCATTTCGGAATTGTTAGTTACCCTAATAGTCATGTACTGTCACCAAGATTAACTTTGCTGTGATTTTCAGATTATACCAAAACTTCAAGTGTCATGTGCTACCCCTACAAATTAACTGATTCAAATAAAACTTTCCCAGAGGTGTTTTCTCATCCATCCTCATAAGTTACAACCCAGCAGTAAAAACAAATCAAAAAAAAATTCCACCCCTATAAGAGTGGACCACCCTAATGCCCATGATTAAATCTTATTTCCTGTGCTTCTCTCTCCGCTTCTATTTCATCAGTTGAAACAAAAAAGAATGTAATTCCATGCACATCTTTTTGGCAAAATTCAGAGAGATTGGTAGGTGTGAGAATCTGACCAGTTACTGGTCTTTGGAAGCTGGCACGAGCTGCCAATCTTTTCACAGTGCCCCCTACACCATCACATGCTGATTTTCCATGGCTGGTAGCAAAAAAGTTCCATTCTGCTGTTATCCCACCAAAATCTTTGCTGTGCCAACAAAGGTTCAACTGTTTCATAATCAAGGTGTCCCTGTCAGTGTGAACCCATTGTTTATATTCAATCATTTCTTGTGGATCCATTTCTGCTTGTTCTGTAAAAATAGCTAAGGTGATCTTCTAGTGCTGGTGCTCCAAGGCACAGTTCACACCATTGTAGCATACAGTCTTTTGACTCCAAATTGCAAACACATTTTTGCATCAGCATTTTGTAATCCTCATGAATATCAGCTCCAGCCAACATCAGTTTCACAGTTTGGTGAATTGTACATACACAAACACTGTGTACCCCTGCTACACCAACTGTGACACACCACTTTGGTCAAAGTTCACAGAACTTAGAGAAGCCAATTTCAGGGCCATTTTGATCTTTGTAAGCAATGTACATTTCTTTCAAATTGCTGAGCAGCAGTCTTTTTTGTTTTTGAAGCTTTTTTCCATCAATTCCCCAATCTTTCTTCCCTGGGCATATCTGGCTGAATTCATCATCTTCATAAAACTTTTGAACTTTTACTACTACTTCCTCAGGCAGTGTTTTTCCTTTTTTTTTCCTGGTATTGCAAGAATACCTGACAACTCTGCTTTCAACTTCCTGGCTATTTTAACCATTCGAAGAGAAACTCCAAATTCTTCTGCTGTTTGTTGTATAGACCAGCTGTTAGGCTCCAGAGTTAGAATCTGCAGTTTCCTTTCTTTGTCTGATAATTCCATTTGGCTTTTCAATTCTTCCAACAGTATTTCATAATCTTCACAATTTTTGCACCTCTGCTGACTTGTGCTAGCTTCCGTTTCACCCACATCAATCCCTGTAAGAGCTGCCATTTTCTGACCAATAGCTTCTTGTGCTTGTCTTGTCTTTCTTTTGACATATCCTGGTAAATCTCTCTCGCTCACTTTTTGTGGCTTTACAGGGGAAATGTCAAGTGCTGAACAGCTGGTGTCTAGTTTCTGCTTTGGTGCTTCTGGTGGATCAAATGATTCACTTGATGATGTTGAACTGATTCTTTGTATTTCAGCCCTGTTTCCTGCAATCAGGACAAAGTTTCTGTCCAGGCTTGATGTCTTTGCCAGTCAGTCTCTTCCTTCAACAGTTGAGCTGTTGCAATGTCAATTGCCTGAAGTGATTTTTTGGGTAATGTTGATTTATGATATTCAAATGGGTTGCAACAGTGCTTCTGCAGATTCTCATATCTGGTCAAAAGAAGCTGTTCGAAGAAAAAGTAGTTGTCTTTCCTGAACTGTCAGCTCTGTGAACAGTTTCAAACCATATTTTCTGGAATATGTTTTCAGGTGACACTGTTCCCTCTTTATTTCCAATAGTACAAGCTTCCAGTTTTCTTTCAGTTTCCATGGGTTCTCCCACATGAACACTACTAGTATCTGATGATTTGGCCATTTTCAGTTTTGATCTGAAAAAATAATAGTCATGTATTACATGTTGTTGAACATAAAAATATTATGTATAGCCTAGCACATAGCACCTAGTCCTGCACTATATAGTCGGTAATGAGAACAAAAGAAAAATAAAACATTGTGGCAATGAAATAACAATTATAACACTAGAAACATCACACGGAACAAAATATCAAAGCTCTACTAGACCTACAAAAAAGCAAGACACCAAAATAAAAAACTAGGCCCTAGTATTTCAGGACATGCTCTTTTCATTGGTTTTTGTTAGAGTATGATGCAAGCTGTCCCACATGATCATTTTAAGCTTTAAAGATGGGACATTTTTTCCCAGGAATCAAAATGTAATTTGAAGCCTACTTTGGGGATATTTTATGGAAAATCTATACTTCCTAGAGCTCTAGTAATGTGAGTTTTGAAATCTACAGTAAATTTTGACCTTAGGAGCAAATTTTCAGAGCAGAAGGATTTGTTACTATGGAATGCTGACTAGCTAAAATGGCACAAATAATTTTGCGCTCAATGTGATGGACAAAGTAGCCAATGCTCTTGGAGCCCTAGTGACAGAACCACAAGAGATATGGAACTAATACTTTGCAGGACTTCCTTTAAGGCTTAAAGGAATCTGTGAGCAAAGTTAGAACAAAATCTGACATGGTGAGGTGGGGCACTTTTCCAAAATTGGTCCACTTGATGTGAAATGACCCTAATATCTGAGAGGAGATCTATTGTGTTTCACTACATACTTTACAGACCTTGACCAGTGAAGATGTGTGTTTTGCTTTATGTGAACCCCTCATAAACATGGCAGTATCAGAAGAGCATATCAGGCATATGATGCTTTACGAGTTCAAAAAAAGGAATAGTGCTACTGAAGCAACGCGAAACATTCAGGAAGTTTATGCAACGATATTCTGCATGTGAGGAAATGTCAAAGATGGTTTCAAAAGTTTAGGAATGGTGACTGCTGTTTGACAGATGCAGCACACTCTGGACACCCTGCTGAGTTTGATGATGACCTGCTGTTAGCCGCACTTAAAGAAGACTGTTCAACAACTGTTGAAGAATTGGCCCAGAAACTCAATTCATCCCTGTCCACCATCCATCGACATTTGCAACAACTCGGGAAAGTGCATAAGTTAGGAAAATGGGTGCCACATGAATTGTTGGTTGACAATCTGAGGGTGCGAGTAAACATTAGCACAGCTCTTCATTCCTGTGAACTCCAAGATCCGTTTTTGCACCGTTTAGTGACTGGTGATGAAAAGTGGATACTGTACCAGAATGTTAAGTGCCGTCGACAGTGGGTTTGTGCCGGAGAACCAGCGACACCACAGCCAAAACCAAATCTTCACCCTCGGAAGGTGTTGCTTAGTGTTTGGTGGGATAAAGGTGGTGTAATACACTTTGAAACCTTACCACACAACCAAACAATCACCGCTCAAGTCTACTGTCAACAACTGGATCGATTGAACACTGCACTAAAAGAAAAGAGAGCTTCTTTGGTTAATCGGAAAGGAATTGTGTTCCACCACAACAACACACGTCCTCATACCACTCGGATCACTTCTGCAAAAATTGAGGAGCTTGGGTGGAAAAACTTCCATCCTCCATATTCTCCAGACCTTGTGCCTTCAGATTATCATCTCTTCAGGAGTCTGCAAAATTATCTTGATGAGAAACAGTATACTTCTTTAGATGACGTGCATACCAGTCTTTGTACGTTTTTTGCCTCAAAACTGCCTGAATTTTATAAACATGGCATTGAAAAGCTTGTAGGACGTTGGCAGAGTGTCATTGATTCCAATGGAAAATGTATACTAGATTAAAAAGTTTAGGTTGAGTTTTTTTTTGTTCTTCAAATTCCGATCTAAAAAAACGACATTACTTATGGGATGACCTGATACTAGGGTAGTTTTATTTCATAGAGGTGGAATTCTATTCCAATTTTTTCTTCTTTGCCAACCCATCATCTAGTGCCATTTGTGGTAGAAACTGTAGAGCAGATATATTTTTATGATCAAATGATATTTAGGACTTGCTCAACTCGTTTGAAATTTTACGAATATAAAATATATTGATATTAAATAGGAATCAATGAAATCCATAATGTACTATATATATAATTTTGCTACAATAGCCCATTATTATTATGTCCTTTAGGCAAAAAACAAAAACTAAATATTTATATAAAAATAAAAAATTTATAAAAAAACAAATAAAAAAAACAAAAAAATTAACAAAAAAAATCATGGTTGCAGCATTAAAAAAATTGCAACACAATATTAGTGATGCAGGTATTTAACAAATTTGTGCTGCTTTCAACTTCTCAGGAGTGATGATGATGATGACAACAACAACAACAACAACATGTGCGGCAAGTGCCATCTGGTTGGTTGGTTTTACTCAGGCAAACTTTACATCATGAAAGTTCCATCTCACTGACAAGTATTGGCTGTTTTATTCCATTTCCACAATCAGCAAAAATTGACTCTTAAAGATATTGTGTCCAAGATAGCTGATCTCTTGCTTCCAATTTGGATGAAAGCTTGAGTGCCTACAAAAGCTGCTAAACATGTCGAACACATCAAGAAGCTTCATACTGAGTGGCAAGTGCTCAAGAAGAATATCAACTGAAAGTCTGCCACAAACCTTGCCAACCAGGCAACATTTCAAGATGGGTTAGACAATCTCTTTGACATTGCCCATCAGATGACGAAAATTGAAGAGTACAGACAGTTCCTGAAAGCTCAATGTGAGACAGGACAGAGGGGCATGATGGTTGGAGTCGACAGAAAACTCACTCTGCAAGAAGAATGTGTTGCAAGAAGGAGAGTGAAAGCTTCAAAGCGGGCTGGCAAACTGGCTTCATCAAGTGCTGCTGCAACTGATGTCACTGTTCTTGAGTTGTCTTCATTGAGCAACTCTTCAGAAGTGGAGGAGAGCTTGCACCATCAGAAATGCATGCTCCAAAACGAGCTCAACTTCGTGGAACTGTAAGTGTGGTGACAAATGAAGTGGCAGCTGCACTAGATCAGACTAATGTGACTGACTGGCAAGCAGCGCATATATTTTCAGTGTTAGCATCCACGAGCCAATTTGGTCATGAAGTAGAAGACCTGATGATCAGCTGGAGCACTACCTATACACAAGGAGTGGATGGAACATCAGAAGAAGCTTGCTCATGAGATGAAGGAAAGCTTCGCCCTAGCAGTTCCTCTGATCTCGCATTGGGATGTCAAAGTTATGGAGGATTACTCTGGTCCTGGTTAGGATAAAGTGGACTGTCTCCTGATTCTTGTATCTGGACAAGACATGGTGAAGTTGCTGGCAGTTCCAAAACTTCAATTGGGAAAGTTGGAAGTAATTGGGAGTACCATCGTGGAGATGATGAATGATTGGGGACTGAGGGAACAATGAAGGTGCTCTGCTTTGACACCACTGCATTCAACACTGGTTCAAAGGGAGGAGTTTGTGTTCATTTGGAAACTGAGCTTGGGAGGAATTTATTGAACTTGGCGTGTCAACATCACATCTCAGGGATACTCCTAGAGACAGCTTCAGCCTTCATGATGTCTCCAGCTCCAAATCTCCAAATATTCAGTTCTTTGGTCAGTTCTGGGACTACTGGCCTTACCTCGATAAGACAGCATACTCCTCAGCAGTGGATGAAGACCTGATCCCTGTGATAAATGGATATAAGACTGAGGTCATTGCATTTGCTGTTGACCAACTGTCCAAATTTTATTTATGGGATGATTACTGAGAGCTCCTTGAGCTGACAATTATCTTACTTGGAGAGTTCCCTCCATGCGGTACCCTATTCATTTCCAATATCCAGGAGTATACATTGAGCTCATTGGATGGCTTGAGCTATCCACGCCATCAAAATGTGGCTCTTCCGCAAGGAGTTAACCCCTCCAGCAGTAACAGGGATCATCAAGAAGGCCATCATGCAGTGATATGGTGTGGAACCACCTCCAGAAAGTAAGCCTCTTTGTCACGGCCATCTGTGTCAAATACTGGTTTCAGAGTCCATCTTCAGTAGAAGCTCTGAGAAATGATCTGAATCTCCTCCATGCACTAGCTTAATTATGCTGATAAAGATATCTCTAATGCTGGCAGCACAGCATTCAGCCACCATCTTTGGCACGTTATCTATCAGAAACATTGGTAGTTTTTCGTTTCTTTGATGAGAGTGTTGCAGTAGAGAGAAGAGACAGATGGTAAATACCCTGAAAAACAAAATCAGGGCTGAGGAGCCCCCTAACTGGATCTCTCCAGTTGGCCAGGCATGTGGGAAAGAATTACATGATTTTGTCAAAATGTCAACTCTGAAGTTTTTTGAATTAATTGAACTGCCTCAAGATTTCTTGGAGGAGGATCCAACACTTTGGCCAGTCCATGAATCATATAGGAGGAGCCAGGCTACCGGTACTGTTCATTCAGTGAAAGTGATCAATGACCTTCAGAATGCAGTGTTGCCACTCATCTAGGAGTTCAATGCTTCTCTCACGCGCAGTGAGGAGCAGAAGCAGTTCCTTCTAAAAGTCATTGAAGATCACTGGAAGGTCTTCTTGTCACCAACAAAGGAGTCTGCCATCATGTGAACCAAGCAACAATGATTATCTGGCATTTATCTAATAATATATGTCGTGTAAATTGTCAATGGAGAAATTCTAATGTTTTGTTTTTGTACAATACACAAATTATTTTTTTAATAAAATATCCCCCCAACACAGATAGTTGTGGACCACAGTCATTAGCAGGGATGGGCTAATGATCTGTTCTGTGAAAGGAACACTTATTACAATGTTTTAATAATTTAATTTGTCAAAATTGACAGCATGCTTTTCACAAGCTTTCCTTTTGGCTGTGCTTTCAGAGCATATTTTTCCAAAATTCTCAGTCTTTTCTTCCAAGGTTGTTAGCATTTCCTCAGTTGTTTTATTCTCTAGAACTGTTCTCCACTCTATTTGGGCCATGTGTGATCTGATTTCTTCCCAATTTATGGTCTTGGCATTTAAGTTAAAAGTCCCAAATTTGCTTCTTCTGTATGTGTATTGTCTTTTAAAGTTATTGCCATATTTGTTGATAACTTGATTATATTGTGGTCTGAGATAATAGTTGGGGTTATTTTTATATTGGCAATAAGGTTTGTGTTATTTGTGAATACCAGATCTAGGCAGTTATTTTTTCTGGTATTTTGTTATCTCCTGTGTCAGCATAAACTCGTTTGTGAGAGCCATCAGCATATATATATATACAGTCAACCCTCGACTTACATAATTAATCCATTCCAAGATGAGTTACTTAACTCAAAAATGACGTAAGTCGAACTCCAAATACATGTAAATTGGGTAATCCATTCCAGGACCCCAAAAAGTATTGAAAATAATAAAATAATTAATTTTTTTTATAAAAACAGTGTATATAAACAGAATTATAATGGTAATTAATAATTATTATTAAGAAACACCTTCTGTAAAAGAAAATACATATTAAAACTTAATAATAAAAAATTAATTTAGACTTAGATTGGAGAGAGAGAGAGAGTCATATAATGCACAGTAAAAATAACAATGAAATAACGTGAAATACTTGGTGTCTTGCCAGTGAGTTGTCACGCACTGTGTTTGCGATTACGCAGCTATTACGCAACTCGAAATAATTACGTAAGATGAATCAATTACAGTCAATGGGGGGCTTCTTGTAACTTGAAATTACGTAAGACGTTGATGACGTAAGTCGAGGGTCGACTGTATATATTAGGTGAGGTACCTGGCATTGCCCGGGTTAATTGAATGCCCCCAAAACCCCCTCACCCCCTTTATGCAACTTGGGGGTTAACCCCCTCCCCCATTACCCCCACCCCTCCCCCATTACTGCCTTGTGTCAAGATTCTGATCAGATATCCCCCAAAACCCCCCTGACCAAATAATTGAACTCCCATCCCATAAGAGGTTCCTGTGCCAAATTTGGTAGCTCTAGGTCAAACAGTTTGCACTTGCATAAAGGACAAACAAACAGACAGGCAAAAATATATATAATATAAATATATATAAGTGATCCCTTAGAGTAAACTGTCATATTAAGAAAGTAAGGGGATTAGAGCTCCCAAACTTCATAGATGCTTACCTTAGCATGTTGTTAATCTTAATTAAGAAGTTGCTCAATGCAGGCTTCCAAACGTGGATGCCACTGATCAATCAATACACCTGTTTACATATCATTGAGACACCTTCTCCGAGTCAAGCAGAATTCCATCTATGTCTCTTATATTGGTACCAGGGATGTAACTTTGAACTTCAGGCTTCCCAACACCATAATCTAGTGGTGAAAATTGGGGCTACTACTGGCCACATATTGTGTTCGATAAAATCTGGTGTTTCATTCTCAAGGAATGTGACAGTTCAGTGTTCTCTGTGAGCAGGAGCTCCATCTTGTTGGAAAGTATATCTTTCACCACTAATTTGTTGAATATCAGTTAGAGTGAAAGATATACTTTCCAACAAGATGGAACCCCTGCTCACAGAGCACAGCAAACTGTCACATTCCTTGAGAATGAAACAGCAGATTTTATTGAACCCAATATGTGGCTGGCTAGTAGCCTTGATCTTTCATCACTAGATTATGGTGTTTGGGAACCCCTGAAGTCCAAAGTTTACTGTACATTCCTGGTACCAATGTAAGAGACATAGATGAACTACCATACGCGAAAGAATTCTGCTTGGCTGGGAGAAGGTGTCTCAATGATATGTAAACAGACCTGTGTACTGATCAGTGGCATCCACATTTGGAGGCCTGCATTGAGCAGGAAGGGGGACAGATTGAGCAACTTCTCAGTTTAGATGAACAACATGCTAAGGTAAGCATCTATGAAGTTTGGGAGCTCTAATCCCCTTACTTTTTTAATATGACAGTTTACCTCTAACAGGCTACTTTTTTTTACCCACCCTGTATATATATATTTGGCTGAATGTCTTCTAATTTCTTTGATAAACTGAGGGAAAAAATCCATCCTCATCCTTTCTTTTTCAGAAAAAAAACCCAAAATCATGCTCTATTAAAGAAAATATAATTAAATTATATTTTAACACAAGTATAAGGTTTTTTAATTTTGCTTCACAGAAATACTATAAAAGTTAATTATCATTTGCCTGCCAGAATCTACCTTCTCTGTTGCTTTTTCATTGGGGAAGACATTCAAAGAATGAGCAGACCAGGCCCCTGTATGGGTTGCCTAGCCTGTCATCTCTTCCATACTTTCAGAAATTTACTTGCATTTCTTACTTCAAATTAATCCCCTTTTGTTTTGTTTGTTTCTTATTTATTTATTTATTATTTTTTTAACAATTTTTATTCCTGAAAATAAACAAAAAAAAATGGTTAGTGAGTGGGTGGAGGAATGCTTCACTGGACATAAATAAATATGGGTTTAATCCCATACAATGTGACAGTAGACTGTAGACATACCTATTTGGCTTGAATTAGGACTATTATTATTATATTTCAGTAGCTAATTACTCTAGTAATAGCTAGTTTAGGGGCCTATACATACATAGTCTATTTAGGTTTCCTTAAAAGAAATTGCCTCATCATGTAGCTATAATATTAAATTTAGATCCTTTTATTTTGAACAGTGTTCACTCACGATTTGCTCAACTGATTGAAGATAAATATATATGGAGACATGTTAATTTGGTCCCAATGCGCTAACTCTTCAGCATGTGAGAAGATTTGTGAAATATTTAGGTGCTCATACACACACATTGCAAATAACAGGCATATAAGATCAACCATACATACTCGTCCAAATGTAAGTACTATACTGTTTTACAATACTTTCGTACACTTACACAGTCCCCTCAAAAGTGGCTATCTGTTTTACAGGGCTTGCAAAACCCCATTTCCAAGAATAATTAAATAAAACAGAAATCATATTCAGCACTTTGTCTTTAAAATGAGAGGTGGTTGATTTAAATTGGATGAGTAGTCTTTTAACAAATTCACCTTGAATAATAGTTGTTAAAAAATTAAGTTGACAGGGGGCTAATTAAAGAATTAGATGAACATTAAAGAAGTTCACAGTGAACAAAAAGAAATTTAATAAAATATTAATGCAGCAAGTGTTCAGTGTCCTTCATCATAATCAATGATGAATTGTAACTGTGTGTGCCACTGGCAAACCTGTAGAATTGGTGTCTTGGTCAAGCTCATTCCATGCTGTTGAGATGCACTCTCAAAGTTTATTGACATTTTGAATATTTTGTGTGTAAACATTGTCGATTAAATGTCCCCATATGAAGTAGTCAAATGGATTTAAATCCAGACTATTTGGTGATTTGGTGACCAGTCTTGTCCAGTCATCTACTGTATTTCATATGGGGACATTTATTCATCAAAGTTTACACACAAAATATTCAAAATGTCAACCAGCTTTGAAGGTGTATTTTAACAGCATGCATGAGCTTGATCAATACATCATCTCTACAGCAATTTGCAGGTGGCATATAAGGCTGTAATTGATCATTGATAATGATGGAAGACACACTGAACACTCGCTGCCTTAATGTTTTATTCAATTTGTTTTTGAACTTTAATGTTCAGCTAAGTCTCTAATCCTTGTCAACTTTAATTTTGAACACTATTGTTCAAGTTGAATTTATAAAAAGACTACTATTATTTCATTTAAACGAAGTACCTCTCATTTTAAGGACAATATAAAGGGTTTAATGTGATTTCTGTTTCATTTATTTATCTTTGAATTGTGGTTTTGTTGGCCCGGTAAAAAAAGGTGGCCACATTTTGGGATATATAATATATATATATATCTATATATATATATATATAATATATAAATATATATATTATATATATATATATATATATATATATATATAATATATATATATATTAGGGTGTCACTAGGTAATAGGGGGAAAATTAAACGATGGATATTTTCCTATGACACCCCCTAAAATTGTTCCATTTGGTGTAAAACATACGGAAGAGAAATTTGGTCCTGATTGGTCATCATTTAAAGGTCGCCTCGTCACTGAAAACAAGACCCATTTGTTGACGTCAACAAGCTGTTCAGTGTTCACAGCTTGGGCCGAACCAGATAATAAAAAACAAGGCAATTTGGTGAAATAACGAAAGTAAGACACTTAAAAACGCAAAGAATACAAACAGTTTATTATATATCAAAATAGAAGACATAATTTGGCGAATAATGGTACAAAATGGAGAAGCAACAAAAGCAAAACTTTGAGAAATAAAATACATATACAGTAGCAGAATAATTGGTGCTCATACGCTGATCAGTGATTAGTTCTTTCGCGTCCTCACTAATGCTGATTTGTTCGGAGCTGGGTGTTGCTTTCTGTGGTCAGTGACAACTTGAACGAGGAACTGGAGCTGTTCTTCTTTCACTGTCAACTTTCCGTTCAGCTCCTTCACCAGAGCCACGGCCCGTTCTGCTCTGTCGTTCACCACTGCAAGTTTGGAGACCACATCCCGAGCTTGCACGTATTCAGAGTTTGACGTCCATGAACTGGGATGGTGGAGCAGAAAGCAATCTGGCAACTGAAGTTTTGAGAAGAATCCTCGGGTGTTCTTTGTGATCAGTTGCTCCAGTCCTTTGCTGTCACTGAGGAACATAGTATCAAGAACCAAAGGTCATTTTGGCGGCATGTGAGGGCTTCTTGATCTAACGCTGCAACCATGCTGCACTTCACTTCCATCGATATCCTCTCATCAAAGAACGCCAGACCCACTGCCTCCTCCGAATGGTACCACAGGTGCGCAGACAGCTTCTTGGTGGTACCATCAGATCTTCTTGTGCGGGTATCGAAGGAGCGTCCTCATCAATTCCCAATCATTCAGCGGAGCTTCGATGGACAGATGAGCTGTTGCCCACGCTTTCATGTAAACTAGAACAGAAAAGAGGCAGATATCTCGAATTCCGCGTTCCTCAGTGTTCGTCAGTTTAAACTGTCTTCGGAAGAGCCAGATCTTGATGGCATAGAGCCCCTTAGCCATCCATCTCGCCCGGTGCATAGCACCAGGGGCGCGGAAGTTTAGTCCCTTGTATGGAACTCCTCCAAGAAAGATGACGGAAAGATCGGAATTCCTGATAGTCATCACGAACTTGAAGTGCTTGTGATTTTGCAAACTCAATGAGCTCCGTTCTATGCTTAAAAATAGCTGCTTTGGTGAACGCATCTGTGTCCGCAGTTTGGAACTGTTGCTGGTCAATGCGGGTCCAATAATCATGGAAGCGCTTGAAAAGCAGAATTTCTGGACCGGTAGATACTGAATCTAGCGATGCTGCGAATGCCGCCTGTAGCACCAACTCCAGTACATGGTGTCTGCACGCGCAGTGTAACAGGTCACGTCCAACTTTTTCTTCCAGAAGAACACAAGTTCCTCCACGGTGGCCTGTGTTTGTCGCGGTTGTGTCGAAACACATAGATTTGACATGATCGGTCACTCCCCATTCATTCAGGCAATCTATGATGGCATTTGTTTGTGCCAGCGCGGTTCCTGACAGAAGTTTTGGCACCCCGAGGAGCTGCTCTGTCCCGGAGCCAGATACAAGAATAGGTAAGCGGTCAACATATTCTCGTGACGTCAGATCTTGCATGAGTTTTCCGTCCCAGTGAACAGTCAACGGACTATTGCCTTGGAACTCGCTCTTCAGTTGCCGAGCCTTAAGGGTACGGAATTTTTCACGCTGACGATGAATGGATCCACGATTGATGTTGTAGTCGCTAGCATCATGCCCTAAGCTGGAAGCTGCCTCAAACAGCAGATATGTGGCCTTTCTTGACGGAGTTGCGTGCGATCAAGCGCTGCCGCCAATTCCGATGTCATGATGTTCTTCGTTGCTCTTTGTTTAGACGCTAACGAACCACCACATGCTCCTTTTTCTTCGCTATCATCTGAGCTGGAGGATGAGGACTCCAAAACCGCTTCGTTGGATACTGCCTCCATTTCAGCTGCTGATCGCTTTCTTCGTTTCTCCTCTTCCTCCCGACGTCGAGTACAATCTTTGACTTGGCGCTGATGGGTCATGTCCAAACCTGCCATTGAACCTGGACGTCCTTTCTGGCGCTGCTGCTGAAGGAACTCCCAATCCTCTGGGTTACTTCACCAATTTCTCACAATCAGCGTGGGCGATGTCAAAGAGACGATCGAGGCGTTCAATGAATTCTTTTTCTTTCGTCTTGTGTGAATCGCTCGTCCTTGAGGCGTGTTTTTTGAGTCCTTTCCACTCCTCGAAGACTTTATCCAGTTTGCTGACGCAGTGTGTCTCGAGTCTGGTTGGAATGTGAGCTTTCTCCCAGAAGGACATCACTGCTCGAAGTGACTTCCTCAACGCGTCACGTATTGTCATTTTCTTTTCATGGTGAAGGTAAAGGAAGTAACCGAATGCTTGCCTGTAGGAAGGAAGCTTGCATCCTTTCACCTCATCAACCGCTGCCCCTAATAGGTATATACACTTCCGGGTTTCCATCACCAGAAATCACGTAGCTGAAATGAGAAACGGTGATCGTTAAGTATTGTTCACTTTATTTCTCAGATATTCAGACACCACAGATACACACACACATATATAGAGATATATAGATATCTAATGAACGATTATGGAGACGCCGCGCAAGCATTAAACTTTGGAAGGCGGGGGCGACCTTTTATAGTTATTCAAATAAAAAGATTTTTCAGTCACCATGTTTTTTTTACCAATGGAATAGATTCGCGGGTGTCAGCATGAAATTTCAAACTTTGCATTTAAGTGACACCCTAATATATATATATATATATAATATATATATATATTATATATATATATATATATATATAATATATAATGAATAAAACCACGAAGATAAATATTTTTCACATGTCACTTTCGTGAAATAATTTTCATATATGTATATATATATGTATACTGTATCCCCGCAAGGGGGTTCTACGCTCGTGCTCTTGAGTGCTCTTTGTGCTCGTTTGTACGTGCTTGTTCCTGGAGGTTTCACGTGCGCCCTCCCGGCCCTAGCACCCAAGGATGATGGGGCTCGACCCTGCAGTCCTTGTCATCCTTGGTCTTTTTCCACTTCGACTGTCCCCTCCACCCTTTCTTTTTCCTCTGTCTTTCCTCTCACTTTTTCTTTGTTTTTCCGCTGAGATATGCCCTTTTAAATAGAGGCGAATCGGTTCTTCCCGAACTTAAAAAAAAAAAAAAAAAAAATATATACTGTATATATACACTATATGATCAAAAGTATTCGGACACCGCATGGTTTTGGGAAAAATGGTTTTATTATGGCATTTAGTAAACAGTAGGTCCACCCTTTGCTTTTATTACAGCATCAACACGTCGAGGCATACTTTCCACCAGTTTTCGGTAAGTCTGTGCAGGAATGGCTCGCCATTCCTCTTGCAGAGCTGATGCAAGAGATGCAAGTGAAGCCAGGCGTGGTGTGCGGTTTCGTATCCGTCGCTCCAGTTCGTCCCACATGTGCTCGATTGGGTTGAGATCAGGGCTCTGAGCAGGCCAGTCTAACAAATCCACCTTATTTTCATGAAACCAGTCCTGCACACGCCTTGCAGTATGGCAGGGAGCTCGATCCTGTTGAAACAAACAATGGCCATCTCCGTAGTATTGCCACAGTGTAGGGAGGGCCGAATTGTCCAGAATGTCGAGATAAATGTCAGCATTCATGGTAGTGGGTATAACAACCAACGGGCCGAGCCCTAGCCAGGAAAAACAACCCCATACCATGATGGACCCTCCACCGAACTTCACCGTTGGACGTACAGTACACAGTCAGGAAGAAGCCATTCTCCGGGCTGTCGCCACACCCAAACACGCCCATCAGACTGGAAGAGTGAATACCGCGACTCGTCGCTCCAAAGAACAGTTTTCCAGTCCTCTACGGTCCAGGAACGATGGGAGACACACCAGGCCAAACGACGCGTGGCATTAACTTTTGTAATCAGTGGCTTGTGTACAGCTGCTCTACCATAATAACCGAGTCTGTGCATCTCTCTGCAGATAGTTACAGTACTAACGGAGGTACCAGATGCTCTTCCTACCTCCTCAGCGATGGAAGCGGCAGAGGACGTGCGGGACTTCTTGACATGTCGTACCAGACTTCTTCTATCACGTTCCGTCAGTTTGCGTGGTCGTCCGGAACGTTTTTTCGCGTTAGTTGCACCGTCGTGCTTCCATCTCATGATAACATCCGCCACAGTCGACTTTGGTATATCCTGTTTGGCTGCAATGTTTCGTATAGAAACGTTACTTAAATAACATCCGATGATGAGTCCACGTTGGAACTCGGAGAGTTCACGTCCGTGCGGCATGGCTTCACAACAGTTACTGATAACTTAACAGAACACCTCAGCATTATAGTTTCGCCACGTTTTTCCCAGCATACCTTTCGGCGAAGGTGATATTTGCAGAAATGCGGATTTTCCGGGGTGTCCAAATACTTTTGATCATATAGTGTGTATATATGTATGTATAATATATATATATATATATATATATATATATATATATATATATATTATATATTTTAAGTTTGGGAAGAACCGATTCGCCTCTATTTAAAAGGGCATATCTCAGCGGAAAAACAAAGAAAAAGTGAGAGGAAAGACAGAGGAAAAAGAAAGGGTGGAGGGGACAGTCAAAGTGGAAAAAGACAAGGACTGCAGGGTCGAGCCCCATCATCCTTGGGTGCTAGGGCCGGGAGGGCGCACGTGAAACCTCCAGGAACAAGCACGTACAAACGAGCACAAAGAGCACAAGAGCACGAGCTTAGAACCCCCTTGCGGGGATATATATATATATATATATATATATATATATATATATATATATATATATATATATGAGGATGGCACTAACAAGTGTGTTATGGCATGCTGGAAGGAATTCAACATTGCCAATTGCATCACTTTTGTGTTATAGGTGTGTTATACATATAACAGAGTTACAATATATAGTGATTTAAGGGCGATTTAGGGGATTTTTTTTGGTTTCTGACTTTACGCGGTTTTTGGCCTTATGCGGGATCCCAGGAACGTAACCCCGGCATAAGTTGCGAGTCTACTAATATATATATATAATATATATATATATTAGGGTGGTCCAAATCCATAGGGGGAAATTTCAAAATTGTCTTAGATAGTCTCCACAAGTGTGGTTTTTGTCCATTTAGTGTCCACATGGTCTGTGCAAAATTGCAGCGTGATTGGTGAATATTTAGAGGTCGCCCCACTCTGAATATATATATTATATAATGTACTTTTTCTTCCATAGGTCCGATGGCTCAAACTCGATCAATTCCAAAAGTTTGGCTTCTAGGGATGGCAACTGGAACTTTATCCACGTCAAGGCTCCCTACATGCCTTGATGCCCTCCTCTTGGGGCAATACCACCACATCAATCCAAAGCAAACCACCTCCGACAGTCTGAACCAGGCATGCCAGAGGGTGATTGAAGTCTGGACCCGAGCGCGGATCCCAACTCAACGGATCGACTCCTGTGTCCGTAAGCTTTCAAAGCTTTTAGACCGCTACAAAACACTCAAGAAGCACAGGACCAGGCAACGTGCCAGCGATAGAATGAATGAAGACATCTTCAAAGCGGACATCCAGGAACTGTTTGACATCGCAACCAGTGATGCCATGAGCACAATCGTCAACGTTGAGGACCGAAATTTCCTGTCCATGCAGCGCAAGGACGTCAATTCTTGCAGCATGGCTGGCATTGATAAGGAAACGACTACACAAGAGGACAGAAAGCGATCCAGAATGGAGAAGGAAGCCAAGAGGAAGGCAAGGCATGAAGCAACACAGAAAGATTTGGAAGAAGCAGGAGTGTCATCAATTGATCTTTCCTCTTCTTCTTCCCTTTTTTCGCAAGACGACGACGACTATAGACCATCGGTTCCGATTCCTTCTTCGTCTGAAGCTCCGGCACCAAAGCATCCCAAGAACAAGGTTACGAACATTTTCCAATCTCCAGAAGTCATTGGAGCAATGGATCACACCAATCTTTCCGACCGGAATGCTGTTTTCGTAACTGGAGCTGTATTACAGGCGCGGGGCATGATCTGTCTGGGATGACGTGCTCTCGGAGCTCTATTCATCGCTACAGAGAAAGTGGGTGAGAACAGGCAGCTCGAGAAGACCTAGAATCATTCTCTCTAGAAGACCCTGTCCTTCTCCATTGGGACGGAAAGCTTCTCCCTGGCATTGAAGGGAAGAAGACGAATGTGCATCGGATAGCAATCCTTATAACATTCAATGGACAGGAGAAGCTGCTTGGTGTCCCAAAGATGAAACAAGGAACTGGAGAAGCACAGGCCCAGGCATGCCTTCAAACTATGAAATTATGGAACGTGGAACAGCATGTGAGAGGTCTCATCTTCGATACCACTGCGTCAAACACGGGTTTACATCGCGGAGCCTGTGTCAGGATTGAAGAAGCATTGGGTCACAAGCTAGTTTGGATCAGTTGTTGACATCATATACTTGAAGTCGTACTTGCTGATGTCTTTGCCTCAATATTTGGCTCAACAGGAAGTCCTGAAACAGGCCTTTTTAAGCGATTTCAAAAGGAATGGCCATCTCTCTCCCACGAAGCATTTGTCTCAGCATCGGACAGCTTGTTCGAGAACCCTCAACTCCAAGAGATGAGAAAAGAGATGCTCACTTACTTACCTAACGCTCTTCAGGCAAGCCAACCTCGTGACGACTACAAGGAGTTCCTTGAACTATCTTTGCTCTTCCTGGGGGGAAAGACTGGTGGTCAACTCTTTATCCGAGCTCCGGGTCCCATGCACCATGCGAGATGGATGGTGAAGGCGATTTATGCGCTCAAAATCTACCTCTTTCACTATCAATTCAAGCTCACAGCACACGAAGAACGAAACGTGACTCAGCTGGCTTTATTTGTCAGTCTGATTTACGTCAAGTACTGGCATGAAGCGCCAATGGGGGGACAAGCTCCTCTCAATGATCTCAAAATGCTGCATCTTCTGGAAAAATATCCACACGGAGGAGCTGCACAAGCGGCGAAGACAGCTCTAAGATGCCACCTGTGGTACTTGTCGGAGCATCTGATTGGACTGGCCTTCTTCGATAATAGGATGATCCTGATACCAAAAGGAGAATGGTTCAACACCTCCAACATCCCCAAAAGAATGGCTGCCCCCAACGAATCGACATGGCGGAAGCTGGTGTTGAAAATGATGTGGCATCCTTCGTCACGAAAAGGACATTGACCCTCTTTGATGCCTTGAAAGTTGGAGGTAAGGAGGAAGCGCCAGTTACTTCAAAAAGATCCACGGGAATGGCCAAATGACAAGAACTACAGGGAACTTAGAGATTGTGCCTTAAAGATGAAAGTCGTCAATGATGCTGCCGAGCGAGGTATTGCTCTCGCACAACGCTACAATGACACTTTGACACGAAACGAGGACCAGAAGCAGTACCTCCTACAACTCGTAGCCGCCCACCGAAAACAGATACCAATACCATCCAAGGCGACTCTGATGCAGAAGAAATAATGAAGATACACCCATTATCATGTCCTATTGTCTTACGTACTGTTTTCTTTCATATTCTTTGAGAACCAAAAAAAATTTAGTTATTCAGTTGTCTATATATTTTCCCAAATTTTCAAAAAGGGGCAAGTGGGGCGACCCCTAAATATTAACCGAATAACGTGAAACTTTGCACAAATACTGTCCACACCAAGAGGCATAAAACCAACCTTGTGGAGAGAACTTAGTCGATGCTTTAACTTTTTGGACCACCCTAATATATATATATATACAGGGGGGCCGTAAGTTTCCATACATAGGAAAAATTAAGCGTTTGTTTTTATGTTTCAGATACCCTAAGAATATGCGTTTGACGTAAGATCTTGTTTACTGATGAAGCAAATTTTTACGTCAATGGAGAGGTTAATCGGCAAAACATACGTTATTGGAGTAATGCTAACCCTAACTGGCTGAGTCCGACGAAGATGCAAGGTGCCGGTAAAGTGATGGTGTGGGCGGGATATGGGGTGACAGAATTATTGGACCAATTTTTGTCAGTGGAAATCTTAATGCCGAAAGGTATCTTAACATGTTGCAAGAAGAGATTTTCCCATCCCTGCTAAACGAGGAAGGTAACTTCCCAGTTTACTTCCAGCAAGATGGAGCTCCACCTCATTATGGTCTTCACGTGCGTCGGTATTTGGATCAGCAGTTTCCGGATGCTTGGATTGGTCAGCGTGGTCCTGTGGAGTGGCCTCCCAGATCCCCAGATCTCACCCCCCTTGATTTCTATCTTTGGGGGCACTTGAAGGCCATGGTGTATCAGGAAAAGATACGAGACATAAATCATCTAAAGGAACGTATCACCAACGCCATTACAAGCATAACGTCAACTGTGCTAATGTGTGTTCATCAACAGTGGGGAACACGTATTGAAATGTGTTTTCAAAACAATGGCAACCATGTAGAGCATATATATAAATAAAAATGGTTGTCCATAAAAAATGTTTATTTTTCCTATGTATAGAAACTTACGGCCCACCCTGTATATATATATATATATATATATTTTTTTTTAAGTTCAGGAAGAACCGATTCGCCTCTATTTAAAAGGGCATATCTCGGCGGAAAAACAAAGAAAAAGTGAGAGGAAAGACAGAGGAAAAAGAAAGGGTGGAGGGGACAGTCGAAGTGGAAAAATACCATGGATGACAAGGACTGCAGGGTCGAGCCCCATCATCCTTGGGTGCTAGGGCCGGGAGGGCGCACGTGAAACCTCCAGGAACAAGCATGTACAAATGAGCACAAAGAACACTCAAGAGCACGAGCTTTAGAACCCCCTTGCGGGGATATATATATATATATATATATTTTTTTTTTCTAATTTGATTACAGCAAGTTAGAAGATGTACAAATGAGTTGAAGCTTTCAGGTGTTAACACCATCAAATATTCCTATCTACCCATTATCTTGAATGTAAAGCTGATGTCAGAGAAGTTTAAAATTGATAAAATGACAAATACTCTATCCATGTTTGATATAAATTTGGATAAAGAGGCATCTTGTATGCAATGTGTCTGTTTTTATTTTTATTTTTAAAGATTCCCAGTGTATATCTGAGGCTTTCTTCTTAAGTTTGAAAAGAAGATGTCCTGACTTAAAGGAGCTTCATTTGAAAAAATGTTACATAGATGCATCCAACACAAAGTTTTCTTGTTTCCCATCATCCCTTAAGAGATTATCTTTGTCAGGGTCATCACTTACAAATTTGCCACAGGTAAGTTTCTTGCTTATTTGTTTGTGAATTAAAATTTATCTTGTGTAGCTAGTGTTACAAAAAAAAATATTTGTATGTATATTTCAAATATATAAATTAGATTTTTTATTAATTAAACATAGACCTAACTATTTTCAGCTTCTTTCATATTTCATATCAAATAAATAAATGTATATCCAATAAATACTTCTTAAATATTATAAAACCAAAGAAAGATATCCAGCGTGTGTGTAACAATTATGAACTGTAGAGCAGGGGCCACCAATTAAGTTCCTTCTCAATCTGCATACCTAGGTGTTTCTGTTGGGCTATAGTGTTTTTGCCCAAATTTAACTTATGAACCAAAATGTATTTGCTTTAATATTTTGTTTCAGCTGAATGAAAGATATATTCTTTTACTTCTATGTCAGTAAAGATTAGGTTAGTTGAACTCTCAGGTACATTTATAGATCCTAAAAACTTATTACAATCAGAAGGTATGGTTTGGCCCAAAATGAAAAGATTTTGACATATACTATATAGCATAGTTTCTATAACTCTACCCACACTTTTTTTGTATGCATGTTTTTATAATGTGATTGACATTATTTTATTGAAATCAATGTAAAATCACCATTTTTAATCCCAAACAAAAAATAAACTTCACAAAAAAAGTAGAGAGAGCTTGATTTTGATTCTTCTGAAATGTCAAAGTTTAGGTATACAGGTATCAGACATGGGGGCTGATTATAAAATTTGATTATTTGATTATGATTAGTGGGTGCAAATTTTTTTAGAGTTGATTATGATTAGTGGATTTGCAAAAATGTTGATTATGAATTGATTATGATTAGTGGGCTTGAAAAATTTATGATTATGATTTGATTATGATTAACATTTTTGATTATGATTAGATTATGATTACATGGCTTAAAAATGTTGATTAAAAGTTGAATTTGTTTGCCACAGTTAAATATGATTAAATTATGATTACCATGTCAGATATTGATTGTGTGTATTTAAATATGGAATCACAAGTAATAGCATATAAGCAGAATATGTTAATGAATAAATGTACAGTGTATACAGCAGTATTCTAGTATATGTACTATATTTTACACTCAAAAAGTCATAAAAGAAAACATCTTACGTAAAATTATTCTTCCATCATTATCACATGGTGAAGTTACAATGAATGATTGATATGTTTATTACATTTTACATAATATACTTTAATCATTGAATAATCATTGATTATAACATTCATAATTTTGATTATGATTTGATTATGATTATATATATTTTCTAATTTTGATTATGAATTGATTATGATTGCATAATCACCATCATAGATTATGATTATTTGATTATGATTAGTAATCAACCCCATGTCTGACAGGTATCTCTCGTAAGTTAACAAGGATGCATTTGAAAGCACCTCAGTAACTTTCAAAAATATTAACTTACAAATTTAATTTCTTGTAGGAAAAATTATTATGTTCAGTATCAGCCAAAATTGACCATTACTTTTGGCCAATTTTTTTTTCAATATTTTTTCTTTATGCACTTATTAATAATTAATAATTTATTACAAAAAAGTAACAATAGTACATGTAAAGCATAGAAAATGAAGTTACCCTAGTCAAGTGTAAACACATACTGACACTAGAAGAGAGCAAATTATAGTTTCTAGAGACAAAGTACAAATGAAAAGGAAACTAACTTAGTATACTAATGTCTTACTCACAGTGAAAGTATTAGACTATGTAAATA
The DNA here is from genome assembly GCA_023014485.1 of Bathynomus jamesi. Lineage (NCBI taxonomy): Eukaryota > Metazoa > Arthropoda > Malacostraca > Isopoda > Cirolanidae > Bathynomus > Bathynomus jamesi. The sequence goes on along the minus strand of JAJOZX010003057.1, from coordinate 16,900 downwards.
ATTCATAGCCAGATATATTCCATCAGAACCAAGAAATATAAATAAAATAATTAGATGTGCCACAGTGGTGTAGTGGCTAGCATCACTGACTACAATCCATTGGCCCTGAGATTGAGACCCAGTGATGGTAGGTGGCATGCAACAAAACCCAGCTGTTCATCCTTCCATACAATTAAAAAAAAATTGTTTGGTAGATAAATGGGTACCTTAGTGGTTAAGCACTTGGCTGCTGGTGGGTCATGGTTCAGATTCCTTCATGAGAATGAACAATTTGGGCAGAAGCAAAATGAAGGTTAACCAAGATGGCTAGTGATCTTATAGAAGTGATAAAAATAATAGTGAACATTAAATTAACTCTCTGCAGTACACAAGCAAAAAAATTTATTTTAGTTCATTTTATTTATTTTTATTTTTTTTGGTTTTCTTTCATATGCTAATCTTGTTACAATTTGCTAGATGGAAAAGGAGGAGTATATGTGGTGGTTTTAGATGGTTAGAACTGAGAAGGTGGTTTTATTCTTAAACTACCTGGCCTGAAAGGGTTAATGCAATAAAGTATGAAAGTGTAATTTTAAAAAGAAAATAACAATAATTTAATACATGATCACTAACAGCCAATGCTGCTAACTAGGCTAGATTTGTAAACTGTTCTTTGTTTCCTTCTTGAAGTTTACTGATTGAGACCATATAAAGAAGATGGAAGAGTTAGGCAAGCAGCCAACCCTGATAACAGGCTATATTTTTTTTAGTTTAATACCCCACTCATACAGAAATGTACAACATGTCTTAAAATGATCTGCACCATCTGGACATATGAGTTTGGCATGTTGTCCTCCATTCTGAGTGTGCTGAGATAATAAAATCAGCCATTAACTTCAGCTATGTACAGGTACTCTTGTATTCATGTTTTCAAATTCACGCATTACAACTGAAATCTTTGAAGACAATGAACAGTGAAGACAAGGTTTATTTCCCATTAAGTTATACATTTTCTGAAAGCTCGACTGCTACACTATTAGGGTGTGTATTGAAAAATTTATTATTTAGAATTTATTATATTTAGCTTGAGAGAGATTATTTTTATTTTGGGGTAATATTAAGATTAAGTTTACTTTAAATAGACACGGTAATTATAGAAATAATAATGGCCTATTTAGACACTGTCAACATAGCTACAGACTTTTTGACTGTAGGTTGCAGTGGTTTTCAGGTTAAAATTTGGTCAGCAGCCAGATTACTAACTATGGTGAAGCTAAATTCAGCAAAATTAATTTAGACTTACCAAAAATGAAGTTGCCAGTTGAACGTTACCCTTTCTGTTTCTAACTAATCCATAAGTTTCATTTAGTTTCCAGGTTTGAATTTTATTTGTTAAGTTTTAAGTTATTATTTAACACACTGCTAGGTTATTTATTTGTAGGGGCTATTTCCCAGACCTAGGTTTTGCAGGTTAAGTTAGGCTAGGGCTGGATTGCCCTTAAGTTTTTGGTTTTAAAGGTTTAAGGTTTTGAAGGTTTTACTCAAGTTAAGTTAGGGCTATATTGCCTTTAGGTTTTAATAGGGGCTATAACAGCCATTTAATTATTGAGTTAGGGCAGTTGTAGCCCGGTTCGAGTTTCGTCTAGGTACCTAGTTTTTTCTCTTACCTTAGTTATTTTCTTTAACTTACTTACACCTAGTTCTGATAGGCCTCTATTTAGTTAAACATGGTTTTTGATTAATTGCAGTGGTTATTAATTAAGGATAAGGTTTAATTAAAGGTTGTTAGGTTTGAAGGTTGACTAAGTTTCCCGGTTTGGGTAACCACGAGCATTTTAATTTTTTTGAGAAAAAAAAGGCCCGCTTCATGCGGTCAAAAATTTTCAAGACTGGCCAAAGCTCCGTTTTTCTTTATCAGAAACTTTTTTTTTCTTCTTTTTGTTAATTAGGGAAACCCAACTTCACTAGTTGGTTAGAAACAAGGGTTGTTATTTTTATTTATTTTGTTTATATTTTATTTGGAAATATATGCGGTTATATCTAACCACTTTTTTTAACAGTGTGTCGAATTTTTCAACTTTCAAATTCCAAATATGAGGGGTGCTAAAAAGTTGCAGCATGACTTAGGAATTCTAAAGATATTTTTGTTAATTTAATATAATTTAGTTTTGCTTGGTAAGAAGCTACATAAAATAGTGACTTTTTTGACTTTTTTGTGGAATTATATAATAATTATTATATTAATAATTATATATGCTGTATATATAATGCACTGCTGTTTTTGCTTATTTCACAGGTTGAAACATATTCATCAGTGTGCTGAAGATTACTTGTCCGTCAGTGCTACCATCCTAACCAGTGGGAATTGACCTACAATGGCTTCTAAAAGGAGGACAGGACTGGGGACATTCACACATATGAGCAACCTAATTGGAACTGGTAGAGAGTTGTTGCCCTCTGAACTCCCAACTCTGCGAGACGTTCTGAAGTATGGGCTACTGCTAAGAGAACAAAGTGGTGAGGATGTGAGAAACTACCCAGCAGCCAGTCTTGCAAAGGACATTTACCCTAAAGTGCTTGAAAAGTGGGAACGAGCAAACAGTTCTTTTGTAGCCCCCGTTTTAAATTCATGAGTCACAATCTTAAACAAGATCCAAGAGAGCTGGGAGCAGGCCAAAAACATATCTCTTGGGAGAGGAAAGCAACATGTCAAAGAGGCTTTCATTGCAAAACTTGACAAGCTTTTTGACATCCTCAGTTGCAAGTGTAAAATTGTTCTCTGCTCTGAATTTGGCTGCCTTGCAGATGCTGGTTGCAAAAACGAAACTCACATTAACTGTACATGCCCTAGGGAGATGAAGATCCCTGTGAAGGAACTTGCTTTCATTAAAGGTCAGAGAGACAAGTCTGGTTCTACTGGACCACATCAGATTGGCTTGCCAGATCAACCTGAGCACAACAGACAAGTCAAAAAGCAGAAGCGGCAAGAAGACGAAAGAAGAAGGCTTGCTGAATATAAGCAAAGTAAGCAGGATGTTTCAATGCCATCAAATGAAATAATTTTCTCTGATGATGAAAATGAAGAACAAATAGCTGATGCTCAAGATGGAAAGGATGGAAGTTATGAAGTGACATTAGAAATACCAAGCACGTCTTCAACTTCCAATAAAAAGCCAGAGTACAACACATTAGAAATACCTAATGTTGCTATGCATAGCATCAGATATGGTGTTGGCCTGCGTGCCACAGCTGCCATCACCACTGCTGCCTTTATGGATGCTGGCTTGATCACTGAAGAAGACAAGAGACTTGTAGTTGATCACAATAAAGTCAAGAGGGCCCAAGAAAAAGTTATGAGATCCCTGGATCAGGAATTTGATGATCTTTGTACGAAGGGTGAAATTGACTGCATCTTCTTTGACGGCCGTCAAGATACAACTAAAGTTATGCTGAAAGCAGACAATTCAGATCGTCAGTTCCCCAGCATCATCAAAGAAGAGCATTATTCTGTGTGCAGTGAGCCAGGTGGAAGATATCTCTACCACTTCACTCCTGAGAAAGGCTCAATGAGAAAAAAACCTGCTGAAGTTATTGCTGATATCTTGTAGATTTCATGAAGAAGAAGGGCATTGATAAAAGCCTGCAGGCCATTGGAGGTGATTCTACAAATGTTAACACTGGCTGGGAGGGTGGTTCCATGCATTGGGTAGAGGTCAAGCTTTGCCGTAAGCTGATCTGGTTGGTTTGTGCCCTCCACACGAACGAGTTACCCCTGCGACACTTGATCACAGCACTGGATGGGAAGACCTTGTCTAACAACAAGTGGACAGGTAACATTGGCAAGATGCTAGACACTGCAACCGAACTTGAAATTGATCCTTCATTCACCAAACTCTCAATTGGAGAGCCTCTTACTTCACTGAGTGACAATGTCGTAAAGGATCTCTCTACTGATCAAGCGTACGGGTATAGGATCACACAGGCCATAAGGACAGGAGAACTTCCCACAGATCTGGCCCTTCTTGAAATTGGTCCAGTGAGCCATTCAAGGTGGTTGACAACAGCAAACAGGCTTTGTCGCATATGGGTTTCAAAACATGGCCTTAAAGGCAAACCCTCAACAACTTAAGACTGATAGTGGAATACATTGTTGGTGTGTACTACCCCTGTTGGTTCAACATCAAAGTAAAACACTCTTGGGTGGAAGGCCCACGCCACATCTTGTTTCAGCTGCGGCTAGTTAGGCTGCAAAAGAAGGCTGTAGTGGATGCTGTTTTGCCAACCATCAAGCGCTCAGCATGGTATGCATTCAGCGAAATGATAATCCAGACACTCTTGTGCTCAGATGACAGTTAGGAGAGGAGAGCTGGTGTCCAAAAGATTGTTGACATGAGGGGTGGAGATGATGACACACTTGGAGATCTTTCTGTATGTCCCAGGAAGACACCTTCCATCAACCCCAGTGCTTCTTCCATGTTGGAGCTGACAGACTGGTCTGATGGGGTATTTGAACCTCCTTTGACATGTAAACTGACTACAGCGGAAGTAAAGAAGTTCTTTGACAAGCCTATGCAAGTTCCACAGTGGCCCTGTCATGCTCAGTCAATAGAGAGGTGTGTGAAACAAGTCACAGAGGCAGCAGGCAGGGTGTATACACATGAGAAACGTGAGGGCTATATCAGAGGCCAAGAAGCAAGTCAGTGGCTGATGTCCAAGAACGAATCAAAGCAAGACTTGATGAAACTTGTTTAAATTTTTTTTTTTACTGATGTCATTACTTTCTAATGTTGTTTTATGATTACAAGGATATGTTTTATGATTACTAGGATATGTTTTATGCAGAGAAACTAAAATTTTTATAGCATTACCTAACATCTTGAGAAGCTAAAATTAATAAATGTTGTTTTCCGAGAGCAATTTATGTGCTTTTTAATCAAACGTATATTTACCAAGCTAAGTGTTGAGCAATCACAAAAATAATAGCAGATTTGAATTCTTCACATCCAAAAACATATTTTTAAAACCCCTCAGTGAAGGAATTGGCAAAATTAATTTTCACCTCCCAAATTGACACACCTACTACACTATATCAATTTATCTATAAAAACATTCTTTTACATGATATATGGTATTTTATTTTTTGCCTAAAATGTTAGTTAGACCCAAAAATATCACCTAAAATACAGGTGTTTCACAAAACTGATTAATATGAGTTACACAAAACTAATATTGAGTACAATAATTCAGGTATTTTGATACTCCAAACATTAATACACTTTGTTGAACAAAATGAATGCTATATTAAAATGTTGAATCACCATACAAAGTACTGTGCTTACATGGGTTAATAATGGAGGCCTCTGTTCGCATGCCAGCAGAAAGCTTTATCATTCAGTTATAAAAAACAGGCAAATGTTGGCATGATTACAATACATATATAATAATATTGCACTTGAAAATAAAGTTTGAATTGTTAACTGTGTGAAAGGACCAATATTGAGATTTAAAGAATGTCAATTTTGTAAAACAAAAATTAAGTTGCTATATGTATATCGATGTACATAACACAAAATCAACTAAATCAACTAAAATCAATTAAACCAACTAAATTTTAACAATCCTTATCTTTATGAAGCAAACTACTAAATAACTTTAAAGCAGAAATCATTACTTAAAATTGGAATCTTTCCACTAAAATTCTCAACTTGTTTTTCAATTACAAAACTGCATAAGTCAGTGGTTTGTGATGGGTTTGTTCATTCATGCAGTCCTCAGTAGCCTTGCAGATGCATTCCTCTGTGCATGCCATATCATTCATTGCATAACTGCATTTCTTACTACATTGTCTGCGTCTACAGCATGAGCACAGAAGCTCATCTAATACTTCTGCAGTTGTTGGTCTATCAAATAACTTCAACTTTAACTCATCACCCTCTCTTTGCCACCCATTTCTATCTGGTGAAGACATATCTGGTTTAGCAATGTGAGCCAACATCCAAATGTGGGTCTGAAATGATGCTCTCTTAAAGTGTTGAAGAAAGCTAGGTTCTGATGGGGGTAGTTTGTGTAATGGTACATTCTTGTCAGCAAGGTGGACTCTCAGAAGATTCAAGTCATTGTTCTTCTTTATATACATCCTTTGGATCGTATAGAGCAGCAACAAACTGTTGGGCTGCATGTTTGGCCTCAAATGTGTTGTCAGTACCCAAACTACCAAGGAGTGGAATCAAACCTTTCTTCTCCAATGACTCCATGGTTTTCCACATTTTCTTTTTTCCATGCCACAGAATGATGAGATGCTATCACATCCTGTCAAAGCATGCATGGCAGGAAGTAGACTAGGAACCACAGGACTTAATTCATTGCATATGCTGTGAACAGGAATATGATGATGGAGATCAGCAGTAGCAGTCACCTTTCCTGTTTCTACCCAGAAAGATGATGTACTTTGCATCTGAGGAAAATAATGCCCAGCTAGCACAAGGACATCTGTGTCAGGTGACGACAACTATGCTTCCTTGGATATTGGCAGCAGAAAATTCCTCATCTGCCTTCATAGCATGGAAAAGCATCCTTGTATTTGCCTCTTCATGTGAGCAAAACAGATCTTCCACTGGTGTCACACCTTGGCTAGAAATACAGACTGCTTTTTCTCCATCACTGAACCCACCTCCAAGGTAGATCTTATGTTTGGTGTGCAGAAAGTTCTGGTGTTCTTGGTGTAGTACTCAGTTGGCTTTTCAATTTGTGCTATTTCTTGTCTAAGCATACCAATGGCAGAATAAAGTAAGCTTTCTGAATTCACTGGAACATTTGATTGTTCTTCAGCAGAACCAAGTGTCATCTCATTGGAGTCGAAATCTTCCTTCAGTTGAGCAAAGGCTCTCACAGCATCTCCTAAGCTGACACTGCTACTGACAACAATGCTTGACTTGGACTGTCCTCGCTGGGCACCATAATGCTCCATGAGATGGCACCGAAGTTTTTCTGCACAGTATACTTGGGTATGAATGTGGTCAGGTAACAGCTGTTGGAATTTGTCTAGCAGGGTTTTCAACTTATAAGCTTTTCCTTGTTGTAGATTAAAATCTATTTCTCCTACTAGTGCCATAAATGCCTTCTTGTATATGTTCTCTCCTTCCATTTTCCTTGAAGCTCTGTTGTTATGCTTGCTTGTATAGCTTGCCATGCAGGATTTGTGGTAAACAGCATCAGCTGTAATGAGGTCTTCTTCAGTTTTGGCAAGCATAGAAATGTCCTTCCAAGCATGTGCTGCTTGATAGAGATTACTCTGACACGTAGTTGTTTCTACCTTATGTATGCTGTCCCTCTTTCGCACATTGCATATTAAACACATTGAAAAATCTGTAAACTTGGATGTTTGAGTTTCTGTGCGAACACTTTGTTCTTCAGTACCATGTGATGCAGAATCATGCATGCTACATTTTGTACTAACATGAGAAATATTTTTCTTGTAAATGATTGATAACAGCTACGATGATATGTAGCAGACATACTGTGTAATTTTGTAAGGTCATCAAACTCGGATTCAAGTTTTTTAAAAGGTCATCCTGTTGTAACAATGATGTTGACAATAATGTTTCAATACCCACTTTTGTGGGTAATTTTTCTTTGCGACTCTGCTGACATATAACACATTTTTCCCAATTTGTTGACAGCCTGTTTCTTCACCTGTACAAATTTTAATGGACTTGAGTCAGGTTGTCATGCTTGATACAGATGATTGTCTGAAATAAAAATAACAATAATTAAACTGTGGTTTTCAACAATCCCACACATTTGTCTTATTCTAATACAGGTGACCCTCTGTATACATGGTTTCAGCTATGCACTGTTTTGGTATTGCTCCCCACCCCCTGTATACACGGGAGGGGATCTCGTCCATACACGGTTTCCCGAGCTGACACAGCTGTGTGTGGTGGCCTGTCGCTCTACCCCTCCCCTCCCTACCCTCCACTGCTCACTTAGTCAGTAGCACACCAGTTACCAGTGTTGCCAATCTACAATACAATTGCCCTAACCAATCCCCCAATATTGAATCTAATTGTAGCGAGGATTCTATTACCAATTTTGCAAATTTACAAATTATACATCACATAAAGGATGTTATCCAATATTTTAATTAATCATTATGTTAAATATATGCATCTCTAATGATTTTAACTTCTTTACAATGTATTTTTATACTTTATTAGTACTACAATTAAAAAAATAAATCACAACAAATAATCACAATAAATAACAACACTCTCACCAGTAAACATCATCCGCAGCAACTCTACCCAATCTGCCTACTTTTATTTGTAAGTTAAACCATTTTTTTTTTTGTTACTGCAGTAATAATATTATGTGCAGTTAATATATAAATATACATGTATGTATAGTATGTGTTTTGGTGTTTCTGTATGTGTTTTAGTGATGTATGAGGAAATATAGTTGGTCATAGGGAGGGGGTCAGTTGGTCTAGGGATTGATTGTATTTTTTCCCATAAGGTATTAGTCCCCATATGCACAGTTTCTGTTTACACAGGCATTTTGAGGAACCTAACCCCTGTGTATACCGAGGGTCACCTGTATTGTGATAATAAAAGGAGGAAGTAAATTTTAAACGGGGCCTAATCTATAACAATACACGATTGTATTACGTTTTACTATAATGTAATAATTCAATTGTGTATCTAGATAGTAAACACTTATAATAAACAGTATAGGTTGATTAGTTAACAGTATTTCAGTTTAAAACTAAAACAAATTATCATCTGGATAAAGTTTTAGGTATTTGTTTAATATTGGCATTTCCATGGCAACCACACATCAAAAACTGAGGACAACACTTAAAAATGTGTTCACTGAACACTAAGGACTAACAAAAAACATATTACAACTTTCTGTACAAGGGGGGGAATTAAAATTGTTTAAATCAGGGTCTGGCCACTTGCCTAAACTTCTGAAAAATGAAGCCAAAAGATAAGTATTAACTGGTTGTGATTAGTTTCAAGTATTTTCTATTTTTTTTACAAAGATCAGTTTATAAATGTAAATTTTTATTAAATGTAATATTGATAGAATTATCTTTGTATTGATGAGCTTAAGAGTTAGAGCTTTTTAGTATCATTAAAAGTTAAAATAAATTATTGAACTTAGTGAATTTAAAAAATATATTTAATGAAGTATTTTTGTATTGAGTGACATTAGAGTAAAATTATTGAACATATAATTTAAAACATTTAATTGATAAAGTTTAAAATGATTAATGAATTTGATGTTTAATGTATTTATCTAAATTATTAGAATAAATTAGTGAACTGTATAAATTAAAGCCAGTTAATCAAAATAACAATGGAATATAATGTTTTAAATTAACAATTCTTCATATGCCTACATGGTAGAACAGGGATCAGCAATGTTTTTCTGTTCAGTGCCACTTAATAATATTTAAACTTTAAGACCTTCCACATGTGCTACCATTGTTTTTTCAAAGGTAGGTTACAGTGTCAATATTTTAATGTATGTAGTATGATTATTTTATAGTTTATCTTTATAATAATACATAAATATGGTATATTAACACTAATAAAGTTGTAGTTCATAACTTATACACTGATACAGTTTTTAACTTAATCATTATCAAAAACATTTTAAACATCAATAGTTATGAAAATTACATCAAAAGTCATAAGAAAAAGTCTTTACAAAGGCCATAGTTACAGTGTGAGCAGTAAGTTGTTAAATTTATTTCATCCATTGCATTTAGGAAAAGGGCCATTCCAAAGTATTTTTTTGTTGCGGATGGGACAGACATACATATATTGGTATTAGAAAAGAAATACCAAATACCAAAGTACTGTGGAATGGCCCTGTATTTTGGTATTATTAGAAATGAAATACCAAATAAGAAAATACTGTGGAATGGCCCAATATTTTGGTATTATTAGAAAAGAAATACCAAAATATACATATGTCTGTCCCATCTGCAACAAAAAAATACTGTGGAATGGCCCAAAAGTGATTTTTATCAAAGTCAGCTTGAATGTGATACAGGATAAATAGTGATTATTTTTTTTTCCCCCATAATATACTTTTTGTATTAGGGTTGCCAACCCTTGCAGAAGAAATTCTCATACAACTTCTTAAAATGTATTAAAGAAGTTAGCATAAATTGTCAGATTGTATTAAAAAGTTGGATAAGACATTCATTAGAGAGTAAAAAATTAAATCATTAGCATCTATCATTAGATATCTTCAATGTTAGAAGTTCTTTCCATAAGTAATGAAATATAAATTGTGTTAGTAAAATGAATGAGAATTATGAAATTTGTTATAGCCTAAGTCAGGCCTAGTTTGTCTAGTTGCTTGGATTTCAACAAAGTATAGGAATTTAGGGTTGTTAATAGTGGAAACAACCTAAGCTAGTTTTATTGATTAAAGTACATTGTGTAGGATGGCTAATTTAGGGTAGAATGAAAAAATCAAGAGTGCCAGGATCAAAATTGAGGAGGTCTAGATAGTTGTCTTTTGTCCAGGATTAAACTAAAACCAATTTTGGGTGGTTGCATATAAAACTGTGACTGCTGCCAGCCAATTTATACAAATTATATGCGTGTGCAACCAAAATTTGAACCCAGTGACATATCTTGGGTTCTGGGCATAATAGAAAGACAATTTGAAAACTGTTTATGATGTATTTTTTACCTCTGAATCAGATTAAAACATTTGCAGAGGGCTGCAGGCTCAATAATGCATCAAAAAATCCATATTTTATATTATTTTTGGCCAAAAATTGCAATTTTCAGCTTTTTTTTTTTTTTTTTTTTTTTTTTTTTTTTACACACACACACATTTTTTAGACAATTTGTAGTTAATATGTACAATTTTCTACTGAAATATTACAAATCAACTTAAGATTAATCTTAAGTATCACTCATTAAACAAAATAAAAAATAATCATTTAAACAGCTTCAGCATATTGTATTTTTGTACTGAACACTTTTCATCAGTTTTCTTGATTTTATCTTTTGTTGAATAATGCCATCATGATGTTCAAATCCTACCACAGTTGAGGAAGCCTCTGTTACAACTTTAATGTACCTCTCTACAGCCTGATTATGACAAGGCTGGTTGAGTTTCACTGCTTCCTTTCTTATATATATGAGTTCTTCATTGGTTAGAGATGCTATGATAGGGGTTTCACAAATGTCAGGTGAATTTAAATTTATAATTTTGAGATACCCTCGAGCTTCGTTATCGATTTTAGGCACCATGAATCTCCTGACACTACCATGTCTCACAACACTCAAGGTCAGGCCATAACTCTGGGACTTCAATATCCTCATCTGAATCAATTATCAGGTCACCACCTTTGAAGTCATTGTCTATCACTGTTTCAACTGATTCACTCCTCTGACCAAAAGTACCTTGTTAACTGTGATGTTGCGGATTTGTGAGTCTGAATCAGCAAGCATGGCAATTAATACATTCTCAGGGTGAACATAGTATGCATTTTGGTAGAGGGTTTTTAGGGGTATCTCCCTGGTTTCCTTGTGAGGAAATTTCAGGATCCCTTGGAGCATATCATAAAAGTTCTTAGCACCATCTGTACATTGATACTACTACTTGATCTGGAACCAACTTGGAAAAAACACCAAGATACAAAACTCTGCAAGTGTGACCAGAACTTTGGAAGGCTTGTTCCATCCAGAGTAACAAAGATGTGATAAAAGGGGAGCTCATTACAGTGTAGTAAGCAAATGCTCCACTGCAAAGGTCTACCAAGAAGTTCTTCCAGGCATCTGATAGCTCCACCATTTGAACTGGTTATTGTATTAGTCCCATCAGATTCTATCATGGCGTTTGGTTTGTAATTCAGTTCTTTGAGGACCTTGTAAGTTGTATATATCTGTTGCAATAGTCGACCCCTTGCCATTACTTGGAGTCACATGTGAGAGGTAGAAATCACCCGAAATAGTATTCAGAAATTAGAGACAACTTTTTAGATATTTCAGGGTTTATATCTATTTTCCAATTTCTCTATCCAAAATTCATCGTAATAAATATTTTGAGTAATATTTGTTACAAAATGCAAACTAAAGATCAAAATTTTAAATCTTCTGTAATATTTACCATTCACTTCATCTGTCACCATTGTTGCATCTTTGCGACCATCCACCAATTCAAACAATTTACCCTCTTCTTTTCTTATGACTTTACAATATTTTTCATGTTCTCTTCTCAGCTTGTTCCTGCAAAGTTCATAGTGCAAATTTACTCAATTTTAAAGACAGTTATTTAAGCAAGCTCCATAGGTTTTGACTAACAATATTTAAATTTCAACACTTGTTTGAAATGTATGCCTTTTTGTGAAATACTTGATTTGAATCAGATATTTGGACTGTTGCCTGTCAATTACATTCATCTTATCAGTAGTAGTGATAATTCCATAATTCTCTCAAACTGCTGATGCAACTGCTGCTCTGGCTCTGTCACTTATTTGATATATACCTAGTAAATGACATTTATTTTATATCAAGTTAATATTCTAACAAGATGTTCATTGGACAGCATTGTCCAAGATTTGGACTCTAACTATTAGCAATGTTACATGGATTATAAATAATTTTTTCAAAGGTATTGTCAACAGAACAAGAAGTGTGTTCAAATCATAGTCATATTTTAAACTATACAGTATACCTGTCACACTGCCAAGTGAGGTTTGGTAGACTCTTCCTATTTTGTTCTGTCCTGGATTTCTGTTGTTCTGACACCAGCTGTTTCATCATGTGATTCCAGGCTGCCCTGACTTGAGAGACTGTTGAGATCACTGTCATGTATTGCTGCTGAGTTTGATGGAACAACTTGAAAAATTCTTCTGAGCTCTTCCCTGGGGATAACATATTTAAAGGGATGAGAAGTGGGATCCCTATTGGCATTCCCCCCATCTCCACCCCAACCACCCCACCATCTATGCTCCCCCATCATTACAGATACAATGGGATCATCTGCTGAAAATTGTGTTCTTGTAGAAAATCCTTTGTGTGTTATGTTTGACAAAAGTAGATCATATTAGGTCAGACCTTTTCGTATCTGTTTGTCATGATTTCTATGATTTGGAAGAAATAGAACATGTGAGGGTACAAGTAAACACCCTGTTCATTGCTACCCTCCCAACTTGTAGAGGTAATTCTAGAAATGAGAATACCCTAAAAGACATTATAAATAAAGTGTTGACCCTCCCGGATAATGAGAACAATACTACCTTCTACATTACTAATTTCTATAGAATACTGGTAATCTCCATGGGTGATGTAGATGTCTTGGTGCTCCTCAAACAGTACAATGAGGTACAAAAGTCAATAGTTGAACTGAAACATCAACATGTGGTGTTAAATTAGAAAAATGTGATTTCGCTCAGTTACTTGGAAGTTGTTCAGCAAGTCAGATCCTGAAGAAGCCCATTGGGCAGTGAGGGAAACAAAATCCCCACCCCAACTCCACCTCTGAATGTTGGGTGGAAATGTAGCATGCAGGGGAAGTGGTCAACCTGGGTTCTCCCATTCAGGAAAAGACCCCTGCTCCCAACTTCACAATGAGGAACAGGGCCTGTTTGATGCCAAGAGATAAGGCATCACTACCCTCTTCCTTACCTTCCACTGCAGGGGAGAGGTGTTTGATTATTCAAATGCCTTGCTCAGCATGCAGTTCCCCCCACCCCACCTTTTCCACCGAAGAAGGAGGGGCATGTGTGTCTGTCAGGATATAAGCACTGCTAACAGACCCTCACGAAGTCACAGAGTAGGGGAGTGGCCTCCTACCCCCCCCCCCCCCCCCCCCCAAGATTGTGCACCATCCCCCAGGCAGGCAAACTCTGCCTCAGGGAGATTGAGGGAAGAGGACGGATGGGTCACAGTTAACAGGCACTCTTCACAGAGGGTTCCTCAACCTGTCTTAGTGGCAAGGCCACTGGTAAGGAATCTCACCCTCTTTGTGTCGCGAATACAGCTCTTGAACAAGGAGAGCAATATTCGACACATGATGGAAGAAGTCACTGGGGACAAAGTATATTGTTGGTTAATAAACTAAACACAAAATTTCAGTATTATAACTCATTTAAAGTAATAATTGAAGGTATAAATTCGCATTTCAACCTGTACAGTGTGAGTCAGTGGCCAGATGGTATTATTGTTAAGGAGTTTATTCACTTTTCAGGAGATTTGATAACAGGCAAAATAATAATAATAATAATAGGTGTCCTAACTGTAATGCCTGAAATTTGTACTGTGTATAATAATCATAATAATAAATTTTCTATCAATCATGGTGGATAACTTGTTGAAAATACTCATATAATGTAAGGTCAGTAAGAAATTTAACTGCAGATGTTCATAAAATATGTGACAGTACAGATTTGATACTCCTGCAAGAGCACTGGCTACCTAAGCAAGAGCTAAAATTCTTCTCTACCATCCATGATGAATTAATGTACCATGCGTCATCAGCAGTAGACTTGTCAGATAAATTAATGTATGGTAGGCCTTTTGGTGGTGTTGCTTTCTTAATAAGGAAAAATTTGTCAAAACATATAAAAATTTTAACAAGCATTACTGTAAATTTGTTAGGCATTGAATTACAAGTGAACAATGATTGCATATTAATTGTAAACTGCTATTTACCATACAACAACAACAGTTAATCTAGATGAATACATTGATTTGCTGTACAAAATTAAGGCATTATCAGATAACCCCCAAATATTCTCACTGTAATAATATAATAATGGGGGACTTTAACATGCATGTGAACTCAGAATTCTTTGTAGAATTGGGTAACATGTGCGAGTTGGCCAAATTAAGTATAAGTGATGTAGATGTATTAGGGGTAACCAGTGGAAATTTTACATACATTAGTGATACGAGTGGTACCATCATGTGGATTGATCATTGTCTAAGTAGTAATAATCTAAAGGATCAAATTGTTAGAGTTCATATTCTGCATGATTTCCTTCTTTCTG
Organism: Bathynomus jamesi; assembly: GCA_023014485.1. Classification (NCBI taxonomy): domain Eukaryota; kingdom Metazoa; phylum Arthropoda; class Malacostraca; order Isopoda; family Cirolanidae; genus Bathynomus; species Bathynomus jamesi. The sequence goes on along the minus strand of JAJOZX010003057.1, from coordinate 1,896 downwards.
ATCATAGACCATTAGAACTATTAATTAATTTTACCAATTTATTGCAACATGACATAACAAGAACTTAATAGGTAAGAATAATCACATTGATTGGTCTAATGTTAATATGCAACAGAAAATAGAATATAAAGACGGAACAGGTCACCTCTTTAATAATTTAGAAATTTTGCATCTTGCCTGTAGTAATCCTTGCTCAAATGATTCTCACTGTAAACTCATAGATAGGTATTATAGTAAGATAGTATCCCTGTTAAGAGAAGCAGAAAGCCCCCTGATTAAATCTTACAACTATCATACTAAAATTATTCCTGGATGGAATGATTTTATTGCACCCCCCTGAAGAGGGAATCAAAAGATGCCTACGATTTGTGGTGCTTTCATGGTAGACTCAGATTAGAACCAGTGTACATGAATATGTGTAGAAGTAGGGGTCAGTATAAGGCAGCCATAAGGTAATGTAAACAGGAAGAAGAGTCTATTTGAGTATCAAAGCTCACATAAATAATGGTAATAACAAATTTTGGAAATTTGTTAAGAATCAAACGGGTGTCGAAAGTGTTCTCCCTCCGACAATTAATGGGGTGTCGGGGAGGATGAACTTGCAAAGCTATGGAAAAACCACTACTCTAACATTCTTAACAGTGTGAGTAGAGATAATCTTAAGATAGATTGCAGTGAAATGACTGTGGGAGGGACAAGGGAAAATACTTTGATATCAGTTCCTAAAGTAAAGAAGTTAATGAAAGTGTTAAATACTGGTTCTGCGTCAGGGGTAGATGACCTATCGAATGAGCAATGACGTAGTATGTCTGCAGATATCATTGCTCCTATCAGCTATGCTTGCTCATAGCTATATCCCTGTAGAGTTCATGAGGGTATATATCTTCCCCCTGGTCAAAAATAAGTATGGAGACATTCTGTCTAGCAATAATTACAGGCCTATTGCTGTTGCTTCCTGCTTCTCGAAACTAATAGAAAAACTCTTGTTACTCTGATTAAATGATTACCTATGGACATCTCCTAATGAATCAGTTCGGTTTTAAAAGGTCCCACTCAACTGACCTGTGTATCTATGTACTTAAAGAAACAATATCTAAATACATTGACAGTAATTCAACTATTTATAGCTGTTTCCTAGATATAAGTGAGGCATATGATAGAGTGAACCACAATATTTTATTTAAAAAACTAGAAGACAGGAAGGTTCCCATGTACATATTAAATTTATTGAAATTTTGGTATTCCCACCAATCATTTACTGTTAGATGGGACAATGTACTATCTGAATGTTTTGACTCTTGCAGGGTAAGACAAAGCTCCTTGCTCTCCCCTATGCTGTTTAATGTGTATATTGATGGATTAATTGCTTCACTTAATGAGGCAATGTTGGGATGTTGTATAGATAACACAAGGATAAATAACTTAGTTTATGCTGATGATATGGTGTTAATAAGTCCCTCTGTTAGAGGTCTGGATCAGCTACTAAAAGTCTGCAAAGTGTATTCACAGAAACATTTTTTTTAATGTTACAAAAACTAAGGTTATGCAATTTCATCCTAAAAGCTGTAAGCAGCCAGCTGATATTAGGTTTAAAATGAAAGGTGAAGTAATTGAGGAAGTACAAGAGTTTAAGTATTTGGGTCAAACTATTACCAGTTCCTTGAGTGATGACTCGGATATAAGAAAACACACTCAAGGCCTTTGTGCTGAAGCGAATATGACTACAAGGAACTTTCGGTTCTGTACAAGTGAAGCTAAAGACACTCTAGTACTTTCTGCAGTAATATTTATGGACAGCTCTGGGTGTACTATAAAAAAGGTTCTGGCAGAAACCTAAATTTGCTGTACAACAGGTCCTTTACACTCTTACATAAATTACCCCCTGAGATGCTCAGC